>JARVGV010000192.1:22057734-22072720 GCA_031762435.1 Hypsolebias longignatus | reverse complement strand
ATCATTTTGTTTGCAAAAACGAACATAGTTCAATGATACAAGATATATATGTTGTGCCATTTTATGCAAAGCTCAAACATCATGTCACAGACCCTTTAAAGTGCTATGCATATGGCACCAGCTCTTACAGCTGTTATTTAAGCCTAAATAAGAGGGCTATGTTCTGACAAAGGGAATTATATCGTTATCAGTCAAATAAGTTTTAACATAGCGGCATATTGGCCAAAATTCCAATATTGTTCATCCCCAATTATTATTATTATTATTTATTTCACTTTTTTTGTGGCTCGTGTATTTTCATCTTCAAGGTTTTGGCCCACATATGAAAATGTTTGGACACCCCTGCTTTAGGGCATCACCGAGGCTAAAACAATTGATAGAACCACTGAGGCTGTAAGATGTACATACATCCAACCAACCCCACCTAAAAAAAATCAGATACTGTCACTAATGTAAAACCTGACCAATTGATTCAGAACAGCCCAGGCAGGCACAGAGCCCTATTCATATTGTGGTGGATGATAACCATGGCAACAGGCATGTACACAGGCAGATTGAATAGATTTAATCTATAGACAACCCCCTCACAAACGTCTCACCGCTGGAAGACGTACATAACCTTTCCTTTGACTACAGTAGAGCTCTGCTTTGCGAGTACGATACATGTTCCCATTATTTCAAACATACTCACCGATCTCCCTTCGGTTTGCGTTTCTGCAGAGGGACCTTCCCTTTAAGTCTCCTCTCGCTGCCTGCACAGGGTCCTCCACCAGGTCCAGTGACCCGCAGGGACTCCAGGCCCTTAGAGGACTTCTTGTAGGTGAACTCCACCTGCTCACCCTCCTTTAGGCTGCGGAAACCCTCCATCACCAGTTTGCTCTGTCGGGGTGGGGTGAAAATAAAATCTGTTTAGAGCCGAGTAACAGGAGGAGATTCAGTTTAAATATCTACTGTATGTATAACCATCTGTTTTATAAGCATTGTGTAAAAAGATTGTAAAAGTAAAAACGGATCAAATACAAAAATTGATTTTTCGTCTTGAATGACACCCAATGGTTTTAAGTTGTTTTTGTTTTGTTTGTTTCCATTTCGGGTTTTATGTACCGGTAAAAGTGCTACTATATTTAAATACAGTAAAGTGACAATGCATGGGACAGTTTGTGGTTTCAAAAATAAATCAGTTTAAAAATAAAATAAAATAAAATAAAAATAAAAAAAACATCTCAAAACCACTAAAACTTTGTCACACTGTTCTACATTTTAAATTATTTTCAACTAGATGAATGAAGCATTTTCTTTGGTTGAAAAGTGGCCCCCACCCTCACCTATCTGCTGCTACAAGCCGTCAGTCAGCTGTTAATTTCCCTTAAACGTCTCCCGTTGTTTTCCTTCTTTAACTTATCTTTTCAGACGTAATCATTGCTTTTCTTTAAATTTTGCACAATTTGTGAAATCTACAACCAGATCAAAACGTAATAGCCATGCCAGCTGTATATGGCGAAGTTACACCATGACAAAGACATTAAACATGGAGGATGTGCATAAAGCTTCAAAAAAATATACAAATAGAAAGCAGCGTCTAATTTTTTTAAGCTTTCACATGTGATTCTAATAATTGTAATGAACTTAAGTTTTCATCTCCTAAATAATGAAACAGCTGACAGAGTAAACTAAATGAATCTGTGTCATATGAAATATCCAACCTGACTTTTTATAATAAGATTTTTTTCTTCTTTCTGCTACCTTTCATTTTTTTTATATTTTGTATGTTATAGTTTATGGCATTGTTTTGTATTGTTTTTTTTAATGAACAAATTTTTATAAATAGACAATTTTTAATTTAATTAAACTTAGTCAATTTAGTCAAACAAAATACCTGTCAACACATTCTCTTGTGTTATTTCACGCACTGTATTTGTGCATTAAACTTAATTATAATGTAGGTGTAATATAATCATGATTAGAGCAGTGTGACATTGTTCAAGCAGCAGCAGTAATATTAATTACATTCCTGTTTTTGAGTTTATAATTTAAAATGTTTTCACAGTGTGACAGCATATTTTTGCTCAAAGTTAAAATCTCATCCTGCTCCTAAACGTCAAGACGTCCATGCTTTTATGGTTTTAAGGCAAATCCTAGATACGCATTATTCATGTTGGAACAGAAATGTGTTCACGTTTTATTTAAAGATGTGAACCGTTTTTGTTTCAACCTCTGTACGTGAAGCACAACACCAGCGGCATCAGTGTTATGCAAGTTCACACCCATCGGGGTGAATTTAACACATCTTGAGCAGTCGTCACCAGTATTAGAACTGTGAACAAACCGCTCCCCAGTCAACGCTTTCTATACCCAAATTACTTTCGCAGAACATCAACACCTTTTAACAGTATTTTACTGAAGTGGGGGGGGTGTTCACACAGCTGCAGCGTAGAAATCTCAACAGCAACGCCGCACATAAAGACCTTATTTTAAGCATTATGGACTGACTGGATGTGGTATCCTTTTTTTAATGCATGTTTGCCGAGACATCACTTCCTATTCCCTCCGCAGGGGCAGAAGACGAGTGTATTACTGCCAAGCCATCATTTTCCTTCAACACATCCACCATCCATCTTATCTGCATGATCAGAATTATTGATTTGGTTTGTACACAACCAAAGGACAATGATTTATGTCTCGTGATCGCAGCGGACCCGGCAGCCTATAGGCGCTGAATCCATGACCTTCCTGAGCCGCAGCGAGCCTTGCGGATCTCGGCATAGGTAAACACACACCCACATGAGCGTGCAGAATGCAGCGCAAACCCTACACCTGCATATGCCAAAGCCTATAAATAACACACAGGCCGTCTGTAAACGCAACGGCCGCTAAAGAGACAGATGTGTAGGAGACAGGAAGAAAGAAAGCAGAAAAAATAAAAAAAATAAAAAGATCCGAAGAGGCAGGAGAGAGAAATGAACTCAGCAGCAGGTTTTCTTTTTCATCTCCTCAGTTACAGGATGCTATACTGATGCTCTATATGTGCTTTGTATACATAAATGAATATCTGAGTATAAAATGTCCACATACACAGTAGGAAGAGATGCAGGAAAAAATACTAATTAAGCAATACGGTTTGAACTCGTTGCACCCTGATGGGTAATTTGATACAACCACAATAAAATGACTTCTGGGAAACAATTGTGTTAAGAAATGAGCTAAATATGTTAATAGATGTCCTTTAATCTTCTAAAATTACTCCAAAACTATTTAAATAAACATCCAAAACATTTATTGAAAATATTCAGTCGCTATCTATCGGTCGATCATGATCTACCCATCGGTGCAAAGGCATTATGTAGATCGCATGGCATTTAAAAAGAAAAACAGATGTCAGCCTATCATCCATCCTCACTACGAAATGTGTCACTTGATTGACATACAAGGCAGGCAGTCGCAGCCCTCGTTCTCTCAAACCAGATCTCAGAGTGGAGATTTTCAGGAAAAATATTTATACTTATCCATATTTATCCCCTCCCACCAACTGCGTGAAATTCTCTCTGTGTGTGAAGTGGCACTTGTGCACTACAGGCGGCTGCAGTCAAAAGTTTTTCTGCGCTCACAACCGTTAGAATAAATGTCAGACCGAGTGTATTTTTGTCCTATTCACCCGTTTTCAGCATGTAGGAGAAAAACGAATACAATCCAGTTCCAAAGAGAGGTTAGTGTATTCACCAGTTTGGATGCAACTGTGATTATGCAGACGCTGCATGCACAATGAATGCCGCTGAGGGTTGCCAGATAAATTTAAAATGTCTTATTTACCCCTACTTTTCAGTGCACATGTTCAACAAACAGCACACACCTCATCTTAGAATATCTTTATTCAGACATATGATTTTTAGGGCATACTGTCATTTTAAAGTGTTAGTTCATAATTTCTTATCTGGCAACCTGACTGACATGGGAACTACTGTACAGTGCTTTTCATGTAAACCTGCTCTTTTTTTGTTTATAACCCCCCAATAAACATTGAAAAAATAAATAAATACTAACGTTTCCAGAGGATGATCTCATGTAAACAAGACCTTATAAGTAGATCGCTTTGACTTTGTCATTTTAAAAGTAGCTCGCATGATGAAAAATTGTGGGCACCCCTGTTCTAAATGTTTCTAAAGTCTAAATGCTCTAAGAGCACAGAATGTCATGATCTCAGCTCTCTGCCTCCGGCTACTCTCTGCCACCTGCCAGCGCTCTCGGCCGTGCCCACTTCTCCTCTGCAGAGAGCAGACATGCTACAGGAGGGAGCTTATCCCTGCACATGTGGGCTGCACACAAGTGCAGCAGGTGCCAAGCAATTTTAAATAATTTATTTTAATTTTTTTTAATATCCATGCCGATCGTGTGGCTCATCCGTCAATCAGCCAATTGTGTGTCATTTCCAATTTATTTTGAAAAATTGTGAAAGAGCGAGTCTGTGAAAGTCAAACCGCGAAGTAGTGAGGGACTATTGTAATTTGAATGAGTGCTAGGACTGAAATCTGCTGTCTGGTAAATGTTTAAAAAATAAAATCTCTCACAAACGTCAATTGTAGAATAGAACAAAGCTTTCCAAATGCACAAATGCTAGTAGTTCTTCCAAAACATCCAAGAAGTTTTTCTTAAGATTTCAAATTTATATCAGATATTTATTTATTTATTTATTTTCAATATTTAAAGACACCGGCTTCAATCACAAATTTAGGTTTAATCAAATTGTAAATACTTAACAGTGTTTTTACATTTGAGTTATGCTGCTCTAACAATGACTGCTATTGTTGTAAGCTTATACAAAGATACAAAAATGTGCAAGAAAAAAATAAACACCAAGGCCAATTGTTATATAAAATATTTATAGTTTGTGTGGATTTTAGATCAACATAATTTGCAAGTTACATATATTTTTCTCTGAGAAAAATGTTCAAAACATGTTTCCCGCTAATGAAACAAAATAATAACTGTGCCCTGCTATTTTATGTTTTTACGAATGATTTTTAAAAGTCAGTAAAAATAATTTAGTTCAAAACTGATTCATTCTCTCTGCAATATTCTAATGATTACTTGACTGTCGGAAAAGGCTGCATTCAAGGCCTCTTCACTCGGTTGCTCGCTCGCCTGTTCTGATCGCTCAGGTATTGGATTTAGCTTCGAGGAATGGAAGAGGATCGGGGAATGAAAACGAATCGAGGAACAACTTCGCACCACAGATGCAAGAGATGGAAGACAACAGACGATGCGAGTCACAAACCGAGCATGCAACTGAAAATGATCAATCTGATGCGGACGTCCCATAATCATAATTATTATTATGTTGGGCCAAGCTTACACTAAAGCTGGTTTTATTTATTTTAATAATCAGCTAGGAGCACACAAAAAGGCTTGGTTATGGAATTAGAATGCTTATTGATCTTAGTATTATCATCAATATGCCTTTCAGTCATCTGTGAGGTTTTCTTTACGAACAAATACATTTTTTATTAAATGTGTGCACCCATCGAACATTCTAAATAATAATAATAAAATTATCCACCTTGGCACTAGACCATTTTCTCTTCCTCTTGTCTATTCTTTCTCTGAGCAGCTTCTCTTTCCAGGTCAAAGTTGAGTGGCTTGTCTCAGCGTTCAACCCCCTTCCTCAAACCCCTAAGTTCCCACAATGCACCAGTGAGGAAGCCACACAACCCCTTTTGTTCTGCAGCAAAGCAGGAAAACACACGCACATGCACGCACACACAAATCTTCTCCTCGTAGGAAGTGGCATCTTCAACGAGTTCTGCAGCGTGCACTTGCAAACGGCTCAATGTCTAAAATGACTTCATGGACTGAACTTGTGTGCCCCTGAACTGGTGCGTGCATATATCAAAGTAAAAAAATAAAATAAAAGTTACAAATTAGAACCTGTAACCTGAGCCCCCCCTCCCTCGTTTGACCTGTCGGGTGTCCTGACCCATATCAGTTTACGCAAAGAGGTCAGGAAAGGGCACGGCAGAGGAGAGGGAAAGCAAGCATGCCAGAGAGAACATGAAAGACATAATGACAGAAAGAATACAGAATGTGGGAATGGCTTTGCACCGGGGGGAGAATAATGGAGAGAATCTGAAGGGGAGGGGGTGTTAATGGAAATACCTCCAGCACATTCTCTTTAGCTCCAGTATAGCAGCAGCTTCTGAACGGTGCCTATACATTTGGATGTAGACGAAACAGGTACAACACTCAAATTGTATCAAGAACTTCACATGGTAGCTTCAAAAACCCTGGCATCAACAGAAAAAACATACAAATATAACCTAGCTTTATGAAAAATATTATTCTGCATTTTACTTTGAAATGCCAATCAACCAAAGTCACAAACAAAGCAAATCTAAAGCAATTTTTTTTAAAAGCTAAAAATGAAGAAAACTCAAATGAAAAGCTTTCATTACGCATGTCTGAAGCAAATGCAGCGTTTCATAATGTTGCCAATAGGTAGCATCATAGGCTAATCCAGTGGTTCCCAACACAGGTCCTTAAGGAACACCATCTTTAATGTTTTAATTGTTTTCTTGCTCCAACACACCTGATTTGGTGATTTAATTACTTCCTTGTGTTCTGCAGAAGCCAGTTGATCACCCATTCATTTAAATATGGTGTGTCAAGCAGAAAAACAACTAAAACATGCAGCATGGTGTTCCTCAAGGACCAGAGTTCGGAACCATTGGGCTAATCTCCATCTGGTTTTCTTTTAATAAATCAGAAACAAATCAAGAAAAAGTAGCATTCCTTGAAAAGATCAATATCTCCCACTGCCTTGCATGCCAAAGTTTTAGACAAAAACGTGTGATCTGTTAGAGAACGTAGAACATGTTGGGGATGTTGCTGGGCTATTTTAGCCCAACATCTCAAACATTAGCCCTATTCGCACGGGATTAGTTTTACCTAGGGACCACTTGCCATTTGTAATAATTACAGAGATTGTCTGTGTTGTTAATCCTGTGCGAATCAGCCATGTCAGTAACATGTAAGGTAAAAATTCCCCTGCAAATTACCTACTATATTTTGCTGAACTCCGAGGTCCTGTGATACTAATCCAATGTGAATAGGCATGTCTGATTTGGACAGAAATGGGCAGGATCCGATACATAATTAGGCGTTTTTTTGTTTCCTTGGTGCTTTTTTATTTGCTTTTGGCAATGGAGGCTGCACTGGAGTGCATAAACAACCTTCTTGTCCCAGACCAGCAAAAGCCCATCGACCCGTAACGGTCTCCACAAAAAGGAAAAGGCTGAAGAGAAGGAGGACGTTACATTACAAGCGGATGTTATGCAAGATGCTGAGCATTAACATCATATCTGGAAGATGTCCGTAAATTTCAGCTAAATCTCAGGTTTTGGTTATCCCGTGTGAATGTGCCACATAAAAAGCAGACGTTGGGTAGTAATTTATTTATTACATGAGGTCCCCAGGTAAAACTAATCCTGTGGGAATGAGGCTATTGACTAAATTGCAGCCACTTGAGTTTACTAAAGAGGTCAACTGTGGCAGCCATCTTAAATTGGGTTTACTTCAAAAACTAATCATTTGTTGATGCTCATTCAATAATAGTCTTCCGAGAGTTTTCTGAGTTTCATTCAAATCCAACAAGTGGTTCATGAGATATTTTGCTAAAAGACAAGAAACAGGCCTTTACATGATCGACTGCCTTTTTTAGAAGCGGGCAATAGCAATAAAAGTAAAGTTGTACTGAGAACTAAGCAAGTTTAACATAGTCGGGGTTTCTTTGTGTCCGCTGGTTAAAAAAAAAATAAAAAATAAAAAACTAAAACTCCACTCATATCAGAGGACCTGTGTGGCTTCATGCATTGATCACATAGCCAAAGTCATCGGTTAATATCATTCGGCAACATCAATATGTTTAGTCTACACATCTTTTTACTGATTCTAATTTCTTAAACATTTGAACTGACATGACTTGATTTTTTTTTTTTTTTTTCCCCTCTACACCATCACTATGTGCTGTGTACTGTACGTCAGTTGTGCTACGGTCAACTCAGCCCAAGCTGCAGTTTCAAACCATCGAGCAGCAAAGCCGAGTCCCCGGCTGTGATAGCGAAGCTGAAAAGGTCTAAAGTATAGGAGGACTTCAAATAACTGGCAGTGAAACAGTGGTTGGTATACTCAGCAGCTGCAGAAAGACGACATACACAGGAGCTGTGATCAACCAGAAGGAATAAAACATCTAAAAATAGGTGTGCTTTGTTTTAAGCTGCTAAAATGCACTTGTTTCCCCTATACAAGCAGGGCGCTCCGTCCCATCAACAGAACCGAGTGCACTGCTCCCACAGGCACTGACGCAGCGCTAAGCTAGCAGCATGCAATACAGGTGTGTTAGCTAAAAAGCTAAAGGCAGCGCTCACGTTGAACTCTCCCCCCTCCAACCCCCCCCCACATTACAGTACAGTTGTTTTGTTTCCCTTTTCTTTCTGAGAAGCAATGACTGACTTGGAGGGAAATTAATATCTCATTCGTTTATTATGGTTCTTACCAACAGTACCTTACATAATCAGGCTATTTTTTTTAAATACACAAGTAATAAGAGCTTCATTTTGGCATCAGTGGTGACCAGGAAGCTGAACACATAGTGGTGTGGACAGAACCACCTGCAGTTCTATGTTGGGAAAACTAAAGAGCTGCAGGTGGACTACAGGAAGAAGATCACATTAAAACATTTCACACAAGTACTGTCTGCACCTGAGCTGTTTAAAACTTAATTGTTGGTATTTTTATATTCTGTTATTTTTAACATCTTGTGTGAGTTCATTCCTTTGTACTGAAACTCTGGCACAACAATTTCCTGCGGGATCAATAAAGTTCTATCTTGTTTCATTGTTATGCTTGATTCTGTACTTTAAAAACATATTTTGTACTTTTTTAATTTGCAAATCTTTTGTTTACATTTTATTTTGTGTTATTCTGAAAATGCTAAAGTTGACTGTTAAAAATAAAATGAACAAAACTAAGTTTATAGATTTTTTTTTTTTGGGGGGGGGAGAAAAATTGGTTATTTACACGTGAAAACAAATTATTCAAAATTAAAAGTTGTTGGTAGTAGCCAAGGGGTACTAGGTCAAGTGGTTATGGCATTTGCTTTTAGCTTATGGGCCTTCCTCTACGCATCTGATGCTTCAACTGCAGGAAACAAGACACGTAAAGAAACAAAAAATATATATCTTTAGAAAAAAATCATTGTTCCTACATTTGGGACTGCTGCAGAAAAGAACAGTTGACTAATTATTACCTGCCTGCTATTTAGGCTGGAACAGAAAGCTCATTTCCTCCACACTTGACAAGTTTATTAGGCACTGACTCGATCCTATAATGACTCAAAATCAATAAAATGACTAATTTAAATCAATACTGTATACAAACATTATCTTGCTCTTTTCATTCTTGTTGAATCTATAAGGAGAAATGTGAGAATTTTTTAAGACAAACCAAGACATAAAATAAATAATTTAAAACAACTCATTCTAGGAGGCATAGTGGTAAAGAGATTACAGAAGATGGGCCTGTGATTGGAAGGTCGCTGGTTCAACTCCCAGGACGAGACAACAAAATGTGGGTGGGAAAGGTGAAGCACCCACACCTGTCTTTACCCTCATTTGCCTCACTCTGGGCCCTTGAGCAAGGCCCTTAACCCACACCATCTGCTCCCCCAGACGCCCTAGATGGCAGCTCTCTGCTCCACACAGAGGGCTGTGGTAGCTCGGTGGTCTGTGGTTGCATCAGGAAAAGGCATCCGGTGTAAAAACTGCCAAGGCTTTGTGCAAGTTAGTTCGCTGTGGTGACCCCTGAAAAAGGAGCAGCTGAAAGAGAACAGCTCATTCTGCATCTTGCTCCGATACTCCTGGAGCAAACGTCAAATCAGTTGCATTTCTTTGCGCCACCCAGGCGACATGCAGCTGATTCGACCAGTAAAGTGCATTTATTAAGGAAAAGTTCAACGGAGCCACACCTTTGCTATAAGTGACTAGTTGTTTTTTTTTCCCTCCCACTATATTAGACAATTTTGGACTGATGCGACTTATACGGCGGTGCGACGTGTACGGCAGAAAGTACGGTCCTCAAAGCACTTTACACTGCAATATGTGCCTTCATTTACCCATTCATTCATACAGCACTCTGCTATATCTGTACAAAGACTAATCAGTACTTTAGATCAGTGGTCCCCAGCCTTTATTGTGCCACAGACCAGTTTAATGTCGGACTATGTTTTAATGGATTGGGAGGGGGGGGAGTCTGAAGGTGCTACTTCAGAGAATTTTGTATGAAATAGATGCCATGTCCTGCATTCTGGTGTATTTTACAAAGGTTTATTACAGTAGATTAACATGAAACAAAAGATCACTCATTATTGAAATGGCTGCAAAGCTGCAGCTCTGCCAGTAAGAGACGTTCACTTCAGGACAAACTGAGGTTGCCGATTTGTCAGTTGCTTAATCGTCAAGTTATAATCATCAACATTAAAAGAAACAAACATTTGAAATACTGTATGTCGGTCTTTGTGTAACGAATGAATATATAAGTTTCACTTTTTGAATGGAATTACTGAAATAAATCAACTTTTTCACAATACAGTCACCGACTTACGACTCCATCGACCTACGACGCTCCGTACTTACGACTCCGCCCCTAGTGATGTCATCGCGCCGTTTGTTGCCTTTTTTATGCAGCATTTTATAATTTTTTCATTTTTTTTAGGGTATTTTGTTAACTAACTGCTTGGAAACACATTTAGAATCATTAATACGGCCGTTCGAAGTTGTTTTACATTGAAAAAACGTGTTTAAAAAGACGTTTTCGATCGCTGTTTTACTTCCGGTTTACTTCCGGTTTACTTCCGGGTTCGAAAATCCGCGTATACGGCCGCGGATCCGTCCGGATCAGACCTACGGCAGAATCAACCTACGAACGGTTCTTAGGTCCGGAACCCGTTCGTAACTCGGGGACTACCTGTACTGTACTGCCACTCCAAAACAACTACATTTCCCAGAAGCCAGCAGCCCTGTTGCTTTCTGATGAAATGGAGGAAAAGCTTTGATCCGATCTCCGAAAACGTTCGGTCCTTATTCATAGTGATTTCATCGACCAGCGGATGCAGAGACCCGCATGGAACTGACCATAAACCAGACCAGGACCGAACCTCCAGACTCATCTGTGAATCTGAGTGCCACCCACTTGTCCACGAGGACTACAGAGTGGGGAGGCGCCGCCTGGAGGTCCGGCATTGTCACCGGAGCCCATCAGGACATCCCCCATCCAGATATGGATTTGATCTGGACCACCATGTTGTCCCATGCTGGCAATCCGAAACTCTGCTCCCTCCAAAAACCATTTTGGTGCTCAAGGGCTGCAGAGAGCTGACCAGAACCGGCAGGGTAGGTCTGCTGGACCGGAACTGAGCTGCTGTTTCTGCAAAGCTGTGGAGTAAAATGTTGCAATACTGTGCAGTACTGTACATATGTTGTTAAAATTATGTAGTTTTAAGAGTTTACAGCATTGCACAAGTGTGGGAAGGGTTTCTAAAGCCTTAAAATATATACTACAAAAATAAATGTAACATCAATACTCTGCAGATTTTCATTTATTGCACGTGGGTCCGGAACGTGACCCCCATGATAAACGAGGGACTACTGTAACCCAGTTGAAAAACCTGGGCATTAAATATTTCTTGCACATAACATCTGACAACTTCCTCCTGAGTCAACTCAACAGCTATGTCCTCTATATTCTCTAACACCCCACCCACACATTTCAATTAGTCAGTCCTCTGGTGACTCATGTTAAGTCATCACGTTATGCTTTAGTGTTTCTTAAATGTGTCATATGGACAAATCATGCAGGAACAAAGAGAGCATGCATGAACACAGAAATACACTTAAGAGTAAGTCAGAACATGACATAATGTCCTGACAGGAAGACTGTATTTGATGTACTTGTTCAAGTGGGAACAAAATTGTTTTATAATTGAAGGATTTTCCAGCAGAATATGGTTGAGACGTCTTTAAATACAAACGATAAATGTGTTGATAAAGCAGTGAGAGCCTTTAGGGTTTGTTGTTTCGGGGTGATAGATCTTTACTGCATCCATACTGTAAATCATGTCACGGACAAACTTATAGTGCAATTTATCACAATGACATAACGATTTTAAAGGTACACATTACTATAGAGTTACACACAAGCTACAAATATGATGGAATGAACTGAAAAGTATGTTCTTGCTTTAAAAAAAAAAGTACTATCTTAAACAATCCTCCAGCTTTTCTTTGCGAGCTGAGTGAACAACAACTAAATCCAATAAAACAACTTTATTCTGTTTGTGTGCATTAAACCTCTGAAAGGCACCACTACCCCAAGTAACAAATTGATCAGGAACAAGGCGGTGACATTTTAAAAAAGGCACTTGTTTAATTTAAAAAATGTTGTATTTCATTGGTTTTATAGACCCAGTAATGTCATGGAAAAAGGCATCACCCGGTGCACATCAACATCTGCAAACACATGGAAGACAGACAGCTGCTGGCATCTAATTGAATCCACTGAACAGCTGTAATCACTTCTTTAAAAGACACTTTCAGGAAACATTAGAACAAATGAAAGTGAAGACTTGAGTTTAGGGATGCACAACATTATCGGCTTGGTATCGGAATTGGCCGATATTAACGTTAATTTTCAAAGTTGGACATCGGCCATTTCATTAAAATAACTCGCCGATATAAAAGGCGCTGTTTTTGCGGCAGCGGCAGCGGCAGCACTACGTGATGACGTTGCAGCACAATGTGATGACGTTGCCGCGGCAACGCAACGAGATAACGTCACCCGATCTCACGATGGATAGGAGGTGGTGGATTCTCCACTGGCGGTGGCGCGCAGTGCACACAGACGATGGTAGATTCTCCCCCAGCAGTGATGCGCGGTGGTGGATGGTGGTACGTTAGTTTTATTTTATTTAATCCACTAAATAAAATAAACCACTGCGGTGGTGGTGTATTCTCCACTGGCGGTGGTGCGCCACCAGTTTTTATTTTATTTAGTGTATTAAATAAAATAAAAATACAAAGTATAAACGGGGGCAGTGGCATGACACGTAACACAATCACGTTACTGCGACTAGTCGACGTGAAGTTTAAAAATTTGCAAGATATTTTAGAATCTACTGGTCGACTAGTCTATTCAACCCCACTTTGTTTCAGTGCATAAACCTAACCAAATAACTGAACTGGTTTAATATGGCATGGCTGTTGAATCTAAAACTAACCTACAACAATGAACAATATAAAAAAAAACAGTTTTGATCACAGAAGTGTCAGAGAAAAGACTTAAAATGGCATCCTGACTTAAATGTTTATACATTAATGCATGGTAATTAAATGGCAGTTCTTGGTGTTTTGGAAGTAAGGGTTAGTATAACGTGGAAAAATGAATCTGTAAGGTATTCTGATTACCTGATCTTTCTTTGTTACAACAAGGGTTCATCATTAATATTATTATTGTTCATCATTTAAATCCATTTAGACAAATATGTACAAATCATATCAATTGCGCAAAACAGAAGTGACATATTTTAGAACACAAAAAATGGTGTGGGGAAATACAAGTTAAGAGTACCAGTAAGCTTGCTTTCCTCGAACCATTTTAAACTTTAGAATATTTTATTAAACAGTGGCTTTGAGAATTGGTTTGACAGCTTTTAAACATACTTGTTGAACTCAACTAAACCTATGATATGTGGTGGTGTAGAGTTTGGGAGTTGAGCAAACTGCAAAATCTATTTGATGTCAGCAGATGCCTGAAGAGGTTTGATGTAGATGAATATGAGAACAGAAACCATCCTTAACAGTAGGGTATTACAAGTCTTTGAGAAAAATAACTCCAGATGTGCACTAAACATCAGACTACCATCAAACCACAGTTAGGTGGGTGGAATTTACCTTTTAGACTATTTTACACTTAAAGAGCTGCTCAGAGGATACCTGACAAATAAATATGAAATGGGTCTCTTGCATAGAAGCTCAGCTTTCTGACTTTAGCTTCAAGTGCCAACCTGGGCAGTTAACCATGATGCCTTTAACACAATGACTTATAACTCTGTGTAGAATGCAAGAGGAAAAAAGAGAAACAGCTTAAAATAAACCTCTTTCTATAAGGTGAGGCTAGGGATGCGGAATATAAATGGTGCACAGTAGAAACAATAGACATTTAGCCTACAATTGAGATCTGTATTCTACCAGCTAACCACAGTAATGCTGTGTCTGATGTAAAATCAGGTGTCTGATTTAATTGTTACTTTTTGTGTGTTGAAAACTGTGCGTAAGTGGCGTTAAAGTATTTTCTTCGAGCACTAAGTAGCAACGCTACAAGCTAACTATGCCCAGCTTTCCGTATTCGGACACATGCGCACAACACAGTGTTCTAAAGTTTGTTTTTTTTTCCCCGTCGAAAGTTAAAGTAAGCGTTGGTCAGCTTTAGAGAAACCTGCTCTCTGATCTGTGAAAAGAACATTGTCTTGTATGATTTTACTGCTCTGTTGCTGTTCATTTATTAAGTGAGAAGACTGGAAACTGTTAAGAGTTAACAACATTTTCTTTAGTTTAAAGCGTATGGCTAAAACTACATTTGATATTGTTAGCACTGTTTTGCACTACAAGAAAGAAGCCGTATACTTGATTTGTTTATTATTTTAAAACTCTAGACCTAGTAGTGGAATTTTCTTAATTGAGATTATTTTGTGGTGTAGCATTTTTCAAAATAAATAATGGCAAATGGACACCCTATGCTTTTTTTTATTCCTATTGCAAGTTCTATAGCAAAAACAAATCGTGATACATATCGTTATTGCCACCCTTCACAATACATATTGTGGTATGAGTTCATTTATAGTTAATTACAGATGGGTGATTATTTTTCTATTTTTGTTACGCTTTCT
>JARVGV010000192.1:22017086-22037816 GCA_031762435.1 Hypsolebias longignatus | reverse complement strand
AGTATATATAATATGTTAACCATGCTTCCACTGCAATGGACAACACAATGCCTTTCAGGTAAAACTGAAATTAGAGATACTTAATGCTCAAATGCAATTAATGCTATTAACCAGGTTTTGGGACATCATCTATATCGGTAATAGGAACTTAATTGCATGGATAGTGATGTATTGATGTATTTTTTCTTTCTTTCAGAAAACACTGAGTTCCCTTTAATGATTTGCAGTAACTTTCTGTCTCTGAGAGCATTTCTTCCAGATTCAAGAAATGCAGAGCAAACTGGAAGAAATAACTTCAAAAGACCCCTGTGAAGGACATTTGTTAAACACTGAAACTCTGAGTTACATTACTTTAGAAAATGATTTAAAATGTTCCTAAGAAACACACACATTATATTTATGTAATTTCAAGGCAGAAATTGCTTATAAAATGTTTTGCACATGGCGTTTTTATTTTTATTTTTTAAGACGTTGTGGTGGACATTGTTTCCTTTGAAGAAAACGAGGAATTTCCTCAAATCCCATGCTGGGATTACAGAAGATGCTCAGTTGTATGAATGGAGAGAGAAATAGCAAGTTGACAAATGTTCACCCATTGGATGCATTTTAACTTCAAACGCAGTTAGGAGGTTTACAGCTAGGTGACTCTGAGAGTCACATCTGCTTACAGATGTTAGCATTTCATCCTCCAGCTGCTGTGAGGTCTTTGTTGTAATTTCTATATGCATGTCAAAAACTCTTCAAAGTAAGAGGAGAAAAAAAGCCAAAGGTGTGATAAATGTTTTCGTATCAATCAATCTCACCCTGATGCAGTCCGTGTTATGTAAACAAATATTTATTAATAACATCTGAAAGGGCATTTTACACCGTCAGCCTTAGTTCATAATACATCTTGTGTTTACAGCATGATTAGTATCTCACAGCGAAAGAGATAAAACAACAAACAAACAAACAAACAAACAAAAAAACAGAAAACTGATGCATGCATCGTTCCTGTAAACAGGAAAAAATATAATTTTGACAATACAAAGACATGATACTGATATCAATCGAAAAACAAATGCTGATTCGTTAAAACAAACCAGAGTGGTCCCAATTCAAGAATAGCAGAAGAACTCCAAGTGTTTTAACAAAGTTCACTCAGTTCATTAAAAATTAATTAATTTTGACAAGATTCAGTGTGATCAGCTTCTTGTGTGTGGATTTCTTGTCCTCGTGGGTCTTAACTTGACAAAGGCACGTTGGATTTCCCACACAACTACCTCTGAGTGTTGATTTTTATTTATTTTTTATTTTAACAAAAAATTCTATAGTCTTTCATAGAAGTTTGATTTTTGTTAATCTGGATTTTGGAAACGTGGTGACAGTGCTGCATGCGTGCACGAGCCATTGTTTCCTCGTTCTGCAAGTGAGCTCGTTTGAAATAATTGCATTTCCATCTTTATGCAAAATACTACTACATGTCAATTTTGTCTTTTTCTACAACACTAAAGGAACTTTTTTCAGTAAGTGTAAAACTAGAGATCAATTAATGATTTTTAATTGATTGTTTTAGATTAAAATCAGTTTTCAGCTGTGTTATAAAAGGTATTCCTCCCTTAGCTCTGTAGAATACTGTATTTAAACGACTGCTTAAAGTCTGCACCTTTCCTGTTAATTCTACTGCTCTCATCAGCTTCTGCAACTATTTTCTGATCAAGCAAACCCAGCATCAAATGGCACATTTACAAAAAACAAAAACAAACAAACAAAAAAAAACAAGTCAATTAATCAGATAATGCGCCAGATGTTTCAGTCGCAACTGTAGTTGGATTGTTAGAGGAACCAGGACTGATAATGTTTTTTTTTTATTTATTTATTTTTTTTTTTTTATGGAAACATCACTAAACTGGCAAACATTTATAATAGTACATAATGGTTTAGTTTACAGCTTGTTCTCCTTTGTCCAGATGGTCAAAATTTAAAATGTATCTTTAAGTATGAATTCAAATAAACTGGGAAAGTTTTACCAACTATTAACTGGATTTTGTTCACACATTTTGTGACACGTAATAGTTCTTAAATTGGGACTATACAATATCTTCTGCTAAATTTAAAGCTAAATACTGTCAGTTCATCAAGTGCATTTTTTTTACAGTATGTTACTGTAGTTGCAATGCATTGTGGGTACATATTGACCTTTTGGCTGTAGGTTACTTTGCTTTCCTGAATTTGTGGCAATGTACTGTGACATGTTCCTACTGTGGGTGAATATTTCTGAATCAAGATGTGCTCTATATATATTTTTTTTCCTCTGGTTCAATTTTTGTAATTTCTTTAAAACCTCTACTGAACAAATACTTGATATTTCAGAAAGAATACTCAGGATGCAATAAACCAAAACATGAGAGATCACAGAGAACCTCTGTCGAATCGTCAAAGACAAAAGCTGATTGACATTCTGCTAGAGGAACCATCGATGAAAACTTTCAGGTTTGCATTTACTTTATTTTGACAAGACGCTGTTAACAAAGTATGACAATTTAACATGCACTAAATGAAAGATGATTTTTGTCATGTTTCACACATTCTTGTGGCAAATCATCACAGAAAATGTGCAGAAAGTTTTCCTTTGAGGTAAAACCAAAGGGCAGCAACCCATAATACAGCCCAGTACTTACAGGGTACTTACCAGGTTTGTACATTGTATTCTCATGCTTCATATCTACTTACTGGGTAGGTACTGCAGAGAAAACAATTTACAGCATAAGTATTAGGTTTGTACCCAGTAGGTAATAAGTAAGTACAGTCCCTACCTTTTACCTGGTAAATAATTATCTACAAAAACTGGGTGCTATTTTGATGTGACTAGTTACCCTGCACCTATCAGGCATGTACTTTGTACAAAGTATGTGTCGGTACATACCATGTAAGTTCCAGGTATATCCCTTAACATACCTTGCATGCACCCAGAATATACCCTGTACATACTGTACCTGGATCATATCAGGTTTGTACTTGCTAAGCACCTGTTACAAATGCAATACCTTGTTAGTCCCAACTATGTGTTCTGTGCACACTAGATATGTACCACATGAGTACCAAGTACATACCCAATAGATACATTTCCAGTACATATCCAGTACATACCCTGTAAGTATCAGGTAAATACTCTGTAAATACCTGGTATGTAGCCTGTACGTACAAGGTATGTAATGCTTACTTACCCATTAAGAACCCAGTACATATCAGGTAAGAACCAGTTACATATCTATTAAGTATGCGGTTAGTACCTTTATAAGTACTCAGTATGTGCCATGTAAGTACCAGGTATGTACTATGTGAGTACACAGTACATGACTGTTAGGTAGCAGACATGTATTGGTCTGTATAATGTATTACTCCCATAAGGTAGTTTACTTCTCCGTCTGCCATTACAACATGATGCGCATGTTGAAATTTGATCACTCTACACACACAGTAGTTTAACAAATGTACAAAAGACTTAAATTTAATTAATCTAAACAACGGTGCACTTTTTTTTTTTTTTTTTTACTTCTGTGTTACCAGCTCTTTCTTTTACAGTTTTTTTTTTTTTTTTTTCATTTTAAATACTCGGCTGTTGGAAACAAACCAGTCACTCAAACTAACAGTCGAAGCTTTACACTTTTACCTAAAAAAAAAAAAAAAATGTCATTTTGGTCCACAAAGAGCAATTAGCAAAGGCAAATAATAATAATAAAAAGGATTAAACAATAAAACAAGCACTCAACTTGTAAGATAATTTATCTTTGTTAGTAACGGAATGATATGACAAATAAGACCATAGTGGTGGTTCAGTTGGAATGTTACTTAGATTTTAGTTGTGAAGACGCAAAGGGACATAGAAGGGTGGGGGTTGGTCTTCTCAAGCGTCTCTAAAACTTACTTTAATCTAGTAAGTCAGTTTTAGTAAGGACCTATAGCTACTGTTAGACTGGTTAGTCGCATCGTCCAACGTTTCACCACCCGGAGGCTGCTCATCCGTGTGTGACTGTGGTCATGGTGACGAAGGTGCCTTCAGGGAGTTGGTGGATCCTCCTTGGCTTCCGGTCACTGTCGCTCCCTGTCCAACCCACTGGTGCACAACAAAAGAAGTTAGTTACAGACTGACACTGAATGATCATTTAACGTTTTCAAATGTGAGAACCTACAAAATCAACAGATAAGCAAACTTTGAGCTCATGCTGAAAGCACAATTCCTTTGATTTATGTCTGAAAAGTCTAATAGTACTTTAGTTGAAAATTGGTAATTTAGGGGGGGGGGGATTTTTATATTTTGACGTTGTGGATACTGATGTTTAGGTACAATACGAATTAAAATAACCTCTTCAAAGATGTTCTTACTTTGTG
This sequence comes from Hypsolebias longignatus, assembly GCA_031762435.1. Lineage (NCBI taxonomy): Eukaryota > Metazoa > Chordata > Actinopteri > Cyprinodontiformes > Rivulidae > Hypsolebias > Hypsolebias longignatus. Next base: position 22,033,445 of record JARVGV010000192.1, on the reverse strand, counting down.
TCATTTCTTTCATTATCCTCATGCTGTTCAGGGAACATTTTAAATTACACAGGGCAAGTAAATAATAAATCATCCACACATTACATTACTTAAATTAACTTTCTTCATTTTTCATATAAAATGAACCAATATTTTTTGAAAAAGATGACTTTTTTCTTCTTAAAAATGGAACATTTCACAATAAAAGTATCAGAGATATGTCCTTGCAACAGGTAATTAATTTAGACATAGAAGAGACAATATATATTTTCCAAGCAGTAAACAAAGAGCCAAAGTCAGCTTATATTTTCCAGAACTCTTATCTCCTCAAGATTTAATTAAAAAGGTATTTGAATTACTTAAGCTGCATTTAAAAAAAATCTGTAATCAGTTTAAACTTTCCCTAAATATTTCTACTCTATTTTATTTTAGTATATATTGAAACAGGTTAATTTCTCTTTGCTACAGCGTGTGCACAAATCTGGAATAGTCACTATTGTACATATTATTAAAATCCTTAACCAATAGAAGTTATGGGTGGGACAATAGAAAGTTTACAAACAATGGGCGTATAAAAATCAGACAATGTTAGTGATAACATTTGAAATTTCTATAATTTTCATTAACTGTAACATCACTCATGATGTGCTTGTTTAGCTCATTTTCTAAGCACAAGCTCAGTCTAAAGAACAGGAAGTATTTTAACTTACATTTTATTAAAGGATTACATCATAACTTATTCCACATAAGAATATTTTAACCACTTTATGGGGTCGGTTTGGAGCCGGGTCAGTGGTGCAGCAAAGGCTTAAAAGTTATAGATTCAACTGATGCATAAAAAAGGTCTAAATAAATTTTAAAAAGTAGCTTAGAAGAGTCATTTTGGGTAGTCGTTTGATCTAGACTCCACCTGTCGAGGAGCAGGTTGACAGATCTGAAGCATCTGAACCTGAGTCAGCCCTGTGGGACCCAAAGGCCAGAGATTTAAGCTCAGAGGTGACTGTGACACACCAAGCCCTCTTTGAATGAGCGGTCCCTGCGCTGGGCCTGTTTGTTATTCAGCCACTCATTCATGTGACAAAGTGGATGACACTAAGCTTTCATCTCTCTGTGCACCCTTTCCTTTCCACCCAATAGCATCAGCACTGGCTGTGAATGACCCAGGGGGACACTGGAGCATTTTGTTGTTGTTTGTTTCATGTTTTTGCTGTGTTAGTGTGTTTATTTACAGCCATGCTTTTAAAGATCAAGTGGGTGAATTATTAATGGTCATTGTGAGACGCACTGAGGTCGGTGACCTGTGAGTGTGCATGCTGAATGTGCATGTTTTTAGATTCATTTGTTGATAAACATTGATTCTTTGTGTCAAACTCGGATGCGTGTGCGTTCCCGTGGATCCATGTCTCTCGCTGTCTGAACGTGTGTGTTCATGTGTGAACAATCCAGCCATCCAGGCTCCCTCGGGGCTTCCGTGGAGATCTTTTAAAAACTACACAAATAAGCCATTAGCTGTGATCTCAGAGTTTGCAGCTGCAGCCCAAAGCTGCTGGTAATGGCTTCAGAAAAGAACATCATCATGTGATGGATGCACTGTATGTGTGAACATGTGTCTCTACCAAGGCGTTTATAAAATATAAGTATAAATACAGTATTAAATAGTAGTGTATTTACATCCAGTGTGTTTTCAGCGGCTTCGGATGTTGTCTGTCCATTAAATGGATGTTATTAGTTGTTATCATCACCAGTCATATCGGTCAGACTGTCCCTCCTGTACCTCCTAACAGGGGCAAAGTTACGTTATTATCGTGCTTTTCGCTGTTAACAGGCAGAGTGTGACGTGTGCAAACCAGGAAGTGTGTTTTTTTTTCAGCTTACGTCACCCGTTTCATAAATGTAACCTTACACCTGACCGAGACGCCCAAACCTAAACTTAACCACGTTGTGCCTAAACCTAACCAAGACACGAAACCTAACACGAGACCCTTTACTCTAAACCTAACCATGCAAAGCTATGTCGCGCTAAGCTAACAACGTAAGTTTGAATGTACTAGGAGGTAGAGGAGGGGCATTTCGACCAATACTTATGGGGCTGATAATAAGTAACAGCCACTGAATGGTTGATAACATTCGAAGTGGGTGATCTTAGTGCACCGTGATAGACACTGGATTATTGAGTATGCATCAGGGTACCATGATAGACACTGGATTATTGAGCATGCATCAGGATACCATGATAGACAGCATCCAACATCTGCAGGGTGCTTGTAGGAGCATTCATGTAAATAATGTCACCGTAATCAATGGAGGGAAGGAAAGTCACAGTTACAAGACATTTCCTAACATTCAGTTAGACAGGGTCTATTTCTGAAAAAGAAACCCAGTTTAACTTTAAGTTTCCTTACCAATTGTTCCATGTGGAGTTTAAAAGAGAGATGTGAATCTACCAAGATACCCAAATATTTGTAGGAATCGACAAGCACCATTTAAGGACAAAATCAAAGGAAGAACTGCTGGAACTGACTGTTTGAAAAAAAAGCATCCCTTTGGTTTTGTCATCGTTTAGGACAAATTTGAGATGAACAAGTCTGACTGGGTTATGTGAAAAGCAGACTGCAAAAGCTGGAAAACCTTAACTGTTTTAGCTCGACAATAAACAACTGCATCGTCAGCATAGAAATGTAAGGATGCATCAGGGATGATCTGAGATTACCTTTAGATTGTAAAGAGGGTGGGTCCCAAGACTGAACCTTGTGGTACACCACTGTTGACTGCTAAATAACTGGAGGATTATGTTGAACACATTGCAATCTGAAAGATAGTTAGTGAACCAACCAATGGTGAGATCTGAGAAACCAGTTTCTGAGAGCTTATGTCACAAGATGTTACTGCTCCTTTCACACTTTGTTCTGGTCCAGCTTCTTTGTGCAAATTTACAGAGCTCTCTTGTAAATGAGTCCCGAGGACTAACCTGCATAAATTCAGGTTGAATGAAAAAGTAAATAAAAGTAAAATAAATAATAAAATCAGCTAATTTCAGCTGTGTTGTGCTTCTTTCAGTTTCATTCTGCTACCAAACATTTTTGTACTTCTTCTTTCTGCTAGTTTCAGCTTATTAATAACAAGCTGACAAAATGCTGCTTTCAGTGTATTTCTTCGTTTCAGCTTTTTCTGCTATTTCAGCTACTATTTAGCTGTTTTTATGCTAATTTATTTTTTCTGACTAAGTCCATATTGTTTCCACCCATTTCAATTTTTTCAGCCCATTTCATCAAATATGTGCTCTGTCCACTTCCTTCTGCTAATTTAAGTTTCTTTCTGCCATTTTATAATGTTCAGTTTTTTTTTCTAATTTCAGCTTATTTCAGATATCCACTTCTTCAGCCATTTAGCTCTTTTGATGCTAATTTTAGCTTTTTCGGTCAATTCCGCATTTATTGGCTCATTTCATCTCTTTCTGCTTCTTTTTGCCTTTTCAGCTATTTTTTTTAAACATCATTCCTTTTTAATCAATTTCCTAATTTTTGTTTAATTTCTGCTTCTTTAACCTATTAAGCAAATGTGTTTCTTTCTGCTTTCTTGTTTAGACTTGTTCTTCCATTTCAGCTACAGTTCAGATTTTTTTTTTTTTTAGCTAATTTCAGCTGTTGTTCAGGAAGTTCTTCTGCAATAAGTTTTCACTGCATTTTCACAGGAAATGCATTTTCTCTAGGTAATTATTGCATTAGCCTTTAATCGATGATCCAACTTGTGTCATTTAAATGTATTTAAAGCTGTTTTGGGGAGGATGTTACGATGTATCTCACTGGAAGAGATTATTAAGTTATAAATGGGTAAACAGGGTTGACTTTATGCACATGGTGCAGTTTTCACATTAAGCTGTGCAGGACAGGAGCAGCCATCTTTCTTTAGGCCCTTTTTGAAACTCACCTGCGTCATACTTAAAATCAAACCATTTTTTGGTGGAGACTTGGAACAAACATACAGAAAACAAACAGTAGTGTTTTCAATTCAACTGTTTTGAAGCAAAACCAACAAAATAAATCTGTTTCAGTGCAAAATGTGAAGTAAAAGCACATAATCTACTTTAATTTGTTCATTTGTTGGGAGTAAAAGTTGTCAAAGCATTGTGCGGCTGTATTTAAAAAAATGTCTAAAAATACTTTTATCTACATACAAAACATGTTAGAATATGAGAAAACTCACTTTTTAAAGGTAGAAAAATAAATTGTGCAAGTTCTCTGTAACTTTGTAAGATTCTCGTTTTCTCAACCGATCGTCACTGAGTGAAATGAGTTTAAGACAAATGTGATCAGGAAGAGGGAAAATAAGCAAAAAAAAATAATATACTGTACATAGAAAAAAACCTTTTTTTCGCCCGTTTACATTCTTTTTTGTAAATACATTTAGATTTTGCTCTGCAGATGTTCATGCAGATGTTGGTGCAGGGGAATCAGGCAGTTGTTAAGCTGTAGAGCTGATCATACCAAACATTTTCCACACACTAAAGTGGATCAAAATAGATCATGATCAATAAGCACTAAGCAGGCATGTTCATCATTACCCCCCAGGACCTGTGCTGTCAGACCACCCTCATTGGATCTCCAGCAGCTGTTTCCTGCTTGGTCAGTGCTGCCCCCTGCTGGACACAAAACCAGCAGCTGCAGCTGAACAGCTCAACTTTCCTTCACAGCAAACTGAAATGTTTTCAGTTGATACCAAAAAGACAAGAGATTAATATTATTTACCAACCTAATTTAGAACTTATTTAACACATCTATTTGTAGTTTTAAACTTTTTTTTATAGTTTGAACCTTTAGCTCATACTCCGCCTAATCAGTCGACTTTAAACTTTTAAATAAAACTTGCTAAAAATTCCCTGCAGAGTAGAAGAACTAATCCCCGTTTAAAAACTTGTTTATTGTAGTTGTGGCATTGTGTTCAGTTCCCTTTGAAAGGGTAAAAATAACCAGCACAAGTCCAGAGGTAGAAATCATCAGTTTGAACGTTTGGTACTCACGTCATACGTCCTCATGGTAACATGAACACGCACGCACGCACACAGTCAAATTAATACAAAGCAAAATGTTATTTCGTGCATGTTTCCACATCAACAACAAGACTCTCCACTTAGCGGTACCCTCAGTTACACAGTACTAACAAAATGGTACATGCTGCTATAATTCAACACCAAATGACTTCATTCTGCATAAACAAGTTTTAAATAAGAGTCAAAGAACATGAAGGAACCATTAAAAATCTTTTTTTAACACGTTAGATCCTGTGATTGTAATGGCTGATTTTTGTGGTCATAAGGGTAGCCGCTGACTTAAAGAACTACAAATATGGCCTTATATAGCAGCCGTGAGTATTGTTGAGACACCCAGAAGAGAGGACTAAAACAAACTTTTGTTATGGCGTGGTAAACTTAAACATGTTCAGTGTTGCAAATGTATTTCAGTAAAAAAAAAAAAAAAAAAAAAACGAGCGAACAAACCAACTTTTCACAGGCAGTTCTGGTTATTTGACCCACGAGAGGTTGAGACAGCGGGCGATGAAGGCGTAAGTGTCTGCCACCTCCTGGATGACTTTGCTGGTGGGTTTGCCGGCTCCGTGTCCCGACTTGGTGTCCACGAGGATGAACAGGGGATTTGTCTGCTTGGGGTTGCGGCCGACAGTGTGCTGCAGGGTGGCAATGTATTTCAGAGAGTGGAGAGGCACCACTCGGTCGTCGTGGTCCCCCGTCAGCAGAAGCACTGCGGGGTACTGCACGCCGTTGCTTTCTGGGACGTGGATGTTATGCAGCGGGGAGTACCTGGGAGGTGGAACGCAGTGGGTGAGTGGAGATATTCCTATTGTAAAAGCTGGGAAAATGACATTCAACACTAAAAACTAACAAGATGTGACAAAGAAATTAAAGTTGCAGATTTCTCAAAGGTCAGACTAATATTTTTAAACTGAATAGTTTTGACCAGTCAGAGCTACAGATCAAATACAGTCAGTGTATTGTGAATGCGTCAAGCCCCATCTGATCATCAGTTTATGCTCATCCTTTAAAAAATGTTGCTTCAGAAAGTTTTCCTGGCAAAATTGTTTAACAAGTAACAAGACTAACAAGAAATCTCCCACAGAAAACACTTTCCTAATACGTGTCAGCAGCTCAGTAGGTGCTATCTTTATGCACCAAGCTCCTTCAAAAGTGAGTACGGTACATTAGTCCCTCGCTACTTTGCAGTTCGACTTTTGCGGACTCGCTCTTTTGTGGTTTTTCAAAGTAAGATTGTACATGACTGTTAACTTTAATATTACTCATGTGATTGGGATGGTACGGGATACAGTAAGAAGTTAACGGAAATAAAAATAAACTCGGACAGGCACCGCCATTTTGTAGTTTTCTCTCAATAAGCCTACGCTGTATCGCCACTCAAAATGACTACATTTCCCAGAAGCCAACAATGCTTCCATCCATTGCTCTCTGCTGAATTGCAGGGAAGGTTTTGATCCGATCTGAAAAAGTCCGGTCCTTATCCATAGTGACTTGGGTGCTCAGTGGATGGAGAGCCGTACAGAACCGACTGGGACCAGAACTGGACTTCCAGCCTCATCAATCTGAGCGCTGCTTGCTGGACCATGATGCCTTTCGAGCGAGGAGGCGTCGCTTGGAGGTCCGGTGTTTTCTCCGGAGCTCACCGGGACTTCTTTCAAGTGGACTTGGACTCTATAGGAACTATTGTGTGGTTTTGTGCCGCCTAGCCGAAGGTCCGTCTCTCTCTAAATGTTTTGGTGCAGAGAGCCGATCAGAACCTGCAGGGTAGGTCTACTGAACCGAACCAAGCCGGACCGGAACCGAGCTGATGTGTTCAGCAGAGCTGGTGAGTAAAATTTTGCAGTACTGTACAGTACATATACTGTATGTATGGTGTCAAAATTACATAGATTTAAGAGTTTGGAACATTGTGGGCGTCGTCGCTGCAGGGCAGGTCCGTAGAACCAGAACCGAGCTGCTGTACACTCACTGTTCACAGTAAACATTATCAAGTTATCTTGATTAATACATTCTTGTTGAATAAACTTTTGCTTTAGTTTAGCTGATTTAAATTTATTAGTTGACTGAACAGTTTTGGTTTGTAGTTTCAACTCAGAAATCTGTCAATTTTACTTGTTTTAAACAAAAATAAATAAATATAAAATCTCTACTTTGCGTTCTTTCACTACAGTATTTGTGTCCTAATCAATGAAGATTATAGGGTGACCCCTAATGTTCAACGTAAGAGGAGCAGGGTGCAAACAGCAGTCTCTAAAACCTCAGAACATCCTGCTGCACGTCTACAATGACTCTTCTCTGCAACTCACTGATGGAAACCAAAACACAGCTCCTATAAAACATCTGTTCAAATGAAACGGAGACGATCAACATCAAAGGTGCAGCAGTATATTTTTAGTATTGGTTTGCTGTGCACAAAAGGCTCGGATCATAAACTTCTCACAGGACGAAGCTCAGTGGTGAAGCACGGTGGTGGAAATGTCATGGTTTGTGGTCATTTAATTTCTTCGGGGACCATCGCTGCTTTCAGTCAATGACTCAAATCGGGTTTTCACATCTTATCAGAGACGCTGACAGTGAAGACTCGAGGAGAGCTTTCAACAGCTTAACAGCTTTAAGTACAATAAAAATAAACTTTAAGTACAATAGTAAATGTACCAAGAAACTTTGAAAACAACAATTTGAGGAAAGGCTCAGTCAAATAAATATGAATCACACTGACAATCCATAATACGAGAAACATTAGGAGCCAAGGGTGCACTTAATTTAACAACAACACAAATTGTTTTGTTTCAAAGGACAACAGTTCTCAGGAGCAGCTCTTGACGTTTACTGGATTAAAACAAGAATCTACTTTGACCAAGAAGCACCTACTTGATGAGCCAGTCAAACTGCTCTTTGTCTTCTGAACAGCCGAAGTCTGTGGTCCACGCGTGGCCGATGGTGAACTTGTGGAACTTCAGCATGTCCATGACGCCCACCTGGGCCACAGCGCAGCCGAACAGCTCGGGCCGCTGGTTCACACATGCCGCTGGTGTGGGGGGGGAAGCACACGAACAGAAATGTTACGCACCGTAGCTAGGTCTCACAATTAAAAATGTTGGGACTTCATCTGATCTGTGTGAATCGTCAGGACACACCGACGAGCAGGCCGCCGTTCGAGCCTCCGTTTATGGTCAGCTTGGACGAGGAGGTGTATCCTTCCTTGATGAGATACTCGGCTGCACACTGGAAGTCTGTGAAGCAGTTCTGCTTGCTTGCGAGCATGCCAGCTGAAGAGAAAACAAAACCAAATGAGCAGTTTGTGTTTTTATTTCAAAGACACACTCGGTACATGGATGTCCCCTCTCAGAGAGATCTGAATAGTGAATGTTTGTAGTTTTTGACAAGTACACCTTAAATGTTTTTGCTGAAAGATATTCAAGTGGGTAGGAGTTACATTGTGTAGAACAGTAGGCTGTTGTTTTGTTCTTGCCCGAGGCAAGTTATCTTGCTCACATTAATGGACAGAAGGTATTTCCAATTCCCGCCCCCACCCCCCCTCGCTCCACAACAGGGGACAACAAAAGTGTTTTATTTAAATAACTAAAACTGAGTACAGAACTGTCATTATTTCCACAAACACAAGTATGTAGAGAGGGTTAAACAAAAGAAAAAACATTTGTCACTGGAGAAGCCCTTGAAAGTTTGTTTACCTTTGTGCCAGGTCTCCCCGTACTCGCCCCCTCCTCTGATGTTGGCAACAGCTAAAACTCCTCCCAGGTGTCGGACAAAAATGAGCCGAGAGACGCTGTAGCTCGGTGTGATGGAGATGTTGAAGCCCCCATAGCCATACAAAAAACCTGGATGGGAGCCATCCAGTTTGATTCCCTTCTTGTGAACAATAAACATGGGTATCTGAGTGCCATCTTTGGAGGGGTAGAAGATCTAAAAAATAATAATAATTTAAAAAAACACACAACGAAATGATTCAAAGGAACTGAGGGGACAGAAAATAAAGATATAAGATGGTGGAACAGAACAAGCATTACATCATTCACATCTTTCTTTCAGTCTGAGTCATGAGCCACAAAAGATGGAACCATAAAATCGTGTTCTCAGCGCATTTGCGGCTCTTCATATTTGCTATATTAATTCCAGCTGCACTATTTCTCAAAAATAAAACAAGAATTGTGATTTGTGACATCTTCTCAGAAGCGGAACTGAAACTTCTCGCAGACGGTTAAAATTGGTGGCGCTGCCTTCACTTTGTAAACTAAAAAAGCACACCAAGGTCTAATGAAAAGATTCTTACAAACAGATAAAATCAAAGATAAAAGGGTCAAATTAATTAGAGTATAGATGACAGTGGTCACGCACATCTAAACTCAGTTTTAATCATATTTCAGCACTTGAAAATTAAAAGTGTTAGAACTTTAGCAAATGTTTCTTGAGCAGTATTTTTTTTTAATAATTTGTGATTCATAAGAAATAATTCCTAAACATGGAAAATCCATGACTCAACGAGATGTACCTGGGTGGTCTGGTAGTCAGAGGGGTTGAAGCCTTTGACAGTGACCTCTCTGAAGATGCGTGGCTGCAGTGGCTCCTTGGTCAGGTCACAGTGGTAAATGATGGCTAAAAAAGGACAAAGTGACATTCAATTTGAGTCTACACAAGTGGGAAATTTATTTCCCTACACAACAGGGTTTATACATTAATTTATGTTTTGAGTAGATGACTTTAATCTGTTTAAAGTAGTGGTTTCCAACCCTGCTCCCTGAGGAACACCATCCTGCATGTTTTAGTTGTTCAACACAGCTGAATGAAAGGTGATTAACAGGCTTCTGCTGAACTTAAGGAATTAAACCACTGAATCAAGTGTGTTGGAGCAGAGGAACAACTACCGTACTTTCTGCTGTACAAGTCGCATCTAGTATTATTATCACCATTGTCCACCCGGAAATGTGGGCCAGTGTTGAGCCAAAAATTGATTGGCTGCCAAAATGGCGGCCGAGGGAGCATGCACGGGAGGACTTTAACAAGAATTTACAATTATTTAAACAATTATTTGTTTGCTCGACATTATAGTAAAGATGTGTCTCAGTTGAACTTTTCCTTAATAAATGCACTTGAATGGTCAAATCAGCTGCATTTCATCTGGGCAGCGCAGTGAAATGCAGCTGATTTGACATTTGCTCCAGGAGTTCCAAAGCGAGACGAAGGTGGCTCTGTATGGCAAGCCAAGTGTCTCAATAATAGCCGGACACTTGGCTTGCCATATGGCTCAAAGGCCCTCTAGTGGATGCAAATGGTAATGTTTAATATTTTTCATGTCAGAATGAATGAAATTGTCAGATATCAGTCAAAAATTGTTATAAACATGGGGTGGGGGGGGGACATATAGTAGTCACTTCGGTGTATAAGCCACAGGACTTACAAATTTATGCAAAAAGGTGTGTGGCAACAAATACGGTAAATCATATAAGATAGTGTTCCTCGAGTACCAGGGTTGGGAACCACTGGTTCAAAATAGATTTAGGGGAAAGTGATTTCATAAACTTATTAGGAGTTTACAATTTCCCTCAAAATTTCTGTTTTTGTGGCTTTTATTGCACAAATGAATAAACTGCACTAATCTTAGTGTGCTATGCTATTTGGCAAAATCAGTAGTACTCATTTGGTGAAATAAATGCTATTTTACTAATGGTATTGTAACAAGCACTTTGGATCAAAATGAAGCAGCACAGCTTTATATGTAGGATTTCATATTATTTGACCCTTTGCTCTTTAACTGCTTTAGGAATAACATTTACATAACATCTTCTACAACTAGACAAGTTGTTTCTACTTATTATAAATTAAACATTTTAGCTGCTTGGTACCTGGGGATAAAAAGGAAGTGAAATAGTAGAAAATCTCAGAGTCCCTCTTTCGTCCTGTGAAACCAACTATAGAGCCAACATCGAGAGGGAAGGTCCTCAGCTCCTCCCCTGAGCTTAGACAGTACATCTTCAACACATTCTTCACATCGTGGAGGAAACACACAAACAGATAGCTGGAGTATGTACAGGTGGCAAAGACTGTGGGGAAAATACAGCAAAAACAACAAAACAGACTGGATTAGTTGGTATGAGCTAAAGAATGAGAATGTTTTCTTGTAGTTTGGTCACCAGTTTTCCAGCAGCTCACCAATAACATCTTTGTCGTGTTGAGGAATAAGCTCCTTCCAGTTGCTCTGATCAGGAGAGGCGAAATCGATGTTGATGAGTCTGTAACGCGGGGCGTTTAAGTTGGTTTTGAAGGTAAATAACGTGCCCTCGTTGGTCACATATTCATACTCAGCATCAAAGTTGTCGATTAACTTCACCCATGGCAAAAGTCCTAGACGTCAAGTAAAACAAAAAAGTTTTAATGTACCGGTAAGAACAAAACCACAGTTCACAAAATAATTGAGGAAGAGCTGGACTTGACAGGTTGTTCAAAAGGAGAGGCATTATTTCAACGTTTTAAACCAGAACTGTATAGTTTTTTGTTATAAAAGCATAATATTTTTTTTTATCTTACAAGGCTTTCTAAAAGACTTAAAAAAGTTTAACATGGTGGTTATCAAACAGAGAAAACATTTATACCTGTAATGCCCTGAGGAGTAGTTTCCAGGTCACAGTACCACAATCTGTTGACAGGATCACAACCCTCTCTGATCAACAGCAACACATAACGCCCATCATCTGATACCTCAGCTCCGCACATCCATTTGGAATGGTCAGGAAATTCGGCACACAGGACGTCCTCAGACTGCGGAGTTCCCAAAACATGAAAGTACAGCTTCTGGTGCAGGTTCGTGGATGTCTCAGTGCCTGAGAGGTACAACAGATCAGAAACGGCATTATTTTATGTGATGAAATAAGAACGGTGAAGATCACAAATAGGCCTGTTACGATAACAACATTTTTTAATGGGCGATTAATTGTCTCAGAAATTATTGCAATAAACGATAATATTGTTTGAAATTTAACAATAATTAATTGTTACAATTTTAGAATGTTGATTTGTTTGGAGTGTAGTACCTTTTTGACCACCTGATGGCAGTATAAGATTGTTTGAACCAAAGGAAGGATAGTTAACATGGGCTGACAAGGTGACATGGTAGACGCTTGGTGTGATTTGAGATCTTTAGCATAGCATTTTTCACACCGCGCTTTTCATAAAAAATAAAATAAAATAACAAATCAGTAAGCAAGTTCTCACCTACTTTTTACATGAAGGCACAGGTTTCAACCGTGAATTTTGGAGCTCAACAAGACGGAGGTTTATTACGAGTTCGGCCTGTTAGCTTAGCTTCTCAGCTTAGCTGCTTCAGCTGCTTTTAATGATCCAAAATCGTGATTTTGGACAGTTAAAACAGATTTTTTTTTAAAGAGAAAGGGAGGGAGGGGTCAGTGAAGAGCACCAGAGTTGAGCCGTGTCTTCAGTAGAAAGAGGGAAACACGAAGAAACGATAAAGCCAATAAATGAAAATGAGGTTGATTGATAATTATCATTCATCAAGAGATTAATTGATTTATTGTTTATCGCAACAGGCCTAATCACAAAATTTGATTTGGGTCAGTGTGGATCGCAGATCAGCTCTACAGTATCCAAGCATTAGACCAGACTATTTAACATTTATCAGACTATACAAAAAGCCAGGTTAAAAAAATTGTAACAATATTGTCATAATAATAATAATATTAAATATTTAGTATTGTTTTCCAACTAGTCTTTGTTTTTGTTTACCAACCATCTAAAAACATTGTATTTGTAATAGATCACAAGTATCTCTGTATTTGTCCCATCTTACCGTCACTTTTGCCCTCTTGTTCAGGATAGGAATTGTAAAAAAGACCCTTTCCATCATGAGTCCAGGACATGCAGCTAAATTTGACTCGCTCCAGGCGGTCATCTAGAGGCGTGGCACCCTCAACCCGCAAGAAGTGGATCTCCACCCAGTCAGACCCACTGGCACTGGTACCATACGCAAGGTACTCCCCATCCTCAGAAAATGCATACCCTCGAAGGGCAACAGTCCCATCGTCAGAAAATGTGTTTGGATCTAAGAAGACTGTAGGCTCAGCATCTAGACTCTCCTGCACATACATCACACTCTGGTTCTGGAGGCCTGTGTTGTAAAAGTGAAAGTATCTAGAAACATGGAAGCATGGAGAAAAGGTTCAACAGAGCACGCACAGGCAGGTTCAGCTCAGTCATAACTGGAGTGTGCACATCCTGGGGCTATCAAGGACAAAAACAATTGCAATGCCAATGTGAGAAAACATATTGTGAATTCAAATTGACCAAAGTTACCAATGCATTAAAAAACAAACTGGAGAGCCCAACAAGCTTTATTTTATTTTGACAGTATACAGTGTATCATTATTACTATTTTAACACGTTTATGTACATTCCTCTTGAATAAATATGCCCATTTTAAACAACGGGGGATATGGGGAAGAGGAAGTACACCACATGAGAGTACAAAGCACAAATAGTGGATCAGTTAGGTACAAAAACCCTACAGAAAAAGTCTTTAGTGTCTTGCAAGTAGCTTGTTTTGTACAGGGCTAGATAATGTATTTTTATGCTAATATGAGCTAAACAGTTTATCTGTTTACAGCACTTAACAAATAACCTGCTTTGAGTTTATATTTGGGGTTCAGGCTATAATAATCAATAAAAAAGCACCTTCATTCCTTTGATTGATTTTGTTCCTGGTGATATTCCAGAAACCAACAAAACAAACAGACATCCTTAGGCAGAACTAATTAATTTAATTTGTTGAAAGCAACTGGTTACCACTGAATAGTTACTGAACTGTAAAATGTATGAGAAATCAATCATCCTTTTAAAGAATGGTGTTTCACTTTTAAATGTTGATTAAAACCTCTAAAAAATTGTTTAGCAGTTAATCTACATTATACCTCACACAAAATGTAACCCTTTTTTTAATTAAAAAAATCTGTTTAATTAAAAAATTGCTATGATTCTTTGCTATAAACCTTAAAGATGAAATCTGTAGAGTTGTAGTATTTCATCCCTTCAATAACAAGTCTGTGTGTCCCAAGAACACGGTGCTGATGCTGATTCAAACACTGACTCAAACAGCAATATATATCCTCAGGCAATATTCAATTATTAAATTGTAAAGGGAATACCTGAGTATCATTTAAAATAGTTTGTGCAATTCATAAAAATGGAAGGCATGTATTAACAATTATGTTAAATCTACTTTACAGTATGCCTCTTTTGAGCAGCCAGAGAGAAAAAGTGCAGTGACAGCGTGAAGCATTGCACAAACCATCGCTGCCCTACACAACAAATGATGTTACTGTTTCCGAGGGAGGTTTCCTCACCTGCTTCCTCTCTTAAAAGGACAGCTATACTTGGGATAGTCATAGAGCTCGGTCATCCGCTCCTTGAACAGATCTCGCACCTCACATTCTTCTAAAAACGGCAACGTCAGCTGGTTCTGAGCGTTGACAAAAGCCTGTGTCTTTTCACTGTCAGGATCCTCCAACCAGCTGTACGGATCCGGTACTTTGACGCAGTGATAGTCATCCACAACTGCCTCGTCACGGTAAGCTTGGGGATACTGAAAAGCCATTTTGGACGTTAGCTTTCGAGAGTGGCGTAACACAGTAAGTTTCCTCAGTGTGTATAGCAGCCGTTTTGAAATTATTTTATGGATGCTGTAAATCATCAATTTCAAACGCTGGAGATTTTGTCGGAGGTACAGCGTCAGCGAGATACCGCGCTTACACACACAGCCCCCCATATTCACATTATACAAGGGAAATAGTAGAGAAGAGAGTGAAAACCCACCACACACAGCTCACGTCTTCACTTTCGGATTGCATCAGGTGAACGCAACATAGTGCTCCCCCTACAGGGATCCCTTGGTAATGCCAATAATGTTCGACATAAATTTGTGCACACAGTAACTGTTGCAGAAACAGCCTGCTTTTATTATTTTTTTTTTTGTTTATTTATTTGTGGGGAGAGTTATGATAACTGTGAGAGAGACAGAACAACTCCTGGGGTATTCAGCTAATCACCAGTCAGATACTTCAGCATCCCCAGTGCAGAAAGTTTGTGTAGCAACGCTGAAGGTCATACTACATGCTTGAACTGCAAACAAACTAGAGACGTTGATGTGTTTAAATGGTAGAAATCCACTTTTGAATGGTCTCATGTATGAGTAGCACACTAGTTGACTTCCTTCTTGTTTCCCCTAATTGTTCAAACATGTTTTTTTTTCTTGCTTTGTTGTTTTTATATAAATGTAGTCAGCTCTTGATGAATACTAGACTGAGGTTAGAGCCCTGTCATTCCCTTAAGACTGCATGTATCGCTTGTAGAATATTTCACCTGACAGCATCAATGGTTGAGAGTAATATGAATACCTGTTTTGGAAAATGAAATTCCCTGTGAACAGTGACAGACCAGCAGGGCCAGCTAAAAACACAGGCTTGCTATAAAGTGTGTGTTGCTGTCAGAGAAAAGTGATGCCCATTTTAATTTATATCTAACTTGCAAAATATCAAATTTACAATTATCATGCGTTTTCATCTACCTGAACAGTTCAAGTAATTACTGAGCGCAAAAATTACAGTCATGACTTGAATCATCGCACAGCAACAACTAGTATGAGAAATAATATACATACAGGGGTGAGCAAAGGTTTGAAAATCCCCGTTTTGTTCCTGTTTTATTTCCAGTGGGTTGTATCATGTTTTTGTAATCTTTTAAAGCAACCCTGATGAACAGTTTTATTGATTTTTCTGTGTTTTTCTTTAGAATTTGGCTTATTTTTAGATGGTTTTATGTCCAGTGCCTGACTATGACAGGCTATCACGCTGTACAATGAATAAAAAAGGAGGAAAAAGAAAATTAATTATTTTTATTTTTGTTTAATACTAACCAAGCCTGCAAACCATGAGTCATCTAACAGTTTATTTGTAATTCCATGCAACTCTGTGTGAATTTAAGTGGTTATATGAAAACGATGCAAATATATCAAGCCAAAAAACATTATCATGAAGTCAAAATGTTAAAAAAGAGACTGATATGAAAGTTGATCTTTGTTTAATTATTTGTCTTGTAGCATTAGGGACAAGCTCTGGGTGAGAGTGATTTTGCAACATCTTCTGGTTTTGCTCAGATGCATCACAGAACTTCAGTGAATGATGATAGTTTGTTGTTGTAATATGTGGATCCTTTCTGACCTAGGCTGGGCAAATCCAGTATGAAATACTTAGTTTAGGATACTTTGTATAGCTTGTTTGTAGAATGTACAGGTTTCAGGTCTATCTTGAAAATGA
>JARVGV010000192.1:21984286-21994409 GCA_031762435.1 Hypsolebias longignatus | reverse complement strand
GCCCCCCCCCCCCCCAACACCAACACACCCTGGAGAAAGCTTCACGCCTCAGGGAAAGACAGTGACACCCGCACCCTCGCCAAGGAGGAGTCATCATGGGGTAAAAAAAAACGGGGGAGGATGAGGGGGGAGGGAGCAGGAGAGGAAAAGGGAGTGTATTTCTCTCTTACACTCTCAGGCGCACACCTTCCCACTTCCACAATCAAGCGCTCAGCCACAGAGTCGGTCACACTTAGCGACAGAAGAGGAGAAACAACAGCCGCTCGTTGCTCAGAGGAATTCAAGCTCAAGGAGGGCAAAGACAGACTGCCTTATGTGTGGCTCCTCTGAAGGCTTTAAAGTAAGTGCATCTAAGATAATCAATATGAAATGATTAATATACAGAATACTGATTTACTGCCTTGTTTCTGCAGCAGAGTTTGTTTAGTGTGCTTTCTAGAGTCAAACTGACACATGCCGGCGTGCCAGCCACATATGTGAGATTTTGAGTCACGTCTTGATTTTTCAGAATATATTTTCTGCTGTGTCACTGGGTTTACTGGTTTCAGGGTGAGCTGTCAAACTCGAAACAGTCATTCCGAGTCAGCTGTGGCGACACGCTTCAGAGAAAAATGGGGTGAAACGCCGTGCATGAGTCTCATCTCGCTGTACTTTCAGTTGCACTTTTTCTCTCCTGGAAAATGAGTTGTCGAAGTTTTGTTATTGCCGAGGGCGCTTCTGTTATTCGCTAAAATTTCGTCTTATGTTTTTAACATATGATGATTATCTCCGCTTAAGAAATTTAAACAAAGAAAAGTGAAACTTGACGCATCAATTCATTAATTTACACTTTACCTTACAATTCTCAATTATGTTTATGTTCTGAGTCGAGTACAACCTGTTATCAGGTGAGCACAAGTCACATGGTTGCTTACCAAATATTACCAAGCATGGAGTTTATCAGAAGCAAACGGAAGCGTGTGATTAAGAGGCAGCTCCGTGGATCACAACTTCTTTTTCACTCTTCTCTATTTCATGCTGTCATGCAGGCCTGAGCTACCTGACCACAATCTTTATGAGAAGAGGGCGGAGGGGAAGCAACAAACAGACAGAAAGAAAGAGAAAGAGAGCTCAGACCTGGCTGAGAGCCAAGTCAGTTTAAAGGAAGTTTGGTTGATTCACCAGGAGTGCTTGTTTCCTTGTGAAAGTGGTCTTGCTTCGGGGCTGGTGTACCAAAAAAAAAAAAAACCTTCCTTGTAGCCTCGAGCTTGTGATTTGGAGTCACAGGATGTATCGGACAGTGGGGCTAATAGGGCAGTAAGCGCTTTGAAGTTTGTTTGTCCGGTAGTAGCAGCTGAAGTTAAATTCTTTATCCCAAATTTGCCTCTGCCTCCTCTACAATGAGTCTGACTTCACACTCGGGGAGCAAATTTTAGCTCCATTTAGAACTGGACTTCCTCTGACACAGCTGTTGTTTGTGTGATGGTACCGTGTTCTCATTTTTTTGGCACTAAAACGTGAGCATGTCCATAAAAAAGATCCTTCAGTTGCGCTAGTGTGGCTCCTGATAGGCAACGGACCTTAGTTCTAGTTCAAATAAATCTGCATATTTTAATGTCATGAACTGATAAAATATGTGACTACATATTTTTATTTCTCTCTTTTCTGCAGGCCCCTTCCTCTGAATGTACCACAGCCATGTTAACCTCAGAAAGGCCTCCGCAAAGCATCGCAGTCACCACTGCAGAGATGTCAGGGACACAGGATGTAGATATGAGATCATGGAGCGAGGCAGACTTTGAGGAGAAGTGCACCTACATTGTGAAGGATCAACCTCTGGAAGAAGAGTCCAAAAGGCACGGCAAGGTGCGAGCAGAGAGGTCCTTACCCAGAAATCTTGCTCTAAAACGGAGCCACGACTCAAAAGAGGTACACTCCTAGATATTTACAGCTCTTACAAGTTAATTCTTGTCTTTCATAAACGTAGGAAGAAATTATGCAATTAAGCCAAAAGTAAAAAAACATCCAGTAGTTGTTTGCGTTTTTAGAGACTGCCAACTCTGCGTCACTCCAACATCCTTCCATCCACTCATCCATCCACAGACAGGAAGTACTTGACATGTTGTTGTCCAGTTTGGGTCTTTCCCCCCTGCTCTGTGTGTTGAAGCAAAGACTGAGACAATGGCCGAGCTTCTTGGCAATTAGCCTGAGGGCACTATGATTACCAGCTACCTTAGATCTCTTTGTTCTTGCAGAAAATTACACCATAAAACAAATCTGCTGTAAGTGGACCCTTGACATGCATAACACCGTTAAAGGTCTTTTGAGTGAACGTAGTTCGTTGAGAGGATGAGGGTTAAAAAAAATTCCATCGTGTCTGGTGAATGCATGATAGAAGATTCACTCAGCTCGACAATTCATAGGAAGAAAACCAAAGATTAAGGATAAAAAGTGTTATATAGGTGTGATCAGAGGAGACAGGTTTGGTGTGTGTTGCTAAATACCAGCGTCACCATTCTGACCAACTTGTCTGAAGTCTGGTAGGCACTGAAGAACTGAATATGTTGCACAAAAGCACCAAATAAAGTCATCAAACAAGGTTACTGACAGAAAGCAATAACTTTAACAAAGCAGAGTCGACGTTCAGCTGCTTACAGTGGTTGATCCAGCAGCACACACTATGACAGTAATACCGTGAGATAAAAGAGAGACTAAATTACCATAACTTTTGTGATTTTGCTTTTTGAACATGGAACTCAGTTCACCGTTCAGGGTGTGACCATGACACCTTATCCTCTCTTTCCTCAGCCTTAAGGCTTGAAAAAGAGGAGTGAGTTTCACACCCGGAGGTAACTGAACAAGAGTAGTGGTGAAAATTTAATATGGCAGAGAAACTGATGTTAACAGGTGACTGGCTTATGAAATATTCAGCATGCGAAGGACAGAATACACTCTGCACAAAAAATTATAATTATCGTACGCTTGCAACAAACATTTTGACACAACTTTGAATGTCAAAACCAAGAGGAGCAAAAGTTAGTATTCCCCATAGAGATCAGTGGTGTTACGTGATACGTGGATTTCGCTTATCCAGCGAAATATTGTCTGTACTTACTGCTTAAAACTTGAACATGTTTTGCTCTGACACTGTTTTATAAATTCTATAACATGTTTTCAATACAAAGCCAACTGTTGTACAAAATTTGTTGTTCATTTATTCAAATATGAGCATCAGAGAAATTTGGAAATGTTCAATGTGCTTAAAAATCTAAATAAATTGACGATTACATTGTACTAACCAGTGTACTTTGGTTTCTAAGCACAGTAGACGGTTCGACTGCGGTAAAGTTAGTTTTACATTGGACATTCGCGCTCCATGGCTTCAAAGGTGTCCAATGTCCTACGTAAAACTATTTTTTTTTAAAAGGTAATCAAAACAAAGATTCCTTAAGAATTTATGATCTGATAAAGCCGACAGTTTTCCCAAGAATATCATCCCTCTAATTATGTGATTCTAATCAGAGTGTCTGCTCAGGTCTCCAATTTGGGAAGTAATTTGTTGTTTGACGTTTCTGTGTCCTCCTCTGTTGAACAGGTGCTCGGAGTGACGAGTAAAGAGCTGATTCCCAAAGGAACCTGCTTCGGCCCTTTTGTTGGTGAAAGCTACACCAATGAAACCCTTCCGAAAAACGCTGACCGAAGATACTTTTGGAGGGTAAGTGAGTAAGTGTTTCAGAACTGTTCACATCCTGCAGCTCCGGCTGGAGACGCTGCAGTGGCTGTGTTGTGGTGCAGGCTAGCGGTTGTGGTCAAGGACTGACATCTTGTTAAAGTTAAGTCTTTCTACCAATGCTTAGGCATCGCCGATAGTGTGCCATGTATGCAAATGTTTCTGAGGTATCGCTCTTTTTCTCACCCTCTCTTTCTCTCGCATGCACACACACACACACAGCTGTTTGGTTTCAGTGACACAAAGTTTCTTCTCTCGCTGCTTGTTTCAGCAGTGGTATTGCTGCCAGTAAATACACCATGCACATGTCCGCACTTCTTCAGACTCACAAACTTCCACAATGACTCAGCGAGGAAGTGGCTTTAAGCCTGAGACCTGTGATGTTGTAAATCTGCAGCATAAGGGCATCTTCCATCTCTCTCTCTCTCTCTCTCTCTCACTCACACACACACACACACGCACACTTCTTTGTAATTCAACAGGTTTGCAGCCTTGAAATAATCTAAGCTCAACCGAAACTTGAATCCGCCATAAGAGATGGTTGGTTAGTGACTCAAGGAACAAAGTCATGCTTCATGCTGCAGACAACATAAAAATGGGAGCAGGGAGGAGGGTCAATGGGTAACTCCTCTACAATTGTGATAACTGATAGTAGACGTGGGCGAGGAACCTGTAGTGTTTTCCAGTCATACAGAGAAAATCTTGTTCAGAGTTTCTTTCAAAACTACACATGACTTGTGCTGCCACAAACAGCCACAACCCCAGCTGAATGAATGTACATTATTTACCATAAACAGTCTATGGAACGATGACATCATGATTTCAGAATGAGGGTTTGTCAGCATGATGATGTGCCATTTTTAACTGAATTTTCGTCCATGTCACAATGGTTCCCTCACACTATAGGTCTTCTCAGAGGGGCAATTACACCACATCCTTGATGGTTTGAGTGAGGAGCAAAGCAACTGGATGCGTTACGTTAACCCAGCACGTTCTGTAGAGGAGCAGAATCTAATTGCATGCCAGAGTGGGCTGGACATCTTTTTCTACACTATTAAGCCACTTCAGCCTGGCCAGGAGCTCCTGGTGTGGTACTGTTCTGAATTTGCCCAGCGCTGTAAATATCCTCCACTGGGGCAACTAACTGTTGATAAAAAAGGTAAGTGCTCGTCTCCGTGCCCATGCTTTTAGACGTTTCTAGCTTGGACAGTCGCTATGAAAGCTTCCTGTCAAATCAGTGACCGACTGACACACTCTTTGTGTGGGTGTTTAAAACACCCAGTCACACCCATGGCCCCCTTTGTTGAAGCAGAGCACAAAGAGTCATAGTAGAGACCTGAAAACAGAGAGGGGTTTGTCTACAGGTGCAGCACCAGAGTATAATGAGACTTATTTCACGATTTGAGGATACATTTTTCCTTTTTTTAATATGCTCAGCTGTTTAGTTGACATTCATTCATGGAGACAAAAAAATGAAACAAAAAAACTACCAAATATTCTGGTACCAAGTGCAAAATATGCTCACACAGAGGTAGCTGTTAATGTTATTTTGGCATGACTCCCCTTATTTGTTTTGCTCTTAAAAGAGGAAAAGACGAAGGAAGTCTTCCAGTGACTACTCTAACTTCCTGACAAGGTGACCTGCTGAAAGATTGATATCTTGCTCAGTGATGGTTGTTTGTTTGCTAAGAGCTGGGCTCTTTGGAGATGTGGAGGTGAGGGGCCGTGTAAAAGAAGGGAGTGAACAAAAGATAAGACTTGCTCTATTGCATGTGGGTTGATGTTAGCTGTGTCCAAAAGTAGGTTAAATACACAGGGATTATTATACAGGCAGTATTTGGTCTTCCTTTGTCACATCTACTCTAAAGTACCACAAGCCAGTCCTCAAGACATCACAAGTATTCACTTGCTCACATCACATAAGATACTGCTTTGAATTCAGATGTTGTATTCTTGAACTGTGTGTAGAATTTACTGGGAAATGTATAGGTTTCTATGTTAATTGATCATTTGAGACAAGTTTATCTGCCACACCATCAAGCATTCTTTATGACTGTTCATGTCTGGGTGAAATCAGTTGTTCATCAGTCACTTTAGGATGAAAATGTTTCTTTTGTATCCTGTTTCCTGTGCATCCAGCTCCACTTCTAAAGAAAATGCACTCAAGAATGACCAGCGCTTTAAATGTACCAGTAGATAACATATCGTACCTACTGGTTAATGCTGTCTCTGTCCTGATCACATTGTTTCAATTCTGGTGTCCAATTTCACAGAGTTCAAAGATCTTAGAAACCTGATACACATGTTATGCTTAAAGCTAAAACAATTATCTTAGCAAAACCTTGTATTTTTAAACATATAAAGATAATGAATTAAAGAATGTGAGGATGATCACATATTGTTGTGGTTGTATGCGTCACTGAGTGGAATTGTAGTGTATATAAAATGGTTGTACCTCTCTAATGTGATCTCTTCCTTGTCTATGTTTCTGACAGAAGAGAGTCTGCCTTCGGAGAAGACAAAAGAGAAAAGAGGGCACAGTGTTTCTGAGATACTCCGAGATGAGCCCCCCAAATCTAAATGCTTAAAACTTGTAGACAAACCCATAAATCAGACCATCTCAGCAGCTTTCCCCTCATGTCCCAGTGTCTTCTACCCAATCCAGCCCAACTCAGATTCTATCCATGGCCACAGATATGCTTCTTTGGCATCTCTGCAGTCCTGCAGCTCAGCAGTTGCCAAAAGTCCAGGACTAAATGGTTCTACTCCCACCAGTCTGCACCTCACCTGTCAGCACAATCAAGACCCTGTCAAAACCGAACCTTATCAAGAAGCCTCTATGCCCAATCATGTCCATGCTACTCTTAGGCATCCTTATATGCTGCCCCAGTACCCACTTGGCCTTCTACCACATTCACATCCTTTCTATGGCAATCAGCTTAAGCCACACTTGTCCATGTCATCCAGTTTTCTGCCTTTTGACAACTATGCACACTTCTTACATCCTTTGGCAGGTGGATACAAAGACTTGCCACTTGCACCATTTATTTCCAAACAAGACCTCTTTCTTTCACCAATTAGTGAACACAAAGACAACAGTGACCTCATTCCACAGAAGACAGACTACCTCAAAAATTCCTCAAATGACTTCAGAGACTTCAAACACTCTTCTCGCAGTAATGTTCACACAGACCTCACTACTACCAAGGCCAGCTCTCCACTCGTTGACCATAAAGTCCACAGAGCATCCTGTTCTGCACCTGGGTCATGTTCACCACCTTTGAGCATGACCGCCTCTTCGAACTATCCTTCTTCCATATCTACCTCTACCACTCAGGGCAATACTGAAGATGCACTGGACCTCAGACGGACAAAGAGAGAAGGACAGTTTATTGGCTACCAGACTTTGTCTTACCCTCTCACCAGGCAGAATGGAAAGATTCGATATGAGTGCAACATTTGTGGAAAGGTCTTTGGGCAGCTGTCCAATCTCAAGGTTAGTACATCATCACCATATGAAAACTTCTCACTGTAATTAAACTGTGAGAATACTGTGAGAATTGGTATACTGAGTAAAAAAAGAAAGTGACAACTGGTTTGTACCGGTAATATTCTATCAGGTCCATCTGCGAGTGCACAGCGGTGAGCGTCCCTTCAGGTGTCAAACCTGCAACAAGGACTTCACTCAGCTAGCACACCTGCAAAAACACTACTTGGTCCACACAGGAGAGAAGCCCCATGAGTGCAAGGTTAGGCTACACCTTTTATAGAACAGTACACAGTTTGGAATTGTATAGTAAAGGTATAGTTCAGATTTTCTGAAGAATATTACATGAAGCTTTTCTAAAGAATTGGTTTAGACAGCAGCAGACAGCATCCTAAGTGCTTTTCAGTTTGAAGAAATAGGTAAAAGAAAATCTCAATCTTCTGAGTCAAGTCCAACCATTACTCAGCAGACATCCCTAATTAAAAGAAACTTTTCAATATGTCAAACAATTCACACCTTCCCCAATTTTGACATTCAAACAGATACCTTGCTAAAGATTTTGACACTTGATTACTTTTGCATCAGATAGTTAAAGACTTGCTTAAAACAATCCATTTTCCAACGAGTGTTTTACATTAAAATTACCATTAAAGTCTATATAACCATTTGATACTAAATCGACACGTAAAAAGATACAATAGAGCTTTCCTTTGAAATCCTGTAATATTTGAGATTTTAGTGGTTTTAAATGATGGAAATACACTCATAATTTAGCCTTCTCTATGTAGCGTTTAGCTTGACTTCCTTGTGAAAACTTTTTATTTCTGCAGACTGAAATCACTTTGACTGCTGCCTACTAAAAAAGTAAGATATCCACAACTCAAAACGTATTGCATGTGATTTCCCTACAGAATATGAGCTATACCTAGAAATATTTAATTAATTTTGCAGCACTTAACTTAACTTAGCATAAAAACATAGAATTACAGATGCATATATTAAATCTTTCATTTTGACACAGTGGTATTTATATGCATTACCATCTGTCTTGTTGTAAAACAGGTGTGCCATAAGAGATTTAGCAGCACTAGCAATTTGAAAACCCACCAGCGGCTACACTCGGGTGAGAGGCCCTACCAATGCAAGCTCTGCCCAGCTCGGTTTACTCAATTTATCCACCTGAAGCTCCACAAACGTCTACACACAGGCGAGCGCGCCCACCGCTGTCCTTGCTGCCCCTGTGCCTATCTCCACTATTGCAGCTTACAAGTTCACCTCCAAGGCTTCTGCCCCCTTTCCCCCTCAGCGTCCCGCAGGCTCTCACCAGAGGAGCTACATCAGATCAACTCTGAGATAGAGAGGTTTGATCTGAGTGAAGCCGCAGAGCAGCTTGAAGTCATGGCTGCAGAGGTTAAGATGGACAAGGGCAATATCATCGACCTGATACAAAAGCTAGAGACTCGTGTCTCAAGCCTGCAAGACGGTGCCAGGGGGAAAACTGAGCTGAGCATCAGATCAGCGAAGGAGTGTGCTGACGCTCAGCTGCATCATGGCAGTCCTGTGTGCCTGCGACCAACAAGCATCAAGCTGGAGTCAGGATGTGTATCAGAGACTTAAGGCTGACTTGCCAATCCAACCAAATGATCCTTAGAGGCCAACTCAGCATTTGTCTGTCACAGTCCTATTTGAAGTAAAGCCTTATCTCAATCATAGATTGCCTATATATATATTCTACAGGGACCTTAAAGAGTCAAGACTTTGGCAGCATGGCCTGAGCAAAGTGGCTCAATTGATTTAACGTCTACATCGTTGTTAATTTATTCAGTTGCTAATTTTAATCTAAATTTTAATAAGAATACATAATTATTATTTTCTGCTGTTTTTTTTTTTTTAATCTCTAGATCATCTTATTGTAACATGTGCATTAAAAAACAACCTGTGTTTGAAGTTTCACTGTGTGAAACGTATTGTGTCCAGTCTTATGTTGCCTGATTAAAAATTTACCGCTCAAGCATGACTTGTTTATGGTGTCAATGAGCAAAGCGCTAAAGTGACGACACAGAGGAAACCTCAATTGTTCGTGCATGGCATGTGTGCTTACCTCTATGTGAGTGCACTCTGCTAATGTGGGGAGTAAGTGATGCAGATAAACATCCTGTTATGAGTTATAAGGCTCGGGATGTGCACCACCAGTCATCTGCTCTTCACACTGGAAGAAAAACAGCATGGATTGTCTTCAATGTCAGTAAAGTCATTCAGCAGAT
Source organism: Hypsolebias longignatus (assembly GCA_031762435.1). Taxonomy (NCBI): domain Eukaryota; kingdom Metazoa; phylum Chordata; class Actinopteri; order Cyprinodontiformes; family Rivulidae; genus Hypsolebias; species Hypsolebias longignatus. The sequence continues at coordinate 21,984,949 of JARVGV010000192.1, read as the reverse complement.
GCTGCACATTATTCTCTGTATTATCCAAGTAGACAGGTTGCCTGCATCAGATGATATTAGGTAGCAACACAACAAAATTATGCAACAATTTCTCAGTGCAGAAACTCAGGGATTTACAAATGTAGAAAAATATGAATAGTTAATATATGAGCCCTTATCTAACAAGGTTGAGTCAGGTCTTCTGGACAGATTCTTCTTTGTTGAAACGTTTCATATATTTGATCCAAAAGACTTCTTCAGTCTGAGGAGGTACAATAAACTCAGTCTTATAAGAAACATCTTGGATCAACCAGCTTGCTGGTGACAGCCAAAACTAGTTCACATGTAAAAGGAAGACCATCAACTGATGACACTTGCTATTCACAGACAGCTGAGTGACAAGTGATACTTGCAAGTATAATGTGGTGAATGGTGAGTTAAATAAAATGTGTGACAAAGACGCCGCCATCTGTTGTGAAGCAGAAATCCAATGAAAAAAAATTTGCTTTTTAAACTAGATTTGATCTCCATCTACCTTTTTAATACAGATATCTTGTTTTCTGCTGGCGCTTTATTTTATTTATTTATAAAATTTGTTCATTTTTAAAAAATACAATACAAAACAATCCCATAAACGATAACATACAAAATATAAAAAATGAAAGGTAGCAGAAAGAAGAAAAA
>JARVGV010000192.1:21953585-21973432 GCA_031762435.1 Hypsolebias longignatus | reverse complement strand
AAGCACGCTGTAAAAAAAAAAAAAAAAAAAGTCTCGTACGACTTTATTCTCATAATATTGACTTTATTTGACTTCATTCACGTAATACTATGACTTTATTCTCGTAATTTTATGACTTTTCCATTTTTTCCTTAGCATGGCAATGTATTTTTTTTTTTTTTTTTACATGGCCCTAAAGCTCCGTCATAGTATTTTGCTTAAAACTGCTCATTTTGAGACTTTTTTATTTCATCTGTTTTGCTGTTAAAACTAAACATCATACAACAAGGATTACCAATGGATTAGCAGATAGTCTGCATTGACCTCTTAAACCCACTGGCCAAAATGTGTTATTCTTGTGGGCCACACAAAATCCCTCCAAGGGCCGTAAATGGCCCTCGAGCCGCACTTTGGCCACCGATGAGCTAAATGGTCATTTGACAAGAGGCTAGCTAAAATGAAAAGTAGCATTGAGAGAAGTACATTTAAAAAACTCCCATAAATGTTCAGAATTTGAATTATATCAAACATCGCAACCACGTAATAAAATATAAGTACTCAGTTTTGTACTCGAGGAGAAATTGTGCACATTAATTACCTTCCACTCCTTGTCGAGACATGCTGAACGGAAACTGTTAAATGGCCTTTAAGGTATTTATGTCACGCGCCCTTTAAGACGGTGCGCATGCGCACATCCCTGAGAAAGTTAACTCCGAACTTCGTAGGCAGAGTGTCTGATTAATAAAATCACAGGGTTTGACATGGCGTTCCGCCGAAGAAACAAGAGTTACCCTTTCTTCAGCCAGGAGTTCCTCATTCAGAACCATGCCGACATCGTGTTCAGTTTGGTGATTTTCATTTTGATTGGGTTGATGTTTGAGGTGAGATGAACTCTTGATTCTTTTTTTTTTTCTCTCTCTCTCCTTTCTCTCGTCTCAGCTGTTTTTACGTCTTGTTACTTATACTGTACACTGATTTAACTTGTAAAGCCTCCAGTCTGACATAGTAGTGCATGCACTGGAGGCATGTTTACTGGTTTGACCGCTTCTGAGATTAGTTTTAATCTGTTGTGAGAAAATCAGACTTCATGTTTGCTGCAGTTTTTTTTTTTACAACTTTTGTGAACGAACAGTGATTGTTCCAGATCAGCGAGTAGCGACACTGATTTAAACAGTTTTTTTTTTTTTTTTTTTTTTTTTTTTTTTTTTTTTTTTTTTTTTTTTTTTTTTTTAGAGATGCAAAACAAAGCTGCATGCAGAACATTTTTACGTCTGCTATTCCAAAATATTTGGCGCCTCTCAAGAGTTTTTCATTGTGGGTACATCGTAAACATTTTTTCCCTCTGCTGGCACAGACGTGTATTAAACTAAATAACTTCTTTCTCTCTCTTGTTTAATAATCACCTTTTGTTCTTTTCTCCAAATTTTGTTTTCAACTAACTGCCCGCTGCTTTTTTTTATTTATTTTTTGTAACGGAAAATTAGAGGAAGTAAAGATTTCTTTTAGATTCAAAATAAAGGCTTTACCGTTTAAATGTCTATGAATTTACCGCACATTCGGTACGTTTTACTTTTATTTTGAAACGGTGAAACGGAAGCTGTTTGACTGTTAGTAGCTAGCGTGATGCCTTTTAAGGTATTTTGCCACGTCTCAATCTTGAGCCGCTTCTGGCCACTTGTGGCTTCAGCTTTGCATTTAGACAGCTCTGACCAGAAGCATCTTCATCACTAATATGTAGTGTTTGAGTTAGTTAAGTGTTTATTTGAAGAACTGCGTGCTTTAAGTCCACGCCCGTGGGCATTTAAAGTTTCAATCCGGAATCCTGACACAGCTGATCGAATTGGGGGGGGGGGGGGAAGACATAATCGGGGGAGTTCCTTCATTTATTGCCCCCCTTGGTGTCTGAAAAAGGGAACAACAGTGTAATAAACGTAAACTTACATTTGAGGCTTAGTGTGTGAGCAAACTGAATAAAAAAGTGACCAACTTTATGTATTTCAATACAAATAAACTTTATGTTCAGAAAAACACCAACATCTGACAAAAACCAATCACAACTAATCAATGAAAATAAAATTAGATGGCTTTAAAGTTCTAAATATGACAAATTTTCTGCTTTGGATTTTACTTTCTGATCATGGACTCGTTAAAATTATAAACGGGTCCTGGGCACTGATTGGTAAAAGCCCCCCTCCAGCTGAATTTATTTCCATTTGCATTTAACACATTGATTCATTAAAATATAGCGATGCATTTTGGAGTACATCATTTAAATTGGGAAAGGATTAAGTTGTTTATAAAGGAAACCTTTTCATAGAAATGATAATTCACATTTTAAAATCAAAGCCAATAAATAAATAAATGTAATTAAGTGTAAGTAGTAGTGTACAGTGGCCTAAGATGACTTGTGAATCAATGACAATGCAGTAAACAATTGAATTTACATGAAATTCTGGCCAGTTTTAGCTCCTAATTTGTAAATAAAATAAAATGACTTAAAGAAAACTTTCCAATTGATGAATGTCTCCCTGTAGTTATTTTACTGTTGGACATATAACCAATAGTAGCAAGCGGTCAGTTCATTCCCATTCAAACAGCACAGCTTTAGGAATCTGGTTCCTTGGACCATCTTCCCTATAATATATTCTGCAATAATCTAAAATACTGAATGAAATATTTTGAAACCTGTTTAGGTGAGAGAAAAAACATCACAAAACTCTTGGTTTTGTTGTTTGATTTCCAGGCAACAGCAAAGACGGCCATACTGTTCATTCAGCCTCAGTACAACATCACCACATTAACACCAGGTATGAAGTGGCACCACTTGTGTGTGTGTGTGCTATTGATGCTAATTCAGAGTGTAGGTCTTTCTGGCTCTTGAAGTATAAAGTTTCACTTCTGCTTTTAGTGAACATTGTGTCACCACAGTACTGTTTCTTTACTGGTCGTATAAAAACAATCCACGTTTCAGCAGGATGTTTAACAAAGGTGATTGCAGTGTGTGTGCTCAGCATGTTTTCACCCCTCCCCTGTGTGCTTAGAGAAAGAGGTGACTACGTATCAATACGGATGGAAGGACTGTGCCACCATCCTCTTCTACTTCTTCATTGCCATCATCCTCCATGCCGTGGTGCAGGAGTACCTCCTGGATGTAAGACCTCTCTCTCCCACAGTACAGCAGTTGATCAAAAGGAAGGTCACAAGACTTGAATTACGTTGCTGTTTTCAGAAAATGTATGTTGCTCACAAATTAGTGATGAATGAGAGGAAGACTTTATTAGCTTCAGAAACGTTGAAACTTCATCCCCTTTTTATGTAAGAACACTGACAGTTTTACTTTATCACCCACTGCTGAGGAAGAAAGGGTGATGATGGTTTTGCACGTTTTGTCTTCGTTTATCTGCAGTGTTAGCAAAATACTGTATATCATGAATCAGTGGACAGATTTAAAATAAACTCTCAGAAAGTAATTATTGAATGGGCAGCTGCTCCATGGTTGAAGACAACACAAAAATGACTCAGTCAACTTTACAGATATTGAGCTAAATTAAATGTGGTAGTAGCTGAGAGTCATCCTATTGCCATTCTGAGTGCACATTTTTTTTGATATCTCACAATATAACATGAAACTAAGCATATAACAAGGTTTGACGAAAACTTCTCCAACTCTGTCACTTCTTAGTCTAAAAAGAATTTAGTTTATAACTCAGGCGTTAACATAAAATAACATATTTCTTCAACAAATGTGAGGCCTTTGAATAGAGTTTGTTTTCCTATCATTTGTAATAATTTACATAGATTTTCCCACTGAAGCATTACAATGTTTCAGAAATAATTTGTTTTTGGCCTGTTGGTTATACAGTAATGGCTTTATGAAATATATCTATTGCTTTTTTTTTTATTTTTTTTTTACTGTTCTGAAAGTTAAACACAAATGCATTATTCAGATGGTAATGAAAATATAGTCTGTCCACTGAAACCAGGATGTGAGCTGTTTCACCTCACTGGTTTTTGCATTCAAATGAACAGGGGTGGGGGTCAGTTTGAGTCATGCTGCATGTAGATAGTTTCAAAACTATTTTTTTTAAACTAATAAAAAAATACTAATGTGGACATAAATATGTGTATAATTTTATGTGTTTGACCATGGTTGTTTGAAGGAGTGTGTTATTTAAGTACGGTTTTCATGCTTTTAGAGCAGTGGTTTACAAATGTAGCCCTGTCACTTGGTCTGACGACTGCTTTATGATTCTGTTCAGTTTTATGTAAAAAGTTTTCTGTAATAATTTGAAGAAATGGCAACGCATTTTTTTTTTTTCAATTTTTATTTATACAGGCTAATCCCATTGAGCCTCGGGGAATCATTTACAAGAGAGACCTGAAAAACTTTATTATTTATTATCATATCAATAAAAATATAATTTTTTATGTGAATAGGTGAAGTTTTAAAGTGTTTTTTGATTCTGTTAATTTTCTCAACTATCATTTTAAAAATTGTTATTTAAGTGTGTCTTGAATGAAAAATGTCCCATGTTTAAAAGTAGAAAAATTGTATTAACACTAAAGACAAATATTTCCATCGTGTTAAAGAGACAAATTGAAGAAGAGGGTTATGAGGGGGTCCCTGAACTCAAAAAGTTGGAGAACCTCTGGTTTAAAGGTTCTTGAAAGGAGTCCATCTTTAGATCAGGGTTTTTCTCGGCAGCTAGAAATAGTATCTGCTCTTGTCTTGTCCTACTTACTGTCATTTCTGTCATTTCCTTGTGTGTAACAGTAACTTGGTCGGCCTTTTACTGTAGGCTCGAGTGTCTCGTGATCTGTTGTTATTGTTCCCGTCACAGAAAGTGAACCGACGTCTTCACCTTTCCAAGAGCAAGAATACCAAGTTTAATGAGTCAGGCCAGCTGTGTGTGTTTCACTTGGTGTCGAGTGTGTGGAGTTTCTACATCCTCATAACAGTGAGTGAGATTTTATCCTCGTGCTGTTTCTCAGCGATCACTTCCTGTTCACAGATCCAAGAAGAGAAAATTCAATTCTTTTCTGTTATCTTCTTACAGGAAGGGTATCTTCTGCATCCCAGCAGCCTTTGGGAGAACTACCCTCATTCACATCTCAGGTACAGTCAGTAGTAACAAACACATCGAACAGTTTCATGTTTTGATCCATTTTACCTTTTTCACGTCAAAGCTTAAATGTAAGAAATTCATTGCAAATCAGTTCCCTGACATTTTTTTTAAATTAATGCTTTCAGTTGTTTCAGTCGCTCTCGAGTCCAGTTATTGGGATTAGGTTAGTCAGGTTAGGGGATTCAAATTAAAAGCAGTAAGTATTTTCGTCAGAAAGCCTTTGGAACCTCTGCTGGAATATCCAAAGTGTCTCCTGCCAAAGGCCACGTGTGGTTAACACATGACCTTTGACCTTGTTTTTGGCATGAACTCTAAAATGTCAGTGTTTTAAGATGAGAGATACGAGGATCGGTAATTTTTTGTTTTGTTTTGTGGGGTTCGATTAGGTGATTATAAACCTAACCATTAGTTCACACCCTAACAAGTGAATGTAAAGATTTTAAAGTTGTGCATTTTTAATGATGGGTAAAAGTTATTTATAGCAGTTGTATTTTCTCTCTTCACCTGCTTTCAGTAAGTGACAGTTAAAAGTACCTGACAGAGTGTGGCACGGTGGAAACGATACAAAACCCCTTTTATTGTGTGTTTTCTAGGCCTGTCGCGATAAACAATAAATCAATTAATCGCATGATGAATAAAAATTATCAACCTCGTTTTCATTTATCGGCTTTATCGTTTCTTCGTGTCTCTCTTTCTACTGAAGACACTGAATGACAAAAGGGGTGCTCTTCACTGACCCCTCCCTTTCTCTTTAAAATCCATTTAACCATCCAAAATCGTGTTTTTGGATCGTTAAAAGCGGCTAAGCTGAGAATTTTAGCTACGAGCTAAACTAAGAGGCCAACCTCGGGATAAAACCTCCGTTTTGTCGAAGCTCCAAAATTCACAGTTGAATTTGAGCTGAGTTTGTTTTTCTCTGCAAAAAGAAGATGAGAACTTGTTTACTGATTTTTTTTTCATTAAAAGCTTTGTGTGAAAAATGCTATGCTAAAGAGCTCAAAACACAGAGCGTCCGCCATTTTGAGAACCAAAAATAAAGGAGAGACAGCCCATGTCACGTCAAGGGACCTCCCTCACTATGGGGGAGTGGTGGCGCAGAGGTTAGAGACGGTGGGCTTGTGATTGCCGGTTCAAGCCCCGGTACCGACGACATCAAAATGTGGGTGGAAAAGGTGACCCACACCTGCCTCCACCCTCATTCGCCCCACTCTGGGCTCCTGAGCAAGGCCCTTAACACCCTTCATCTGCTCCTTAAAAAAAGGTCTCTCTTGAAAATGAGTTCTTGTGGCTCAATGAGACTACCTGTATAAATAAAGGGTAAATGAAAAAAGAAAACCGTCCATCCTTCGGTTCAAACAGTCTTATACTGCCATCAGGTGGTCGAAAACTGGTACAACGCTCAAAACAAATTAACCAACATTTCTTCTTAAATTTAACAATAATTACTAATTATTGTATATTTAATTAATTAATTACTAATTTTTGTCAAATTCCAAACAGTATTATCAATTATTGCTATAATTTCTGAAACAATTTGTTATCGTGACAGGCCTAGTGTTTTCTGTGTATTCAGGATTCTTCTGTCTTTGAGGCGTGCGGCTGTGTGACACTTTCATGTTGTGAAAGAATTGATTTAAACCCACAAAGCACGATCTTTTAAGAAGCCTCATAATTAATTTGTTGCATAAAAATAACCAAATCAGGAAGTGAGTAATAAATCCATTCTGTATGTAATTGAAACTGATGTTTAAAGGGTCACGTGATTACCTAAATGCTGATTTTACTGCTCTTGATATTTCCCCGCATGACTTCTTCAAACCTCTCCGACTGCTATTTGTCTATAATTTATACACTGTGTCCTGTTCTAAGAAAACATCAAAGCCTATAAAGTGTTTGCCATGCTTACTGTACATTCTGACTGAATTTTACAGGGAAACATTAGGAGATGTGTTGGTTTCCTTTTATAAAGCTGAGCGACATCCATTACTTTTTGGACTTTTTATTTTATTTTATTTTTTTCAAGAGGAAACGAAGGATGTAGCAAAGTCAACAGTGACATTTTTCTATATACCGGTATATATAAAAAAAAAAACACACATGTAAAAGGGGGACAAAACTATGTCTTCTTAGTGTGCACATTGCAGCAGCATCCTATTTATTTCATGTTTTTGTCTCTTTGTCGATTCGTGCTCCAGATTTCAGGTGAAATTTTTCTACCTCACTCAGCTGGCATACTGGCTCCACGCTGTGCCGGAGCTCTACTTCCAGAAAGTACGCAAGGTCAGTCGGGAGGCCCTGGGAAACTGGAGGAATACTTTTAAGCGCAACTAGATAAGCTCTGTTTATGTGTCGACCTTCAGAGCGCTCGTGTAAATTCTGCACATGCATCAGACGGACTGAGAAATGTTTGAGAATCTGCTTTTGTTTTTTTTTTCTTTTTTCTTCAATGATAAAAATGCTTCTTTTGTTTATTTTCCAGGAGGAGATTCCTCGCCAGCTCCAATACATCAGCCTTTATCTGCTGCACATCTCTGCAGCCTATTTGTTAAAGTAAGGCCCTCAGTCAGTGAGAATAGAGTTCCCAAGATCAATCCAACAGTCTCAGTCAGTTTGTGGTGATCTAAATCTGCTCCACGTCTTTGTTTTCCACCTAATGTGTGGCTTCGGTCCTCCTGTGTGCAGTTTGACTCGTGTGGGTCTGGTACTCCTCTTCCTCCAGTATGTGTCCGAACTGGGCTTCCACATAGCCAGACTCCTGTATTTTACCGATGAGGGCCATCAGAAAATGTACGTATTTTCAGCCTGGTATATAAACTTATTACTTTAGTCCACGAGATAAAGCGTGCCAAGTTGACGCGTTCCCGTTCCGTCTCAGGTTTGATATGTGGGCGGTGAGCTTCGTGTTTACGCGGATGGTCACGCTCACCATGATGTTCCTCGCCGTGGGTTTTGGTTTGGCCCGTGCTGAGAATCAGGGGCTGGACTTGGAGATGGGCAACTTCAACACTGTTCTGATAAGGTGAGGCCATGAAGGGTGGAATTCTGTCACATTTTGAATCCAGCCAGGAGTTCTGATTGGCAAAGAAACTGGAAGAATATTAAAATAAAAATCAGTTAAACGGTACATTATTGCCTCGGCTATTTAAGCCTTTCTGGTATCAAATCGTTTAGTTCATGCAGGACATTTCAGCTAAGACTTTTAATACTTTTCAAATCATTTACCATAATTTAAATGTTTTTCCCCATGGAAAATGCACTCAGACCTATTCTGTGCTCCTTAAACACTACTTCATCACATTTTTGGCTTTTAACTGCTGTTATGATTTTTTTTTTCTTTTTTTTTTTCTTTTTTAGCTACTGTTTGCCAATTAGTTTTTACTTTGTTTTGGCTATGTTTGGTTTTGGCTATGATTTTGCCACTTGTGGCCTCCGTCTTTTGTTTTGCCATGTTTACTATTAATCTGCTAGTTTTATCTATTTCTAATTTTTGGTTTCAGCTACTTTTTTTGCTAGTTGGAGCTTTTAGTTATTAGTGTGTTTTAGCTTTTAGCTACTGTTTTCCTGTTTTTGGCTTTCAGCTACTGTTTTGTTGGTTAAAGCCTTTAGCTATTGTTGGTATGGTTTAGCTTTTAGCTACTGTTTTTTTTTTTTTTTTGCTTTCAACTACGGTTTTGCTGGTTGGAGTCTTTAGCTATTGTTAATATGTTTTAGCTTTTAGCTATTATTCTCCTGTTTTTAACTTTCAGCTACTGTTTTGCTGGTTGGAGACTAGCTATTGTTAATATGTTTTAGCTTTTAGCAACTGTTCTCCTGTTTTTAGCTTTCAGTTACTGTTTAGCTGGTTGGAGCCTTTAGCTGTTGTTAATATGTTTTAGCTTTTAGCTACTGTTCTCTTATTTTTACCTTTCATCTACTGTTTTGTTGATTGAAGCCTTTAGCTATTAATATGGTTTAGCTTTTAGCTACTGTTCTCTTGTTTTTACCTTTCAGCTACTGTTTTGTTGATTGAAGCCTTTAGCTATTAATATGTTTTAGCTTTTAGCTACTGTTCTCTTGTTTTTACCTTTCAGCTACTGTTTTGTTGGTTAAAGCCTTTATCTACTGTTAATGTTTTAGCTTTTAGCTACTGTTCTCCTGTTTTTACCTTTCAGCTACTGTTTTGTTGGTCGGAGCCTTTAGCTATTGTTAATGTTTTATCTTTTAGTTACTGTTTTTTGGTTTTAGTGTTAAACTATTGTTTTGCCAAACTGATTCTGGCTTTTGTTCTGACTGTTTTAACTTTTAACAATTCAGTTTCATCCCCTTCAACAAAGTTTAGTTGTTCCAACACTCCTTTAATAATTTACCTGTAGTTTGTTTGTTCCATTTCAACTCATCATTTCTTTGGCAACTACAAAGTAAAATAAGCTGCTGAACTACGACATGAACAGTTAGTGTACCCTTTGAGGCCTGTTTTAAAGACACAACGTTAAAGTCAATTATATCATTTAGCTGATCATTTGTTTATAACTGAGGACACTAATCTTTTTGTCTTGGATGTCTTCAGAATGACAGTTCTACTCCTCGTGTGCTTGACTCAATCTTGGCTCCTCTGGAAGTTCATCCGTTTCCAGTTGAGGCGATGGAGGGAGTTCAGACATGAACAGGCCGTCCGTAAGAAGGCCACCACAAAACAACCCCTACGGCCTCTAAAGAGAGACTCACGTGAGTTTGACCTCTCGCTCAAACAGAACTTCCTGTGGACTTTCCGTTTGATTTGCTCTCACTGACTATATTCAATGTTGTTCGGACTTCTCCCTTTTGTGTCTCCCAACCAGTTGCTCACCATGAAAATGGAGTTCTTAAAGCTGAGAATGGAGTTTCTCTTCGAACAAAGAAACTAAAATCCCCCTAAGGTGACACAGTAACTGACCTCAGCAGTGGCTGTAGCCTCCACTGAGGTTCCTCGTCAGCACGTCGGTAAAGCTGGTGACCCCCTGGCCGCCAGCTTTAGGCTGAGAACGTCCTGTGACGCCACCGGGACTCCGTCGCTACAGACTTTAGCTTGAATGCTGGAAAATGAAATCTAAAGGAAATACTTTGAGCCCAATGAACATTAGTCCTCTGATTGTATCAGTATTTTTTGTACATCCACGCAGCCTGCGATCCCACCGTAAACGTGCACCGTTGCATTCAGAGAAATTTAAACTAAAAGCGCAGCACATGTTTATGTGTTTGTCCATGTTGAATGTTTATTCATATTCTCAAACTGAAGTACTGTATGTAGTGTCGCAGCAGCTCGTCCTACTGAGCCAGCTTCACTTGCTTTCTGTTCTGGTCCACGGGGCCAGAAAAATGTTACTGATGACGCAGAACAATACAAACTAACGTCTCTCCCTGGTCACGTAACAGATTCGCATAAAGCATGTTTGTTGTTGCCACATGCCATTCCATGCCAGTTATTTCTCTTTTGTTAACGATTTTATTAAATAATACATCTTTCCAAAAAGTTGTGGAGTTGATGAAGTTGAAGGAATAGTCATTAACAGGACAGGATTCATTGAATTTATTGGCAAATTTCATCAAATTTAAATTTCACAGTTAAATATTCAGCTTAAGAGACATTTTTCCAAAGTCTTGTTGGCCTAAATGTAAAATGAAATGTGAAGAAACAAACAAACAAAACAAAAACATCCAGGGTTTCATTCATGGAGATGGTTTTCTGTCTTCTCACCTGATGGAGGGAAAAACAGATTTAAATAGCTGCATTTATTCTTTTTGCCTTTGTAAAGAGTGACTCCTACTGTAAGGACGGTGTAACTGACAGCTGTGGTGTTTGAGGCACAAGTAAATTAGGAAAAGGGCAGATTTGATGGTTACCATTTAGGTCAGCGGGCTGGTTTCCCATCGTCCCCATGCCAAGCTTCTGTCTCAAAGAATCCAGTGTGTGAGAAGGGATCTGGCTTGAAATGGACTCCAGATATTTAAGCACGTAAAGGTCGGCGTCCGTAATCACAAAGCGATGGCTGAAAACTTAAAAAATAAACAACTGAGCTGAGCTTTTCTGTTTATATATTTGTACATAAAATAATACAAATAAATCATAGAATGTTACCCTCGATAGTGTTCCCTATAGCCAAGTCTGCAGGTGAGTAGAACTCTGGATTCTCCCCAGTGGTGCCTGGCTTGCGAATGCGTGTCTTTTTCAGGAATTTTCCACCAATGACCCCCGTGTTGCATGTGGGCTTTTCGAAAATACTGATCGTGTCGTCGGACAGGAAGTAGGACAGTGTAAAACGTCGGTCTTCATCTTCGGGGTGTGGAGAAACCTGGAACGTAGCACAGGACGGCCTAAGCAAGGAATTGATATTTAAAATGAACATATTGCCACACGATGCGTGTAATCTCGATGTCTACGTTTGATGAGCTGTACATCATAGTCATTCAACTTCACTGAACAGGAAGCTCAACTGGGCTTTCTTACCAGACGGACACTGAAGTGCAACACTTTGTGGTTGTTCTCCAGCATCTTCAACACGTTCACTTTCGGAGGCTGAGGAACAAGAGACAAACAGTTCTGGAGAGAGTCTTCAAGAGAACCAAATCCATTGTAGGGTGGAAACTCCTGTGAATTTGGACAACAAGAACCAGAGAGGGTATGGCAAGAGAAAAAGTATTCAAACAAAATAAATACAGTAATCAGAACAAAGCATACCAAATTATATAGGATTTTACAGACAAAGTCCAGTTTCTTACCTTTTTCTTCTCTGTAAGTGTTTCAGTCTTTTTTGGCAACTCTATGGGTTTCAGCTCCATTTCGGGATAGTTCTGCTGGTAATATTCTTTAGTAAATCTGTCGCAGTCATACAGCAAGAAGCGACGGCTCAGTAGTGTCACCGTTTGACCCAACTGGAAGTCTTTGGGGGAGTAATACTCCTCTACATTATCCTTGGAGATCTCCATTGAACAGCTCGGGAAAGTTCCTTACAAAAGTACAGAGTGGTTATGTAGTAACTAAACAACAAATATCCATGTGGAAAATCTTGCACAGTATGAAAATAAGAAACCAATGTTTTAAATCTTTCTGCTACACACCATGACTTGTGAAAGGAAAGCTTTACTTAGTCTAATCAAAGGAAATAACAGAAACACTATTAAAATGTACACAACACTGCTTTTTACCCGTTTTCAGTTTCTTAGGCACGCTCAGTCTGCGCATGATAATGGGGAAAGTGTCCCGACCACTGTTGCGTTCATGGACCTCTCTGATCTCCACCGTGTCATCCACCAGGTAATAGTGGATGATAACATGTCTGGTGTCTCCGAACGGGGAGTCGGTGTCGTCCCACACAGCATAAAAACGTAGCACCTGAACAAAACACAAGCAGCTTGAAGGCAGAACTGTTATCCAGATACCGTACTTTACACGATGTGAAAACTTCTGTAGGGAACATTAGTAAATATCACTTTTTAAATTAACATGTCTTTGCTTATACTCGCTTTTTTTAAATACCCATTTTTAAATAAGAATAAGGGAGAAGTTCTTCAACACATTAAACAATGAGAATTGTATAGGTACTTTTTTTAATTTTATGTTGTACCCAGGGCTTAATTTGTAAACCGATCAATGCCTGAGTAAATGGCGGGTGGGCTGTGGGGCAGGGAGGAGATCTGGGGGTCCTTTCCCAGAAATTTTTGAATAAAGTAGATGCTATTTCCTGCATTTTGGCATATTTTAACGGGTTACTAAACATCTACATTTACCTGCATTTGTAAACCCTCCGGTTCTGTCAAGCACCCCCCCGCCCCCCATTCATCCTTACTTGACTAAACTGTCAAGTAAGTTGGGCTCTGAATCAAGCCCGACACTGTCCCTCCAACCCCACATGTGAACCTTCAGGCAGCTGCCTGTGAGCTCCTGCCTGCGAACGACTGCCTGATTAGCTCCGCACTCGCCACCACCACTCTTTCAGAAGCAGAGATTGTTTTAAGGGTAGACGTGGAAATGCTACTTGAAGAGACAGATTATATGCTCGTAATGTGGCTGTTGTGTTTAAAATGAGTGTTTATGTAATTGTTTTCAGTTTACATATCCAGTATAAGTTTAATTTGTTCAAGGTAGCCATATCGGTTAATAACTTAATTATTAGTAAGCCTGAAAGTTACCAGATCCAAGCCAAGAGGTACCGTAACGCACCCTGTCAAAATAAGAGAGTTCCCGAATCCTGTTCCGGCAAGCTCCAGCAAAAATTAAGCCCTGGTTGTACTATAAAGCTGTAAAATGGGTAAATGCAACACTGAAGAGGTTTTGAACACCTTCCATGCTGCTCCGTCTTATTTCTAAGAATGGAAATATTATGTTCAAACATCTGCATCCTGCAGAAGATTTTAACAATAATACCAGGCTGTTTTTTATTTCACGTCAAATGAGATTTTTCTGAAACACTTTCAAGGCATCAGAAGGCTTTTTCTGTTAGAAATGATAGTTTTTTACTTGTTGAAACAAAATGAACATAAATTGCAACAGCATGGTTCTACTAAGAGTTTGCAGCAAAATAAAAATAAAGTTTTTAAAAGTTTATTCAGATTGTACCTGTAGCTGGGCATTTGTAAAAGCCAATACAAACCCATAAAACATAAATATTTACACGTAATACATCCTTCTAACTCGCTCGATGTAACTGTGCTGCTCCTATGTTCAGGTGTCCACAAATGCATGTTTAATTTGATGAATGTGTGGCAGAAGGGATTTATTTACCTGTCCATCCATGGTGAAAAAGTTGTACGTCTTGTTAAACGTGGACGGGGTGGTGTAGGAAGGTTGAGGGGCGTGACGGCGTTTAATGTAAGGATCCTCTGGCATTGGCTCTGGGTCGTTCAGAACTATGCCCTCACTTTCCATGAACTCCTGTTGTCAGTAAATGACAATAAGACGCAAACAGAAAGTTTTCCAACGTACTGTGCCAAACAAAGTTGGAGAACAGAACGGTACCTTTGTGAAATCATCACAGCCAATGATGTGATACTTGAACCCGTGTACTTCCAGGTCTATGCCCAGGTTGAGGTCTTTCCACAGGTAAAGATCTCCACGCTCGTTCTTTGTCAGACGCTGGCGCTTGAGCCGCTTCCCCTGTATAAGCCCGGAGTTCTTCACTGTGGGCTCGACAATGCACACGCTGTCATCTTTAAGGTAGTAGTAAATGACCACGGGGCGCACACGATACTCCTCTTCAGGAGAATAAAGTACATCCTCCGTAAAATATGCAAAAAAGCGGAGCAACTACAAGACGCAGGAAATAAGAAGCAAAAATACAAGCTGTTAATGGATAAAGGCTTTAAAATTTATTTTTAGATGTTTATGGTGTGAACAGACCTTCTTGTCGAGGGCCACATATGCTGGGATGAAGTCTTCACACATCTTCTGGTCATGTGATCCATATGTAATGTCTGCCAGCTCCAACGACAGCTTATCAATCTCTTGCTGAGAAAGCATCTCTGAGAAAAGAGCTTCCTGGCCGATGCCTACAGAGGGCCGGCGAGGCAAAGCATAACCGTTCTTATAAACTAGAGTCTGGGGAAGATGGAAGGCCGACTTCTGTAGACACAAATCATTCAGTGGGGAATAAATTCACAAGAAAAAAAATTCTAACCCATGAGATTTGATATGACAGAGTGCAAAAATGAAAAGCTTAATATACACAAATTTGTCTCAAAACAGTTATAATAGGGGAATATCAATAAAATAAAATAAAAATCTGCCCAGCAGAGCAGAACCCTGGTTACAGCAGTCCACTCGATTCTGAAACGTCCAAATTAAATGACCACACCAATGGAATGTGTCTGAGAATAATCTCCAAGATCTGATCCATTCTGCCAAAAGTCTGGGTGCTTGAGACATGAACCAAGCCATCATATAAGGCAGGCAGCCTGACCAAGTTCAGATTTGCTGCCGACGATTTCCTTGTTTGTTGATAGACCACGAACCAGCCAAATCCAAAATGCAGGAACCAGTTGTCATAAATCCAACGTCCTTAAGACCCACAGATGACAGCAGAGATAGACACATCATCAAGTCTTCAAAGTCGATGAGATATCTGACTGCGTGCGTGTCAGCAGGGCAAATTGGCTCGCCTACAGACTGTCTTCTCTTCAAAGAAACGTTATCAATTGTGTTGAGGGAACAACTGGCCAAATCCAAGTCCATAGTTATGATTCGGAAGATTTGTAGAAGAGAGGCTCTAAATCAGTTTCACAGACAGGCAGAGCAAAAGTAAAGCAGAGAGGGAGAGGAGGAAATGTCCGCCCTTGAGAAGAGCAAGTGTTAAAGCGATTGACGGTCCCGAACCAACTCTTCTCCACTGAATTCAATGTGAAACCTCCAGGTGCTCACCCCCACCACTCTTTTAAGGGTTGAGTATTTTTGTTAAAGAGTAGAGGCAGAAATGCTTCACTCGAAGCAGCATATCGAGAATATCGTATGTGATATTAAGAAGTCGTGTTGTGGTGTCTGTTGTGTTTAAAATTAGTGTTTATGTAATTGTTTTCAATTTACATATCCATTATGAGTTTTATTTGTCTAAGGCAACTAAATTTGTTCATAATTTTATTACTAGTAAGCCTGATAGTTACTGGATCCAAGCAAAAAGTTGCCAGAATGCACTCTGTCAAAATGAGAGTTCCCAGATCCAGCTCACACCTAGGGACAATTTAGAGTTACCAATCAGCCTAACATGCATGTTTTTGGGCTGTGGGAGGAAATCGGAGTACATGGAGAAAACCCACGCATGCACGGAGAGAACATGCAAACTCCACACAGAAAGGCCCCTGGACTGGGATTTGAACCAGAGACCTGCTCGCTGAGAGGCAGCAGCTCTACCAGTTGCGCCACCATGCTTGATGTGCATATTTGTCTATTTTAATTTGATAGTCGTATGCTGTCTGATGCAGATGTTTAATAATATTCAGCAGTCAACAGGTTGGTTTCTGTAACAATCAAACTGGCAACAACGGAACAAAGAATTGCCACATTGTGCATGCTTTAGTGCAGTAGTGTAGGGCTTAATATGAGTGAGAGCGTGAATGTTTTTTTTTGTTTTTTTTTTGTCTCTATGTGGCCCTGTGATGGACTTGCAACCCGTCCAGGGTGTACCCCGCCCCTCGCACAGTGATTGCTGGACATGGGCACCAGCGACCCCCGTGACACAAAATGGAAGAAGCGGGTAAAGATAATGGATGTATGGATGAAATATGCACATCATACCAGATGTGCCTGCAATAAACCTCACACTACTAAGGCAGCCAGCTTTTCCAAAAGGTGCCCTTTTTTTCACTTGAGCACCTGTCCCCCAAAATGTCTCTGCACGCCACTGCACAGATGGTTAAAATTCATGTATTTCCTGCCATTTTACATAAAATAACCCTCAAAAATCATGATTTGAGATGTTTTAGTATCAACTCTTTTTCAACTTCACAATACAAAAAATAAAATCAATCAAAAATAAATATTTTGCATTATTATTTTTTTGTTTGTTTTTATTTCCGGTAAATTATAGTTATGAATGGTTTGGATAACAGCAAAAATGTATTTTAGATATATATATTTTTCTTATTTTGGGTGAATAATCAAACTTTAATGGGCAATAATAATAAACTTGACCAGAGCTAACTAGCTTGCAATTGCTAATTAGCATAACAGAGAAACATTAGTAAATATTCTTACAAATAAAACATAAAACTTGTAGAACGCTAACGTTAATGTTTTGAGTTGCATTTGATTTAAACTTTTTTAAACCAACCTGTATTTAATTATGGCTGCATTCTTACCGTCACATCCCGAAAAGTGTTTCCAGGTAAAAATGGAAGTCCGTGGTTGTTCCACTTCGAAGACATTTTCTAGATGGGTCCGTCTCTTAATTTGTACTTATCTGTAAAAAGCTGACAATCCAGATTTTCTTATTTGAGCGCTTAAATAAAGAAGAGGTTTTGTTTAGATGCAAACTGCGACACGGTCAGTCCAGCCGGGTAAGTTTATGGTTTCCATGGAAACGAGAAGACAGCAAACTGACGAAAAAAACAACCAAAACATTATAATGATTTGACTTTTGACCACAGTGAGAGCTACATTCCATTAATGTTATATTGAAAAGCAAATTGTACAGTATAACTTTAAATTTATTAGTAATTATTGTGGTTTTTATTCACGTTTAAATTCAAATTGTAGTAACCCAATAAAGCCACTAGATGGCGCGCGAGGCCAATAAAGCCCAAAGCGCGTTTGTTATTTCTCATATTTGCGCAGCTAAAACTACAGCTGAATTAAAAATGTTTATTCTTCTCTGTTCTATGACATTCTGAAAGAATTATGCAGGTGTAAAATTGAAAATGAATGCACATTATTTCCAAGAAAAGAAAAGAAAAAAAAAGAGGAAGTGTTTTTGAACAGTTTATTCCAAGCACAGAAGTCATGTTTTACATTA
This sequence comes from Hypsolebias longignatus, assembly GCA_031762435.1. Lineage (NCBI taxonomy): Eukaryota > Metazoa > Chordata > Actinopteri > Cyprinodontiformes > Rivulidae > Hypsolebias > Hypsolebias longignatus. The sequence continues at coordinate 21,955,872 of JARVGV010000192.1, read as the reverse complement.
CCAGTTATTAGCACATCTGAAACTCTTCCAAACCTAGTGTTACCTTCATGTCAATAAAACTAATGAGTCCTGCATACTCTTGTACTTTCTGTGAAGAAAATGGAAAGCTTTCATGAAACTGACAATAGCTTATATTATTGAACTGGCACTGTGATTTAAGTCCTTTGCATGTCCGCTGTGCACATTTAGTCTGCAGTGCTGGTCTCTTAATTCAGACGGCAGTGAGCAGTGATAACCACGCGCATTGGTTTAGCACTGACAGCTTTAAGATTGGGCTGTAGTGGAAGGAGCCCTGAAGTTCACACACTCTTTTATAGCTGAAGGTCTTTTTCTGTACAAATTTGGCATTTTCTCACAACTTATGTTTTCATCAAAGCAGATAGCTGGTGCAATATTCAGTAAAACATTCAGATTTACACAAGCTCTACCTCTCCATAACATAAATATTGTTAAAAAAAAAACATGAATACAAATTTGACAAGATACATTTTAGGTCTTTCAATTAATAAATGGAGCAGTTTTGAGAGACACACTGCCTGTAATTTGAACAAGTGTGATATGGTAGCTAAAGGCACGGCACTGTGAATTACTGTATCAAAAATAAGTTTTAATCACTTTAAAAAAAAACTCTTTGAGGTCGTTTACATCATATTGCTTAATCTTTTCTTTAAATGCGGACAAAAGTTATTTAGTTGAGCTGTCCCTCTTTCTCAGGAAGACGGCGCATCAAACACAGAAACACTAGGATTGCATCCCTGAGGTGCCAGACAACCTTCGCCAAGAATAATAATAAAAATTAAAAAAAAAAATCTTATAATTAACCATACTTGCAAACAAAAAGTACACAATCTCAATAAACTATTAAATATTATAAAATATATTTCATGAGGGTTGAGATGAATCCCCTGGACGCACACACACTCACGCACACATACGTACACTGACAAAAAAAAAAAAAGTGGTTTTATAAAGCTCAAAAGGCAGCACGGTCATCCACTGTTGAAAGATTGTCCTACATTGTCCCATTGTCAAGCACGTTTCAGTCAAAATGCCCATCTGTTAAAGAACACACTGAAAATACTGGAGGACTGAGCACAAAGCTCCAAGTGTGGCAGTTTCTTCCAGCTGCCTTGCATTCGTCTTCTTTCAGCCGGCTTGTAGTCTCTGCAGGCCTCTGTATGTCTAAAGCAGCCAGCCCATAAATCTCCACTTCAAAAAGGCCTGCTGAGGTCAACGGCAAGCCAGCGTAGCCTTTCACCTCTCGCTTCCGGCGGTGAGAGCCAGCTTGCCGTGCAGAGCGGGAGCTTATTGTTCGACTGAAGGGGCGTGCAGCTTTTGGTGGTCGGAGGAAGGTGAAGCCTGCAAAGCCGTCCTCTGTTGCTTTTGCAACGCTTGGTCCAAAAGCTTCAAGTCTGTTTCACCCCTCCTCCGTTTCACGAGTTCGTTCAAGTCAAGTCAGCTGAGCGGTCGTCAGTAATAGCGATTGAGGCTCCGCGTCCCCGGGATGTCCGGCTGCCCGTTCATCCAGATCTCCCGTATGATGCGCTCCCTCTCCTCCAGCCGCTGCGCCCTCTCCAGCTCCTCGGCCGATGTGAACACGTTCATGTTCAGCGTGCGCTCGAAGCGTCGGTGCCGTCGCGCCGACAGGTCCGAGTTGGTGTCCCAGTCCGAGTCCGAGTCGCTGGAGTCGGAGGACGAGTCGGCGGGGCGCGCTTGTTTCTTGGAGGGAAGCTGCTGGCGGGGCTGGCAGTCGGTGCGGCAGGAGATGTGGACCACCAGGGCGAAGAGGGTGAGGAAGAGGCCCAAGCACACGCCGCAGACGAAGAAAAGTGCAGCCCTTTCTGGGTGGTCTGTTTGGAAAGAAGAACGAGTACGGAAGTCAGGAAACGTCACATTGAATTGATTTCTCACAGGGAACATGTCAAAGATTAACCGGCTCTGTCTTGTTTTCTTTTATCTTCTTCAAACCTGTTTCGGCTGCCGTGTTCCACTGAACGCTGGCAGCAGCTCAGACGGCTCACTTCCTCAGCTTGGTTCATTTGTGTCTTTTTGTACAACTTCACACTAACTCAACTTCTAAAAAAAATAATAATAAAAAGTAGGGATGCACGATATTATCGGTATGGTATCGATATCGGCCTATATTAGAGATAAAGTTAAATATCGGACATCGGCAATTCCATCAAAATAACTAACCGATATAAAAGGCGATCCATCCATCCATCCATCCATCCATCCATCCATCCATCCATCTATCTATCTATCTATCTATCTATCTATCTATCTA
>JARVGV010000192.1:21765198-21775943 GCA_031762435.1 Hypsolebias longignatus | reverse complement strand
CAAGGTGGTTAAGTTTAGGTTTTGGCGTCTCGGTCAGGTGTAAGGTTACGTTTAGGAAACGGGTTACGTAACACACACAAAAAAAAAACACTTCCTGGTTTGCACACGTCACACTCTCCCTGTTAACAGCGAAAATCAGGATAATAATGTAACTTTGCACCTGTTAGGAGTACAGGAGGGACAGTCTGACCGATACGAATGGTGATGATAACAACTAATAACGTCCATTTAAAGGACTGACAACATCCGAAGCCGCTGCCCCTAACCACTTACCAGGATTTAAATTAAAAGGGTCAGCTTCTGGATGCAGGTTCATATGCTGGTATTTCACAACAAACCACACAAGACACCAATGTTTTATAGTTACATACGTCTAATGGTTTAATAGTATCCTGCCTTCAAAAAGTCCATTCTGAGTTCAAGACAAACAGTACCAGCGTTTGGATGGACCTGAGCAATACCATAGAAGGTCTCCTGCATGATATTACTGTTTACTGATGCATTCATCAAACCTGAGAACTTCTGTGAGACATTTGAATAATATGGACCACTCTGCAAATGATAAAAGCTACGTGCTAAAACTAGTTATTTAAGAAATTACTAGAGCAGAAGAAGGTGAATAAGGAGCCGTTTACACAGCGCATATTTTGAGTGAAACCGCCTTTTTCTCTCTGCGGTTCGGCTTTTCATTCACACAACACCAGTCGCCCCCCTCTTTGAAGCCGGACGTTTCTCAACCCACCTCTCAGAGTGGAGGTTTTCGGGAGGCCACCTGCTGACAATATACACATCTCCTGCAGAGGTGTTAAAGTACATGCGCGCAACAGGTGTATATTTTACTTGCGCGCAGACAAACGGCATATTTCTATCAACAACAATGGCGGCGGAGTAATACTGCTTTCTGAGCTATGACTGATGGAATATATGTTGGATCTCATAGTCAATCTGCTCCAGAATGTAGCTGCCATGACTGACATCTGTGTTGGGAAGAGACGCCAGTCGGATCCAGTTCTAATATCGCTATTTATTGTTGAGGCAGGTGGATATTTCACACATTGTGCTGCACTATATATACTATTATATATATACTACTCAATGGGATAAATAATAACAGTTTAATAATAATAATAAACTGTATTTCTCTTAGTGTGGGAGAGATAATGAAGGTGTCTGAGCTAAGCTCCATTTACCATTTTTACCATTTAAATTAAGCTGTCTTGACATTATGTAATTCAAGTTATGTGATTTAAATGATGCAAGACATATTGTGCGTTATTAAAGTTGAACATGAAGATATCAGGTTTAAACTGTATTTATTTATTCAACACCACAAACTGTATGTCACACAAGCACTGACAATTAAACAGAACACACTATTTAAAACCCATTACAGTACTTTAAACTACATGAAGGAACTGGATCTTTCTCTCTGTTGTCATCCTGGACACTGACGCCATGTTGTTTATCTGGCTTGTTCAAGCTGTCACTCCTTTGTTTAATGTAGCTTAAAAATTGAATGGATTGGAAAAAAGAACAGAGAGGAATTTTAAATGGTAAATGGTAAATGGTAAATGGAGCTTACTTATATAACGCTTTCCAGCCCGCATGAGGGGCCCCAAAGCGCTTTACAGCACCAGCCATCCACCCATTCATACAGACATTCATCATCATCGTCAGCTCAGTCTAAAAAATTCAGAAGAAATTCTCATGTGAAGTCAAATCATTAGGACCCATTGGAGGTCCTAATGGTCATTTGAGGTCCTACCTCAAACCCATTTGAGGCAATATGTCTTATCAAGTGACCACTTCAGAGCTCCCATACAGTTAATTTCATTTACCGGTACATTAAATTATTTATGCAGTGAAAACAAATAATTGATAAAACAAGTTTAAATAAAATGTAACATTTTATATACTGTATATATTTTTTTCTTTTTCTTCAGTAGCCTTGTAGGCATAAAAGCATCAGTCAAACTAACATAAACCCACACTCTTTAAATCACAGAGTCACTTGTCAAACAAATGATACCTGTGCTGCTGTTTACCCAACCCCCCTTTTCCAACCCATCTACGTTCTGGCTTTATTTTTCTCTTTGTGTGTGACTGTGTGTGTGTTTGGACACCCTTATCTGAACACACAACCTCAGTGAACAGAAAGGCAGCCTGTGGAAGCTCAACTCAGGGTAAACTTTGCCTTAACTTTGAAGCTGGTTGTGTGAGTGCTTGTCCTCAGGGCTGCCTGGAGCACTCAGCAGCGGTGGCTCTCCAAAGAGGAGGTCAATGGGACAGGTAAACAGGAAGAGCCGGCGTGGTGATTGGCAGCATGTTTAGACACAAAGAGATGGATAATCTGAGAATGCTAACTCATTGATGAATGACTTGCTCGCTTTGCAGGGCTCACACTTCCATGGTCTCCCACGCCATGGCTAAAACTTAAAAAATATATATATACTGTATCTGATTTAGGGTTTCTTGAGGTAAACAACGGTGTTCACTGTGTCCTGTCTTGAACTGGAACTTCAACTACAAATTTAATTTTCAATGAAAAATATGGTTCTTTTGGTTGGCCAGTTGTTGCTGCTCCAAAGGGTGGGAGGCTGCAAGCAAAAAAAAAAAAAAAAATGTTTTTAGACTGTCTGGAGTTCGTTTCCCACAGGGACCTATTTGTTTGTGACACAGCGGTGGTTCATTTCTGACCCAGCATAGGAGGAAGTTATTTTCCCACAATTCTGAGTAACATGTTCTAAATAAGTTCACAGTCTTCAGCCTGTAGAAGATTTTGCCATTTAGTTACTCAGGATCTTCATTGATAAGAAGTATTTTTGCATTGTCTCCTCCATGGGTGATACTGAGGGTGCTCGCAGGCCAGCAGCGGCCTGGGTGGCAGACTGATGTCTGGCGCTGCAGCCGACTCAAGCTAATCACGTTGATTATTCTGATTACGGACCATTTCCCCACCTCTGTGTCACGCTGCAACTTGCTGACCTGGCTCTAACAGGAAGTCCTGCTTGCCATAGGCGATCTGTCTTTCCTGTTCTCCGCCGTCCAAGTCCTCACCACCCACCCAACTACCAAAAACACCCACTCCCTCCCTCCTTTCCTGCACTCAAACACAATCGCTCCCCAAGGTAACTTGTTTTGAACCGTTTCCGCAATGCTGAGCCAAACAAGCCATGGCTCGAGGTTTACTAGAAACCTTAAAACACACGAATATTGCGGTTGTCCTTCCTCTTTTTTGGCTGGCTTCCTTAAAGGCGGTTGACTAAAGTTGTCCCTGCTACTGTGTGGCCAGCAGGAGTGCAGATGTTTGAATCCTTCTCTGCCCATGTGTTTATCAGATCACTGTGCTGTTTCATAATCTACATTACAAGGATTGAGCAGATAACAAAGCCTTTGATTTGGGCCTGATTTAACCCTTATCCCACATGTTAAATTTAGCACAGTGATGACCAATTGAGATTATGGCCTTATGTTCATCATATGGGACCTCCAACTCCACACACACACAGACACACGTCAAGTTGAAGGATGAGAGCCGGTGAGTAAAAACAGGAATTAAAACAATCAAACATGTGCAGATGTTTAATTTGTTTTATTAACTTTATTATAATTTGAGATTATAATAGTTCACCTGAATGTTCTCAGCTACACGTTTGATGGAGCCTCGCCAAGTTTCTTGATTTAAAATAATTTGATTAGGCCTATAACATTCTAATTAATCATCTTCCAAGGAGCCATCTAATAAGCGAAACACTGCCATTGAAATGAGTCACATTTAACGGTGCGAATTTGCTGAGCATGCAAATAAATTTCCTGAAACATTGAGCTTAATTAGTGACACCAGCTCGTTGAAATTACAGAGCTGAACCTAAGCAGTTGTCAAGACTGCCTAGACACTTTTAATTCACAGGGAAAGTTTAGATCTTTTGAAGTGGGGTTTGGTCAAAATGTTGTAAAAAATATCTTACCTGTGGTAGATGGCTCTTTGAACAACCTTAGTTTGGAGAAATAAAAAATATAACCTTACTGGATTGGTGTGCTATTGGTAGTTCTAAGCAAAAAAAAAAATTAAAAAAAAATAAAAAAAGTTTTGTTGTCTTGCTCCATCTTATATTCGAGATCTTATTGTTCCATATTTTCCCAACAGAGCACTTTGCTCTCAGACTACAGGCTTACTTGCAGTTCCTAGAGTTTCCAAAAGCAGAATGGGAGGAAGATCTTTCAGTTATCAGGCTCCTCTCTTGCGGAACCAACTTCCAGTTTCTGTCCTTGAGGCTGACACATTGTCCAGTTTTAAGACTGGGATTAAGACTTTCTTTTTGATAAATCCTATAGTTAGGGTTGGTTTAGTATGCTGCTATAGGCTTAGACTACTAGATGACAAATTGACCTCATTTCCTTCAATGATTTGCTAAAATTGAATAATTTTCATTTTATACTATTTCTATCTTAACATGCGATTCTCAACCTGCCATTGTGTATCTGTTCCTACCAAACCCAGCCAGTTGAAAAAGATGGCCGCTTGTCCTGAGCCCGGTTCTGCTGGAGGTTTCTTCCTCATGAGGGAGTTTTTCCTTTCCACAGTCGCCTTCATGCTTGCTCAAGATGAGAGTTCTGTGAAGGAGTTAAACTCAAAGCAGTCTGCTCCTCAGATAAATAATGTTAAATTATTATTTCATATATGCAGGTTTCTGTTCAGTGCTCTGAGACGACTTCTGTTGTGACTTTGTGCTGTATAAATAAACTGAACTGAATTGAATTGGAAAAAAAAATTACTCAGAAATGTAATGACTGTACTTGCAAATACAATTTTATAACATTTTTACAATACATTGCAGTCAGTTTCATATTAAACGGTTAAACAGGCTGAAACATCCTGATGTTGTTCTTGGTCATTTTGTACATGAGGTCATTGGCAAATAGGGCAGTAAAGACATCACATGGGCCTGGATCTGAATTGTTTAAACATCCATTTATGTTTTATTTGAAACAATGTAAAAAGTTTATGGTATGGTCCTTGTGTGAAAAAGGCAACATGATTTTATGACTTTTGTTTCCACCCTATCCCAGTGGCAGTGGATGCAATGAAACTTTTAAGCAGCTCCATGTTATATGAAATGCTGATGCTGTTAACTACAGGGCAAAAAGTAGCAGTTTTGACCACATAAAACTTTGTCTCCAACCAGAGGTTAAAATACAGTTTGGTGTTTTAGGCTTCTGTGGTTGTAACAAATTAGAGAAAAAGAAAACTTTTTTTTTTCTTCTCATGAGTAAAATGGGGGAGGAAAAAAAATCAAAGCTTGTTAATGAAATACTGCATGTTGGTGCTGGAAGTGGTGGTGGTGAGGGTGGGGGGTGGCATTTTGGCATGAAGAGAAAGGAGGAGGAGGAGGCAGCAGTCATTGAAGAAAGAAATCCCCGGAGGAAACATTAGCATGACCTCACTCTGGAGGAATGCAAGATGTGCTTTAATTGATCAGAAGACGGCATGATGGTCTTGAGAGAAGATGGACATTTTTCTTGGAAGGGGTGGGGCGGGGATGAGAATTGTTGACCTTGCAGAGGACATGTCAGAGACCTATGGGCTTCTCCTGCATAGAGAGTCACAAAAACCGTCCATCCTAACACATTCACATTAATTGACAGCCAAACATGATGCATGATGGGACAGTGCAGGCTATAGCACAGTTATAGAAACATACTGTTGCTGAACTGTGAGCATTATTCTCCTTATATTATTTTTCCCCTGTCAAATTCAGAATTGATTTCAACATCTTTCTTCTAACCTACAAAGCCATCAACAACCTAGCTCCAGCCTATTCAAAATCTTATTGCTCTATATTTTCCTAACAGAGCACTTTGCTCTCAGACTGCAGGCTTACTTGTGGTTCCTAGAGTTTCCAAAAGCAGAATGGGAGTAAGATTTTTCAGTTATCAGGCTCCTCTCTTGTGGAACCAACTTCCAGTTTATGTCAATGAGGCTGACACATTGTCCAGTTTTAAGACTGGGATTTTTTTTTTTTAAATAAATTCTATAGCTGGGTTTGGCTTGTTATGCTGCTATAGGCTTACTGGAGGACAAACTGATCTCATTTCCTTAAATTATTTACTAAAACTGAATAGTTTTCATTTGATACTATTTCTATCTTAACATGTGATTCTTGACCTGCCATTGTGTATCTATTCCTTCTTCCCTTTCCGCTCAAACCCAGCTGGTCGAAGCAGATGGCCGCTTGTCCTGAGCCTTGTTCTGCTAAAGGTTTCTTCCTCATGAGGGAGTTTTTGTCTTTCCGCTGTTGCCTTTGTGTTTGCTCAAGATGAGAGTTCAGCGATGGAGTTAAATTCAAAGCAGTCTGCTCCTCAGATAAATAATATTTTAACTTACCTTTTATGTATATGAATGTTTCTGTTCAGTGCCTTGAGATGACTTCTGGCGCTTTATAAATAAACTGAACTGGATTGAATTAAAATTGTTATCCTTGTATTCTGTTTTTGTTCATGCTTTAGTGCATTTTGTCCATTTCCAGCTTTATTATTGACATGGACAACCCTGGTATCTTTCACCCTGTTTCATTCAAACAACATATTATCAAAAAACAAAAGTGTTTTGTACTCACTATTTCATTTCACCGGAACTTGATTTTTCCCACTTAACAGAACTTAACAGCAGGCTGTTTGGTTTTGTTACGAAAGCTCAAGAGAGCTGAAAAAAATCAAGAAGGCTGCCACATGCCTGTCAATACACTTAATCACAGCTGATTCTCCAGAGATGATCAGGGAGGAGGAGAAACAGAGAATCGCTATGAAAACCCCTAGACCCCCAAAATTCAGCATTTCAAAGGTGGAGACGTATCCCACTGAGAGATGGGAGACCACCTCCTGCAGTCATTTACATCTCATTAGGATGAACTGCCTAACAACCAACACAAAAAAATCATACCCCCCCTCCCCCTTAAGCTGTAGGTTTAGTATATGCTGCAGCTTCTTATTTCATTTTACACAATGGGCAAGACTCATTAAACCAGACCACCATGCAGAGAGCTTCTTGCTTCAAAATGTAGGTTTTGAACTTATCACTTTTTCCATTGTTTTATTTTTTCCCCTTGTTTTCTAAATAGTATGTGAGACCATTTGCTTGGTGGGTGTAATTACCATATTTTCTGAGGTACATGTCGTACCGCCGTATAAGGCGCATCAGTCCAGTTATGTCTAATAACGTGGAAAAGTCTATAAATACGTCACTTCGCCGTATAAGTCACATCTATTATGTGTCACTGCTGACAACCTGGAAATGTTGGCCGGTGTTGTACCAAAAATTGATTGGCTGCCAAATAGCGGCCATGGGAGCGTGCACGGGAGGACTTTAACAATAATTTAACAAGATTAACACTTAAAAACAATTATTTGTTTGCTCAAAATTATAGCAAAGGTGTGTCTCAGTCTAATAATAATAAATATACTAATATAATAATAAATGAACTTGGACGGTTAAATCAGTTGCATTTCAAAAGGTGATTCGTGGAAGTGTGCAGAGGGACATCTCACTTTGCATTTCTTTGAAATTTAACAAGATAAGCACCTAAAACAAATATTTGTTTGCTCAACATTCTAATAAGGGTGTGTCTCAGTTGAACTTTTACTTAACAGATGCACTTCAATGGTCAAATCAGCTGCATTTTGCCGGGGCAGCAAAGTGAAGCTGATTTGACAGTTGCTCCAAGTAAGCTGGATGAAGGTGGCAGCTATGGCAAGCTGACTGTGTCATTAATAGCCACTTTTACAGTGACGGTGGGCCTGTGATCAGAAAATCTCCGGTTCAAGCCCCGGTACCGACAACATCAAAATGTGGGTGGAAAAGGTGAAACACCCACACCTGCTTCCACCCTCATTCGCCCCACCCTGGGCCCCCGAGCAAGGCCCTTAACCCCCACCATCAGCTCCCCAAACAGGTCTCTCTTGAAAATGAGTTCTCGTGGCCCAATGAGACTACCTGGGTAAATAAAGGGTAAATGAAAAAAAAAAAAACATGACACAACAGCATGACATATAACTCGAGTGCCATCTAGCAGCTGAAAATTGTTGTGTTCAACATTTTCAATGTCAGAATGAATGAAAACGGTCAGATCTCAGCCAAAAATTGGTTTATAAATATGGAAGAAATCCATAAATAAGTCGCATCAGCATATAAGTTGCAGGGCATGTGAATTATGCAAAAAGATGCGACTTATAGGCTGAAAAATATGGTAATTTAGTTTTGTTATTTTAAAAATAAACATGAAACAAATGAAATTGGCATCATCCACCTTAAAGTTTTGAAATAAAGACCTTGTAAAGAAGCACTTAGTTTATGTTGGGGTGACTCTCAGCAACTACCACAAGAACTGTGGCTCGCTTTTTGTAAACGTGAGTGCTTTGTTGCCATATTCATCTTTGCTAACATTAACTGGCAGAGGTGGCCATCTTGAGACTAGTTATATTCAGAAGTTGATCTGCTGTGGATGTACATCTATTCAATGAAACTCTTCCACTAGTTCATCAGATATTTTGCTAACAGACAGGCAGACTCTCTCTGTCACCCACACACATACACACACAGACGGATTTGGCTTATTTGAGACTACATCATATTCAAATCAGTTCATTAATTCAAAAAGTCAGAAACTGTGATGAAAACGTCTCAAACCGATTCATTGTTTCTGCATCTTTGCACAAGTTGAAACAGGAAACAAACGCTCCTCCTCAGCTCTGCATCAGCTGGACCCTAAATGCATCAGAGAAAGTCAGACGGGCTTCAGATCGGCTGCCATCCATCATTTTGTCCTGTTTGTCACAGAGCGGTTGTTCATCAGCTCCTCTGGGACGCTCTGCCATGTGTGCAGGTGGTAAATCCCTCTCTGCTCCAGCGGTTGACAGCAGCAGTGCTGAATAAATGAGCCGATTATGTTTGAATAGTTTGACTGAGAAATAAGAATAAAAACTCTACTTTGTGTCGCTCGGACAGAAAAAGTTTCTGCTCAAAGGGGAAGTTGAATATTAACAAGGCGCCTTTTAAGGTTTTGTGATTGAGTGTTTAAAAGGATGATTTGAACAGTGCCCAAATACTGTAATGACTTTATATTTTTAGATTCATCTCAAGCAGCTTCTCTGTTTTTTCATTAACTTTCACAGCTTCTGTAATTTCAGTGCAATTTCAGATCTCTGATTGCTCCTTTGCGTAAAAGTTAATTATAGTTTGACTTCTTTTCTCTTTATGTATTTAAGGGAAAATAAACAAAACATTTTATTTGTGAAAAATGTTATAAAAGAAACAGATTCTATTTTGTAGAGATCAGGACAAAACAACAAAGTGGAGCAATTATTAGTAAATTATTAACTGACTTTAGCAAACTGACGTTTTATGATGCAACAGTTTATTCAAAGTCCTAAATTATTGAAATTATTACAGGGAAAAAAAATTAAATTTGAGTTCTTTGTAAATCTTTTTCTTCTAATGTCAAACATCACTGCAGCTTGTTAATAATCTGTATAACACAAGTGATTTGTCTTTTATTAAAATAAATCATGATTGTTTTTTCAGTGTGATTCTCATTTTTTAAATTTTTTGTCTCCCACACGAGACAAGGAGTGTCTTCACAACAAATAAACTTTATGTTAATCCATTTAATGTCTTCTGAAGTCATAAAAGCAAGTGAGGGTGTAGCGTTTATTGTCCTTTATTTGTTCCAGAACTTCACAAAAACATTAAAAAAATATAAATTACACAAAAAGTTACACAGAAATATTTTCAGGTAACATTTTCTCATAATGTACAACAAAACGTCAACCTAATAATGTCTTGATCTTGTTGAGATTTTTTTTAAAAAGTTGATCTGGTTTGTTAATTTGTTACCAAAATAAATTGTAATCAAATGGAAACCTCAGTTTTAACATTAAAATCAAAGGAACAGAAAGTTCACAATGGATTTTTACAAAACTAACGGACATCTTTGTTAGAGAAGGATGTTGGAAATAAGCAGGAAAAAGACAGAGGAGATGTGTGGATGCAGTTAGAGAGGACGTGGTTGGAGTGAGGACAGAGGGAGATGGAGGAGGAGGACTCGCTGTGGAGATCCCTCAAGAGGGAAAAGCTTAAAGAAGAAGACAAACATCTTCCAAATAACAGCTTATTTATTTTAAAGTAATTTATGTGTGTCAAATACGAACAACAAAAACTGCAACATACTGTCAAGAAACATAATTTGTTTGGAAAATGTCCTGTTTATAATTCCAAGAGATTCACAAAACAAACTACAAAGAAAAGTGTCCAGCTTCATACCTGAAAAATGCAATAATTGATATGTTGGATTTTTATTAATTAATTAATTTATTTATTTATTTACTTTGTTGTGCAGCAAAACAGAAATCCAGCAGTTGCTTCAAGACTGAGCATGAATTTATTCATTATTTAAATGTATTTAAACCTCTTTAGTCTTTAGCATGCTCAGTGTCGTTGAGGTAAAAAAAAAAAACTTTTTACAAGAAAAACAAAGAACTATCCTCCAAACTGACTTTATTATGTAAAGTAAAATGTATAAATGCAACATGTAGACAATGTTTTGAGAAATAAAATTATTAATCCAACGTCAGTGTAACAAAACAGTGAAGCTTATGATAAAACACACACACACACACAACCACACACACACACACACACACACACACACACACACACACACACACACACACACACACACACACACACACAC
>JARVGV010000192.1:21729530-21739632 GCA_031762435.1 Hypsolebias longignatus | reverse complement strand
TGGATGGATGGATGGATGGATGGATGGATGGATGGATGGATGGATGGATGGATGGATGGATGGATGGATGGATACTAGGATGAATGGATGATGGATACATGAATGAATGGATGGATGGATGGATGCTAGGATGTATGGATGATGGATACATGAATGGATTGATGGATGGATGCTAGGATGGATGGATGAGGGTTGGATGGATGGATGGACTTGTAGATAGATAATTATTAATATATTCTGTATTAGATTTATGTCATTTTATTTAGAGGAAGTGTTTTGATATATTTTTTCATTTGATTGTCCCCATTATATATATAACTGGATTTTCTTAACCACATTTGGTGTGTGTGTGTGTGTGTGTGTGTGTGTGTGTCATACGTTGTTCTGTGTGTGTTTATTTGAGCTAATCACTGTGGCGCTTCAGTGTTTGTAAATTTGTACCGAGACTGATTCATGACTGTTCCTCCAGAGGAAACAAACAACAAACGGTTTTCTGCTTCGATGAACACAGCCGGCCTGTACGCCAAATTAGACTGAACTAAACCATTCTTTGCATGCGGCGGCACAAGGCTGGATTGTAGGCCGACTGAAGAACTGACCCATACCGAGGCAAAACTACGAGGGGCAAGATTAATTGAGGACAAATAAAGGAGCAGAATCATTTTTTTTTCATTTATTTAATAATTATTTAAGGATCCCCATTAGTCTTTACTGTAGTAAAGACTATTCTTCCTGGGGTCCACACCCACAATCATTACAATACACAAATGTTACAAAGACTGCAACTCAAAATCGCACACAAAAAAGCTAAGAGGCACAAGAACAAGTTGTTGACCACAATAATTCCAAAAATTGTCAAAAAACAGAAAAAAAATCTACATTTCACTAATATATTGACAAACTCAGTTTCATATTATTTCATTGAGCATTATAGATCTTTTAAGGTTCTTTTTAAAAACTATCGCGATCACCAGTCAGAAGGCAATATATTCTTATTTCAGGAGAGATAAAACTAACATTGCCGTGAATTATTGAGATGGTTCTATTCATTTTTGTCATAATCTTATGTATATGTGTGGACCATGATGGTATTTGATCTATTATGACTCTAATAATAATAATAATAACTAATAATAGCTGTTTCCCGTTACTGAGGTAACTACTCATAAAATCAATGGCTGATTTTTTTTCAAACCATAATCTGATAGACACAAAGTTTGTTGTCATAATCTGATAGCTTTATAAGTAAAAGCCCATGATCAACGGTATGAAAGGCAGCGCTGAAATCAAGAAGCACAACACCTGCCAATCATTTTCAATCACTAACCAGTCATCAGTAAGAGCTGTACATGTAAAGTGACCTTCTTGATAAGCATGCTGAACATCCCTCCTTCCAACAGCCTACTCAAGACAGGTAAGACGCTTATGGGCCTCCCAATTTTTTGTGGTTCTTTAGGATTTTTAGACAATGGAACGACTTCTGAAATTTTCTACAAATCTGGATAAACACATTCATTAAAACACAAATTAAAATATGACTTAAAGGCTATGAAGTTAGCTGAGATCTTAAAGAAGCCTTCCATTTATATTGTCTCCTCCACAAGGTTAATCACTATGAATTGTTACAAGCTGCTTTTCCATTTCATCCTCTTTTATACGCTTAAATACAAACTGGCAGTTTTTAGCCTTCGTTATTTGATTTATTTATTTATTTTTTTTTTAATAATTTCATGTGACAATTTACGGCTCACTAGGGGCATCTCATTTCTGATTCTAGTTAGTATTATTGGATTATTGAAGTAGGTTGCTATTTTTAAAAATATATGCTCAACCAAGGACATGTTTGGCAACTGTGTTTTTGAAAACAATTATATGAATCTGAACAAGTATATTTGTGACATATGATAAGTAAACAACCAAAACTCAACATGACGTTCACAAAAAAACAAACAAAAATTAAATAAAGTTTAAAAAATGGATGGATGCAAAGCTATTGTTGTTGTGAGGATTGAGTTTATTTTTCTGTTTTGCCCTTTAATTTTGTCCTCTTATCTTTGCAGGTGAGCTGAGAGAGTGCCGCTCCCACACAGGTGGGGCCTATTAGAGCTGACTGCCAACAGGGTATATAGGTGGAGCTGACCTAACAGTGATCTGTTTGCTCACAATTGGTGGACTTCAGTTTATGCTTGCTAAATCTTTTGAGGTTTTGAAAACTACTGGAAGTTTAATGAAAATAGAAAAACTTACCTGTGGTGACTTAGGTGAATCTGTGGTTCAGTTGGTCCTCCTATCCATATAATTTCACGGCCTGTGGGTTTTGTGTGCTGGTCTGTGTTGACTCCATTGGGACCTCTGCCTTTATAACGCAGTGGTTCTCAAACTGGGGGGGCCCTCGACCCCCAGGGGTCCCCGAGCCAGTGCTTGGCTCAATGGCACAAATGGGGAAAAAATAAATAAAGATACAAGCATGTACCGGTAATGTTTAACAACCTGTTAAAATACACCAAAATGCAGGAAATTACATCTACTTTATTTGAAAAAAAAAAAATGTGTGTGTGTGGGGGGGTGTTATTTAACAAACACGAGGGTTATGAGAGTGGCCCCTAAAATGTTTTCTCCCCTGTAAGGGGTCCCTGAACACAAAAAACGCTTGAGAACCCCTGAATTTAAGGTTGTAAATTCAGCTCCGTCCTCTGTTTCTGCTCTCTCCAGTCTCACCTGCTCGTCATCACTCGCCTGTGTTTTGCGAAACCTCGTGCCGCCTCCAAGCCTGAAACAACAGCTATGTTTACATGGACATAAGTAATCGGATTAAATGTCCATTTGTAGTAAAAATGTGTCATGTAAACGCCCCGTTCGGATTATTCATTGTTGATCCGAAATAATTTGTAATTGGAATGAGACGGGTGATTTATGCCGATACATAATCTGAACATTGTCCGTGTAAACACTTAACCTGATAATTTTTTTTATCCGATTGTGGAAAAACTGGCCTGACTGGGCATGTGCGACCTATGTCTACTTCACGTATTTCTGCCTGGCAAATGCTAATAATATTAGCATGTCGGGGAAGCAAAACTGGTCGGTGAGCGACACAACATTTCTACTAGAAACTGAAAGAGCTCAAAATGATCTGTATTACCTGTAACTCAATCAGGGAGTGCAGTAACACCATCGTTAAAACCTGTCGTGGGTTCATTTTGGGCGCTCGGGTTTGTTTACGTTCATCCCGGAAGTAGAACTTCTGTTTTTTTTGGGGGGGGGGGGGTTTGTATTTTTTAAAGGATAGCTTACCACTCTGCACATCTCAGTACTTCTATTCAGAATAAAAGCCCGCTGCATGTAAACGCTCGTTGCGAATGGCTTGTGCCCATGTAAACGATACATTTGACTAATTTAATCTGAAAACATTTCAGTCCGGTCAAATAATTTTGTGCATGTAAACATAGCTAAGTACAAGAATCAATAAGATCCAATCAATGCAAAATCCAAATCAGCCTACTTGGCTCAGTCTCATTCGGGTCCCATAGATTCCAGTTCCCCCTCCCTGGTAAATAAACCCATTCTAAATTGGTACATTGAGCCTGTGTGCACCTTCTTGGTCCTATTCTCGAATCCTGTCAAGCTGTTAAACACACAAATATGACAATTGTGTAAAATAACAAATGGAGGTAGCTTTGGAGAGCAAAGTGATTAAAGAAAACTTCTCTGAACATCACATTTGCTGAGTAGAAACTAAAACCTGGTTATGTTTGAAAGAGATTTAGCTGACACAGAAGTGATGGCGCAACTTTTCAGTGACAAAATATTGGGTCAGTGATGGCCTGATCACAACTCATCTGAAACATCTGGATGAGTTATTCTAATAAACTGCTACTCTGGAGAGATAAAAGTTAAAATCTAAACTCCTCCCCTGTAACCAAAATGCATTTGGGTGACCTTTGAAGAAAATTATAAATTGCTTTGTATTCAGGAGACATACCGGTAATCTGCGTTGTGGATGAGTGGCACGCAGCGAAACAGAAAACACTGTATAAAAAAATCAAAGGTAAAAAAAAAACTTCCAGATCAAAACAATTCACTGTAAATAATAAAATAAAAAAAGATGTTGACCATTTTTTAGTTCCCCCCCCCCCCATAGTTTTTTTTTTCTCTTTAACCTTAAATAAAACAATTCACACAAGACAACAGAGTGAGATTTTGAACGGCCCTTTGCAAGGAGGGGAAATCCACCACTGACCAGGATCAGGGTGAACTCCCCACTTGCTCGAGTTTGAGATTGTCTTTTATTCAGGCAAATGACACAGAAATCCGCAGTAAGTGGGAGTGGAAAACATGACACAGCAGTTTCAGATCAACTTTTGTCATCAGTGTTGGCAGAGCAGTTGAGACATTCAGCAGTTTAGAACAAAAAGTCTTCTCAGATAAATATTTTATATGGTGTTTGGACAGTTTCCGGCGTGACCAATACTACTTTTGTCAGTTTTACATGTACATCATGATAAACAATCAACTTTGAACAAAGTGTTTTTAAAATGATAACATTAATGAAAAACTCTCACATTTACTCTGAAGAGGAAAAGATGGGCGTTAAATGTTTTTTGCTTAATGTCTGTGCACGTGTATGTTTGTCAGCAAAACATCTTCTGAACCACTGAATGGGTTTTAATGAAACTTCCAGAAAGCAATACAGTAATAGATATTAATGAAATAAACTGAGTTCAAGATGGCTGCCACTGTTAATTGAACTTAGCAAACATAGTGATTGAGCCAAAGTTTGGTGTGGCAGTAGCTGAGAGTCATTCACAATAGATGCCATGAGCATTAAGATTGCAAGATCTTGTGCGATTGCATAATAACTTCTAAATGTTTGATCAAAACAACCCTAAACTCTCATTATTTAGATGATTTTTGTTTTTAAAAAAATTGGCAAAGTAGCAATAAATATACATTCCTTAAAAGGAATATGATTTTATTTTTACTGCTTCTGTGCTGAATCACAATATTCTCTAAAGACAGCAAAATGGTTTAAAGTAATCATGTGTTGAATCATTGAAATATAGAGGGAATAATCATCTGCTGGATTGGTGTTGAAGTGGAGTTAGGGAACTGAGCCTTTTGGGACAGCAGAATCCTCAGCACATCCCTTCCTGACACATGTGGGACAGACCTCAGTAGAAATCGGGTTAATGAATCGTAGAAGGAGAGAAACGGCAGGGTTACTCGTCCTTCAATACCCACCTCATCATTATCAGTTGGACCTACGTTCATCTGCGCAACACGAGGAGAAGGGAGTGACAGGGAGGTCAGTAGGTGGCATATCTGGGACCTGCGAAATGGAGTTCAAACAATAGATCATAGATTTGTGCAACACAAAGCAACTGCTACCAATGTGTCACAGTTAATTTTGAATAGAAAAGACAGATTTTTTTTTTCTGCAAGTGTTTGTGTATACGATTCATTGTGAACAGAGCCGTTACCAGCTGGATAGTTTAGATTTTTTAAATTATTAATATTCTTCTTTATTTGTAACCCATAACGTGCAGCCTGGTGTGCCTTTGTTTGAGTGCATTATGCGATGGATCTTTGATCCGTGACCAGTTTATTACAGGCCTGTCTGCACTGGCTGACACCTCTCGCTGATGGTTCGGTGAAATTTGTACAAAGGCACCAACCTTGGTTCAAATGACACCATCCTGTGTAAGCACCAAAACTCAACCCAGAAGCTTATCACTAGGTGAAACAAACTCAAATCTAGACTCTTCCTTCTTGCAGTATTTATTTTGTAGCTTTCCTATTGTTAATGACGACAACCTAAAACGGCCGAAACTAAGCTTTTATTGCCAATTTTCTTTACAAAAACTGGAACAAAAAGACCTAATCTAGTCTCTTCCCACACATAATATACTTATCTCAGAGGATAAACTGTATTAGCATATTTAATAGGGGGCTTATAACTGCTCTTGTATTTGACAGCTGTTGAGTCGGACGACCGCTTTGTCCAAATACGAGTCAGTGGACACTAATCTAATCAGCAGAACCTTGGCCATGGATTGAGTTAGCATTTTGGACATCTATCAGCAGGCTTTCAGGATTATAGACGAGGTTAATTGGAGAAGAACTGGATTCAATGGGACAGCAGCTTTACTGTTTGTAAGGGTAAGGCAGCGTTATTCACAAGCTGTTGTAAGTAAAGGCACGGGAACATTATAAACTGTGCTGCAGTGAGAACTCATGCATGGCATTGATTTCTTGGGAGTGGAGAACATTATTGAGCAGTTTACAAGTCATAGTCAGATACTGACTACATCAAGTTTCCTTTTTGTTTTCTCTTTCGGCTGCTCCCTTTTTGTCAGGCATCACCACAGCAAATTAACTCACATGAAAGCTTGAAAATAGTTTTTATGCTGGATGCCCTTCCTGACGTCTTTGTTCTTTTTTTGAGCAAGTCAAATTGGTTCTTCTCATCCTGAGCATTCCATGGTACTGTTAACCTTGCATATGACAAACACAACTTGAACTTGAAGGTGAATGACTCTCTGGTCACCTGGATCTGCAACCTCACAGGTCGGCCACAGTATGCGAGGCTGCAGAACACCACCACGGACACTGTACTGAACAGCACAGGGGCTCCTCAGGGGACGGTCTTCTCACTGTTTCTGTTCACCCTCTATACCTTAGACTTCAGGTACAACTCACAATCCTGACATCTGCAGAAGTTCTCGGATGACTTTGCCATTGTGAGCTGCATTCCTGGTGACCAGGAAGCTGAATACAGAGGTGTGGTGGACAGCTTTGTGGAGTGGTGTGGACAGAACCGCCTGCAACTCAATGTTGGAAAAACTAAAGAACTGCAGGTGGACTACAGGAAGAAGACTGTGCCCCCACCCCTCCAACCCTATCAACATCAAAGTAGACATTGGTGGACTGCTACAAGTACCTGGGGGTCCACTTAGACAATAAACTGGACAGGACAGCTAACGCCAACGCCCTCTACAAGAAAGGGCAGAATCGCCTTTTCTTCTGAGGAGACTCAGGTCCTTCAACATCTGCAGGACCATGATGCAGATGTTTTACCACTCGGTGGTCTCCAGCGTCTTCTTCTACACTGTGGTGTGCTGGGGCATCAGGGTGAAGAAAGCTGATGTCAACAGACACGATGAACTCATCAGGAGAGCTGGCTCAGTTCTGGGAGTGGACCTGCAGTCTCTGACAGAGGAGTCTGAGTAGAGGATGCTGAGGAAAGTGCTCCACATACAACACATCACACTCCCTGACACACTGTGCTCTTACTGCAGCACCTTCAGTCGTAGACTGAGACCACAGAGGTGCTCCACAGGAAGTCCTTCCTCCCTGTGGCTATCAAACTTTTCAACTCCTCCCCCTTTCTATACATAGGACGATGAAATTAATCCTGCACCACAATAAACTGTCTGCACCTGACCTGTTTTAGAACTTAATTGCTGGCATTTTTATATTGTCTGTTATTATTTTTTATATCTTGTGTGATTCCTTGTATTGAAACTCTTGTCACTACAGTTTCCTGTGGGATCAATAAAGTTCTTATCTTATCTTGTGTCTCATCTTACTTTGTTGCTTTTTTTCCTCACGTTGTTCCGTCCAAGGTCAGAAATGTCTGAAAAGACAAGGAAAGGTCAGTGCAAATGTACATCTGAGTTCTTTGCAGCTTTACCACAATGCTCAAAACAAAACAAACAACAAAAGATTAAATCTACTTTTCCTGAAGGCATAACTGAAGTTTATGCTGGGGAAATTTTCCTAAGCCCTAAAGTACTTCCCTCTGGTGAAAACCGTGCGTCACTGTCACACCTTGTGCAGGTAGGCAGAGGAAGCTAAGCTTGCCCTGGCAGTTGGAACAGCTGCACTGATAAGACCTCACCCACTTAAAATCCAATCAGACAACAGAAGATTCAGTGCACAAAACGTTCCCCGCACACATTTCCTCTTTTGTTCCTCTCCTTCTGTTTGCCAGGAACACTAGGAGATTTATTTGCATCGTGAGGGTATTTCCGGCACACCACCCCGTTCTCTCTCTCCCTGTCACTCTGGTTAAGTTAAATGGGACACACACTCTAATACGCTGACACTTTTCCCACCATCCAGGAAAATGGGGAATGTGGGAAAGAAGTGAAAAAGAGAGTCCAGGCAGGATGGAGTGGATGGAGAAAAGTATCAGGAGTGACTTGTAAGAAAAGGGTGTCAGCAAAGGTCAAAGGAAAAGTTTGCAAGACAGTAGTGAGACCAGCTATGTTGTATGGTCTGGAGACAGTGGGTATATTGGTAGAAGGATGTTAGAAATGCAGCTGCCAGGAAAAAAGACAAAGAGGAGACATATGGATGCAGTTAGAGAGAACATGGAGGTAGTTGGAGTGAGGACCGAGGATGACATTCTGTGGCGATCCTGGAAGAGGGAAAAGCCGAAAGGACAGGAAGAAGAAGGACTTGTCAGGAATTGGACATTATAATCAGTCAAGAAAGCTGCAATTGTTTTATCTATGGTTACGGTATGTCCATTCAACCTCTATATAAACATTTTTCAAAATCTAAACCACTTTCCTGAAGTTATATCATAAGAAAGGTTCTTGAAGAACATTAGTGTAACTTTTGTCTCCTAAAAACTATCATCTTTTGAAAGCCTGGTTAACTGTATTCACTTTAAACAGCACATGACGACACTGGCTTTAATCTTCCAGCTTTGCATTTTTCAGGGTTTTCCAGTAATGACATGAGAATAAAACACAATGAACCATAAAAGCACAATGAAACAAACATTCAACAGCTGTGCTCATGCCTTTGTTTGGTCATTGATTTTCAGGAAGTGTTTTTGGTGTTTGACCTCAGACTGATGCTAAATATAAGCTCTCCTCTCAGGCGGAGGATATGGTGGTAAAAGTCAATTGTGTCATGACTTTGACCAGCAGAAAGAAGTCTCTGTACCTCCCTGGTTAATTATTTACTTGTCTTGCTTCCCTCTGTTCCCTGACCCCATTGAAGGCCCTGCATAATAAACTGTTTACATAAGATTCACACTTCTCTGTGGTGACTGCGCTTTCCATATACAGTGGCTGGCTGTCCGCGGGAGGACTGGTTGTGTGATTTTGCACGCTTGCGCTGCGCGTGGGCGAGCATGTTTCTTTTTGATGCACTGTTCAAAGTAGGATGGCATTATTTATTCATGCCTTTGTTGTTCTTACTTCCTCGGCAAGTCAGAAAATTCCTGCCATTCCATTTTAGGCAGATCACGGCTAACTCAGACCGAGTCAATGGTGTCTCAGCTGAATGAGACACGTGCATGAGCACACACATTAAGGAGGTGCAGTCAATACATCTTCCATCTTTTATTTATTTATTTATTTATTTATTTTTTGTGGCCCTCTTATATAAGACTCTCCAGTCTTTGGCTCAGTCTTCTCTTATATTTGCCATAGGGCTGATGCGCTGGAGTGTGCTCAGACATTTTTATCAGACCACTGGACATCTTGGGGAAGCAGGTGTATTTTATGGATAATATGTAATTAAAGTAATAACTAGTTGCAAGGTGAAAATATATGTCATTGAAGACCAAACAAATGTGTTGATGGATTTATGGACCCAATTAGTTTTTTTCTACTTCTTTTAAAAAAAAAAAAAGTTTACATCTAGTAGAATCTAGTATTACTTGTGATTGAACGCTTGCTATGAATGCAGTTTCACATATGGGATGAACTCAGTTACAATGGACCATATTTTTGCTGATAAAGTATAAATTTTACATTTTGTAATTAGTAATTAGTCGGCCCTGTGATGGACTGGAGACCTGTCCAGCCTGTCTCTCTCACAGTTACTACTGGACATGGGCACCAGTGACCCCCACGACCTGAAAAGGAAGAAGTGGATAAAGATGATGGATGGATGGATGGATGGATGAATGGATGGATGGATGGATGGATAGAAGTGTTTGTCTCGCAAAGTGCTCACCTACAACATTAACAAAGAGTTCAGGGAAAATGGGCCAGCAATTTTATTTTTATTTTTTATTTATCCTTTATTTATCCAGGTTAGTCTCATTGAGCCACGAGAACTCATTTTCAAGAGAGACCTG
>JARVGV010000192.1:21643803-21656365 GCA_031762435.1 Hypsolebias longignatus | reverse complement strand
CTCCGACCTACGGCAGAATCGAGCTACGAACGGTCCTTAGGTCCGGAACCCGTTCGTAGGTCGGGGACTACCTGTACAGATACTGTACTGTATATATTTGTTCTTTTTTGTGTAGGCTAATGTTGATTAGCTGTAACAGCCATCGTAAACTGCATTGAGTCCAAAAGTTAATAAGTGATGGATGTACATTCAATGATGGGGTAGTAGCTGTGAATAATCTTCACACATTTTCTGAGTGCAAACGCATTTTACAAGAACTAACAATACAACACATGCTCACACGTCATGTAATTTACGAGGCATGATCAGAACGGTTCTCCCTTCTCATCATAAGATGAGTTCTTTGGAGGAATGCAATTAAATTATTAAAATCCTTAATCAGCACACACCACTAATACTGTATTTTTCTGAGCATTATATTTTGAAGCATTAACATTTTTACCAGGCAAAATTGCAATAGGAGTGAGGGAGCACCATTACTGGTATATTTTCTCAACCTAGCACAGATGTAAAACAGGTCTTTTCAATTTAGGCAAAAGTTTAAAATTCCTATAGAATACACATTTCACCTTTATAACTTATGGCAGAAATGCCCCATGCCATGTCATTTGCCAAGTGTAACAGCCCGGATTTTAAAAAAGAAAAAGAAAAAAAAAAGTCTTGGCTCTTATTCACTTGTCGCGTGGTGAGTATAAAAAAACTGACCACATGTATTTGGCCATGTGGCCCTCCAGTGTGTCTGTTCAGGGAGGCAGTTTTACACCGCCAACACAAAAAGAGAAAAAGAAAGAAAGAGGGGAAGAAAAGATAAATCAAGTGCCGAGAAAAGACAAAGGCAACTGGCCAAGGGGGCCCCAGAATGTCATCTTGCCTCCAACTGGGGTGAAAAGAAAGGAGGAGGGAAAAGAAAAAAGGAAGTCTAGAATTTACCAGAGGAGAATTCTTTCTTTTTGCAGACAGCTGAGTGTCTTATTATGGGATTAAATTTAACCAGTGTCCCCCCCACCCCTCGGAATGTGGAACAGAGGACTGGTGGTAATGGGTGGAAGAGTTTTTGGGGGGTGATATGAGCCAGGAGTGAGGCGTATAGGGTGGGCCGTGGTGTGGGGTGGGGTGCTGCTGGTTGGTGGTGTTGGGATGGGTCAGGGAAGCAGTGTGCGGGAGGGCTTGGCAAGGTGCCTGCTTTGGGTGGGGGTGGGCAAAGCCACAGCGCAGGGGCCCTCATGGCCCCTCGCCAACAGCGCAATTACTCCACATTCAGAACAGCTGGCACAAAACGGGTAGTGGGGCACTTTAGTTCTTCAACGGGACATCACAGGTTGTCCCCCCTGACGTGAAATCTACCCATCGTCTCATCAAGGTGCTCCTGCTGACGCAGAGATTGATACCACCAGGTAATCCATCAACTGGAAGCACAGGAAAGTACAAAGATCAACCTCATCTGTGTTTGATCCCCACTGCTATGCTAGCAAGCTGGAACCCGCGAGTCAAGTGTGGGGGAATTCTGTGTTTATAAATTCAGTCTGTTTGAAACTCAGTCCAAGTTTATAATCCACCCACTGTGTGGCGGCTTTGTGCTTTCCCTCAAAGTGCTCACACAATGTAAACAAAGTGTTTTAAGGGGAGTTTTTTTTTTTCTTCATGTTAGCTCTAAAACAAAGGGAGCACAGGAAATGGACTCTGTTTTGAAGAGGGGAAACAAACAGACTTGCCCGTCACTCCGGCTCGTATGGCGCTGCGGCGTCATGAGGGGCGAGATGCGGCACCGAGGCTACCGGCACCGGTAGCTGAGCGCACATGTTGGGAGCACGTGTGCGCTTCAAATAAACTCTCCATCCGTTAGCGATGCAGCTGACTTCCTGCGAGCTCATTCCTGCTCTTTGTCAGCTGGCGAAGACGAAGATGATTGATAACTGGTGTGTGGTGACGGAGCGATGAATCACCCCGACTCCTGGGCTGCACGGCCACAACTCCTCCAAAGACCTTTGTGACGATCAGAAAGCCTCATCCTGAATCCCACCCTCAGCAGATCACGCACAGGACGTACGCCGCCCTTCAAAGAGGATGTGTAGGTTGAGGAATCATATTGATATTATTGTGTGCATGCATGTGTGCAACTGTGTGAGGTATAAAACAGATGAGCACCTTATGCTGAACGTCGTAAAACACCCAGACCATCTGACAGAGTTTAACTAGCTTGTTCCACTTTACTTTAGGAGCATCAAACAAGGGGATCGCTTGGCTCTGCCAAGTCAACATAAACCCTTTGCTCTTAAAATGTTGTTAAAAGTTTTATTTGTAGTTTGTTTATCTGATCTTGCTCTTTTCTCTGCACATCACTTTCAGTAACACACCTATCGTAGTTATGATGAACACGCATTCATAACTTTTACTTTCACAAATGTTTTGCTAGTGAATCTTGCGGTTCCTAGAGTTTCCAAAAGCAGAATGGGAGGAAGATCTTCCAGTTATCAGGCTCCTCTCTTGTGGAACCAGCTTCCAGTTTCTGTCCGTGAGGCTGACACATTGTCCAGTTTTAATATTAGGATTAAGTCAGGGGTGTCCAGACATTTTCATGTGTGGGCCAAAACTATCAAGATGAAAGGACTTGGGCATAGAAATGTGATTTTAACTCAGCGTGAACAATATTTTGGAGAAAGGACAAAAGTTAACTTTGGTGGACAAAGAGCTTTAAATTACTGTATTGTTGATTCAAAAGATTAAAAGCCTCAAACATTAAGATTTTTTTTTTTTATTTAAAATGATTTGATGAGTCTATTGTTGTTTTCTTGTGTTTGGAAAGTTCATTTTAGTCTGTTTTCAGTAACAAAACTGTACTTTGAGTAAGTGTACTATAAAAGGGGGTCGATCAGCCTTTTGGACCACGGACGCCCAAAAGGCTGACTGAAGATTTGAAAAATCATCCAGCTGTCAGTCACTACAACAGATCAATAGAAAGTTTGATAAAGTCTAACAACTCGTATGTTGATGATACCACGTTATATTCTTTTAAAAATGTCCATTTTCCCTCTTGATTATTTTATCAACTGCAATATTTAGCCAAGTTTTATGAATCATTATCCAAAAGTCTCCTTTTAGGTAGAAACCAGTAGGTTTTGGTGCTATGTACCATGGAGTGAAAATTAAAAAAATTACAGTAGAGCCAAAAGTTTGTATTTTGCATTACTGTATATTGCTCATTTCGAGAAGATTGTTTTTATTCTGTTTGGATGTTAAACCTCAACATTATATAAAAAAAAGGATTATCAACTAATTTGCAGAAAGTCTGCATCGTTCGTTTTAGCCTGCTGGTCAAAATGATACAATTCTTAAACTGCATTTGTGAGCTAAACAAAATCACTCCAAGGACCACAAATGGCCCTCGGGCTGCACTTTGGACACTTGTGGCTTAAGTCTTTAGTTTTTAACAAATCTTATAGCTAGGGTTGACTTGGGTTTCCTGAGCCATCCCTCGCTGCTATAGTCTTAGACTGCAGGAGGACAAATTGTCTAGATTTCCTCATTCTGCTTCTGTCTTTATTTGCTCTACTCTGTTTGTCTTTGTAATTATTTCTTTGTTAACATGTGTTTATTTATTTGTTTTGTCTTTCATCCAATAGAAAGTACACATCAGCCTTTTGGACCATGGGCCATGCCATTCTGTGGTTGTTTGTTTCTCCTTCCTGTCCTCTCAAACCCCAGCCAGTCAAAGCAGATGGTCACTCGTCCTAAACCCAGTTCTGTTGGAGGGTTCGTCCTTTTAAAAGTTCTTTTTTTTTTTTTCAGATACCCCTTCTCCCAGTTGGGTGGCTTTGGAGAGGGCCTCAATTAGATCCAGCTCTCCCTCTGCATTACTCTGCTTTCAGCTGCCTTTTAAAGTCAATATCAACCTACATTTCTAACCCAAATGTGATCTGGACGGTTAAGATTTGGAATCAGTTCAGGAGGGCATTGAACTCTACAGTTACTGTTTTTGACACCTGTGTCAAATAACCATATGTTTTACTCCCTGAGTAGCTGATACAGCTTTTAACACTCTTGAGGGGAGCACATTCACTTTGTGATCTCTATGTTGATGGTAGATTTGCCTCTTTTGAAAGCTGGTACAGAAGTTGAATATCCACAAGTTATAGTTTTTCAGATATTTGCAGCTGAGACATTTTGTGAGGTCTAACTCTGATTGTTTTCCTTTGTACCCTCTGAACAGTTTGTGGTTAAGAGTTTGGAATGCAGTCTGATATCAAGGGGGCTCTTAGATCCATACACTGCTTAGTTCTTACGATGAGACCAGTTTGGACTCCCTTAAACTGAAATGGGAAACAGACGAGGAGGAATCCATATCAGACTCATTCTGGAGAAAGATCATTCAGAACATTTATTTATCCTCAATCTGTCTGAGACACACTGTAATTCAATTCAAAGTGGTGCACAGGCTGCACTGGTCCAAAGACAAGCTGTTCATGATCAAAGCCAATCTGGACCCCACATATAATCTTTATAAACAAACTCCAGCTACACTCCTGCATACATTCTGGACCTGTCCCAAACTGCTGACCTTTTGGCAGTCTATTTTTGATACATTCTCTGGGATATGTGGAAAAACTGTACACCCATCATCACTCATCACACTGTTCAGGTTGGTCCCTGTTGATACGTCCTTCAGCAAGTACGAGAATGATTTGATTGCTTTTGGCTCTCTTTTGGCCAGAAGACTGGTTCTGTGCAATTGGAAGGACCCACACCCCCCATCATATGTTCACTGGATAAGAGAGGTGATGTACAGTACTGTGTCATATTTGTTTGGAAAAAATAAGATATACCCTGAAGGGTTCTGTTAAAAGATTTTGGGACACGTGGCAGCGTTTTATGTTGTATGTGGAAAACTTGTCAACGCCTGTGTAATTCATTTTAATTCATTTATGTATGTGTGACTAATCTGGTAAGGAGGGAAGAAGTGGGAGGCTATTTTTTGTTGTTTGTTTGTTTTGTTTTATGTCCTTTGTGTTTTCTATATTAAAATGAAAACATTAATAAAAAATAAAAAAAATTAAAAAAGGGAGTTTTTCCTTTCCACTGTTGCCTTTGTGCTTGCTCAGCAGGGGAGACTGTGACGAGTGAAGATTCACCACCATCTCTTTGCTTCCTTAGATAAATAACTTTAACTAATTGTTTTTTTCAATATATATATTTATGTGAATGTTTTTGTACAGTGCCTTGAGATGACTTCTCTTGTGACTTGGCACTATATAAATAAACTGAACTGAATTGAATAGCTTATTCACCAAATATGAAGGTTAGCCATGAATTAGCATCCAAATGCAAATTAATGATTAATAAATTAATGATGCAAATTAATTGCATCATTAATTTAAAGAAGCTTATTTCAGCTGCTTGTGTCTGGGACGCCATTCCTTCAGTTATGATCCACACATGATGACCATAGATGAGGGTCAGAATACAGATGGACCAGTGATGAGAGCTTTGCTTTTCATCCCAGCTCCTTCTTCACCACAACAGACTGGAGCAACTCCCTCATCCCTGCAGATGAGACCCTAATCTGTCAGATCATCTCCTGCATTCTCCATCCTACCATCACTTATGAACAAGACCCTTAGATCTGTGAACTCCTCGACATGAGGCAATGATCCTCCCCTGGTCCATCGGGTGCATTCCACCTTTTTCCAGTGTTTATCCATTTGTTTGCAAAAAAAAAAAAAAACAATATATACATAAATAAACTGTAAATCAATTAAAAAACTTTATGTTTAAACACATTTTTAAACTCAGGATAGTTAACTTTAATGTTCCTATTTTTTTTTTTTTTTTTTTTTTTTGCACAGTGATAAATGTTGTTATATAACTACCATACAGAACACTGGAGAGTACATCAGATATGGTAAAAAAAAATACATATAAAATTACACTTTAAGGCAACTTTTATTAGACTCACAAGCTTGATAAGAGCTTGCAAAGTTTGCGTTGTTTTTTTACTTGTTTAAGATGGTTAATAAAAAGGATCCTGTGGATTTTTTAGTTATTTTTTTTATTGTACTTGCAACTGCGTTGAACAAGAAAAAAATATGTAGGTTCATTATGTCTATGCTGGCCAAATGCTCTGAAATATGTGTGTTTTTAAAAAAGGAGACAAGCTGTAGTATTATCATTGTTCATTTTCTACTTATTGATGTGAAAAATAGTCGGCACAGAGGAGGTATGCTCAAACAATCCTGTTATTTTATTTTTTTAATGATGCAATTTGCTAAATTCCTCTGAGAGACGGAAGATACAATGCGCGAGTACCAATCAAGTACTGTATTTCCAGGCCATCCAAACATAGGAATTTGGCAAGCCCTGCAACTCGGTAACAATTGTTTAAAGACCTGTAATTAGAGAAGATCTATAAAATAATCACAAACAAGCAGTTCCCGGATCGGAAAAAGGAAGGGAAACATCACACCCACATAAGCTAGAAAAGAAAAAGCATAACAAAGGTGGGGGGGACACATTGTTCGCGATTCTTTTAGATTCTTTCCCTTGCGGAGCACCAGGAGTCCCTTGCTGCCTATCAGCAGGGAGCGTGCCAAGAACATCAGCTTACGCCTGACTGTAATATGATTAGATTCATACAACATAAGTCATCGCCTCCTTGGAAGCATAACCATGACTCCAATGCTCATGGGCAGGATTATGCAAATGGAAGGCAATTTGTGTGTGTGTGACAGTGATAAAGTGGTAAGAGAAAAACACCAAGACTAGACAATAAGCGCCTCCTTTTTTTGGTGTTTTTCCTCACAGCTTGACTTGATTTTTGTCGCTCTCCTCCATTTTTGTCATTTTCCTTTATTTAATAGTTTTAATCCGTTTCTCTCCTGCTTGTCAGACTTCTCCTTCAGTATCAGGTGGCCGGGCCTCAGCATCTGCCCTGCTGGCACACAACCTGTCCGAGGTTGCCAGCAAGAGGCTCACAAGCTTGATGATGTCTAAAGCACCTCTTTTATCTAAACCTGCCTCATTCACCATATCCACTTTCTGGCCTGCGCTTTAATCTGAGTCTTCTTTTGTGTGTCTTAGTGTTCAATGTGTAAGTAATAGTGATTTGTTTTTACCTCATTGAATGATCTTCTGTTAAAGTCATAGTTCAGATCTTTTAAAGTGGGGTTTTGAAGAAATGATAGTACGTGTTGTAAATAACTCTTTGAGCAACCTCAGTTTGGAAACCAGAATGTAATTATGACTGGATCGATGAGCTAATGGCTAGAGTCTAAGCATATTTAAAAATTACTCCAGTTTTTAAAAACAATGTGGAGCCGTTTTGTGAATGCTACATTTTTAAACTTAAGTTATAAATGTTGCATTAGTTATTTACATAAAATCTATATGATACAATATGAATATTTGTAAGCAGCAGATGCTAGCTTTAGCTGTTTTGGTGTACCCTGGGAAGCTAATGGCAAGAATATCATGATGTTTTTGCTTGAATAACAATGTTATTTAAAATTGATTGTAGTGCAAAGTATTTTAAAGGAGCATGTGCATGAACTGCAATTAAAATATTTGAGATTGGAGTTACTTTGAGACAGCAACAGTCCTTTTTGTCCAGGCCCCACTTGGATCAGCCTTTAGCTCAAGAACCAAACTTGAGTCCATGGATTAGCACCAATTTTCAGTTTTCAAACATTTAAGCTGTCATCGATTTTGCAATAGTTATTTACAAAGAATACTTTTAATATTTGTATGAATTATGTAGCCCTTAGCTTTAGTTGTTGTGGCAAGAATACTGTGACATGTGAGTCATTAGGACACCTCAGTGGATCCAACATTCACATTTATCAACAATCACACGAGCTGATAATATTCTAAACTCTGATGTCCCATCGTAGTGACATTTAAGAACATCTTAGTTGTTTGAGGTCTGGGGATGCATAGATAAGGTTGACCCATTGACAAACCTATACGCCCAACCATGCCCCAGACAGCTGCTCCCATTCACACAACTCCTCTTTCCTCTTAAAATCAGACACCACCATCTAAAACAAAGCGCTAGCGCTCAATAAACACTCCACGAGACAAACAAAAGCTAACCAACCGGGTAACTAATTGAACCTTCCAGGGGTCAGCCAGGTCAAGCCCAACACTGGCTCTCACTGTCTGGCCGCATTTATGACGTGGGCTGCCTTGATTTACGGCACTAATCTGAGAGGTTATTCAATGCCAGTGAGCTTACAGCAGTAGAGGCTTTGATGTCATATATTGTTATGGCATCTGACCGCATTTCATGGCTGAGAGACGTGATTAGATTGTGTTGTTTCACTGCACATCTGTGTGTTCGCCGGGCGGGATTAACGGCTTGTTGACTCCAGATCAACCTGCGTTTTCTATTCTAGACGCCTGCAGATTTCACGTCACAAGCGTCTCTGTCAGTCAGACAGGATGACGCCTATACTTTATAGCAAGGAGATTCAAGGGGAGCACAGGTGGGAATAGAGAGGGGGGGGTTTACTGCTGTCACAGACGGAAGGTTCATCACATGTTTAGTGTCAACTCCGTCAGCTGTCATGACGTCCCCAAGACTTTTCCCCTTGATTCTGTGCTCCTCTCTGTCTGCTGGCACAGAAACATGGAAGCTCATTTCCATAACGTTCCCACAAGAATTCTAATTTAGCTTAATAATTGCTTTTGGGATCTCAAATTTGTCGCTTTGGTCAAAGGAGTATAAAAGTAGGCGTTGTATGAGTGTGTATGTGAATGAGACCTTGGTGTTCATTACACCATTTTCATAAGCGTCACCTCCTCTGCTCCCACTCTCTTTTCCTCTCCTTTGCATTAACACTTTCTTCTCCGATTCTCTCCCCAACGCATAAAGTTACAGACACCGGGGGAGTTCCACGTCTTTTACTGTTTCCCCGGTGTTTCATTGCTTCCCATTGTGCGTACACTCCACAGGTCAGAGGTGACCGCAGGAGGTCACAGCGCAGTGAAAGTGCCCAGACGGCTCACTTTAATTCTTTTTATTGGGGGATCCTTAAGCGTTTACGAGGACCGATGTCTGAAAACGATACGTATCATTTTGGGATCAAATGGTTTTACTGCTGTTGCAGCTCCGGCACGTTACTGCACACTTCCACATCATAAAAAAAAAAAAAAAAAAAAAAAAAAAAAGACCTGAACAAATAAAAAAAAGTCACTCTTTAGTTCAATTTAAGACATTTAAGCTTCAAAACTCTCCACGGTGCTGCTGCAGCACATGTATCCTCAGCAAATAAACACTTCCCAGGACATGAAGATGTGTTGTTGCAGATTGGATTTGCCGTTGGATTATAATTGTGTAAAGATGCTAATCAATTAGAATCCAGTTGATGGTGACGCAAAGAGGCAAAGAGGCAAAAAGGCAAAGGAAGTGTTGGCACGGTGGGGGGTTCTGCTAGATTTCCCTGCATTGAGGTACAAAGCAACAGGGAAGTGAGATAATCTTCCACTGGAGATGGTCCAGCGCCTTTCATCCTGTGCACGTCTAACACCTTTCTGTGCATGTGTGTGAAGTGTAGAAATCACAGCGTTATATAAGAGCGATGAAGAATTGTACCATTTGGGTGAAAGCGGGCGACGCTATCCCTCACTATAAGAATGTATGTATGGAGGGAGGTGTATGGGGAGGGGGTTAACCTCAAGGGATTCGGCTGCATTCCAGCACTTTTTCCTCCTACACTTTCCCCTCAACCGCACACATGCACGTAACACTCTTTGGGGGCCTGCACGCGACAGGTGCTGACTTAAGAGCCGCTCTCCTTCCTGCTCACACGTCCACGTCTTCGCCCTGCACAGCCCACTCCGCCGCCACTCTTCTCCCAGACGGAGCGTTGTTCCTTCAGTTGGACCTGAACAAGTCCAGCAGAGACACACCCGCACCTGTTTCTCTGAGAGCCAGGACGGCGCTTTTTGTGCTTCAGATCAAATTTGCCTACAAGTAAAAACAAAATGCAAAAACAATCTGTTATTACCACGTCTTCTGTTTCCCTTCTTTCTTTCGCTGCTTATTGAATTCCCATTGTTCCCGTCGCATTTTGCTCTCTGTCAAAGTACTTGCCTCTCTCTTTTCAGTCCATTTCCTTACTTTAACCCCCTCCCCCACTCCCACTTGTTCCTGAGACAGACCCTGAAAATGTCAGAGCATCCTATTGTGAGTCTCTCCATCCTTCTCACTTACTTCATCAGCCCATACATTGCTTCCTCCTCCTCTCTATGTTGTATCCTCCATTTCTTTGTCCTGTTTTATTTAGTTTCCCTACAGTCTCTCTGCTTCCACTCCCTCGCACACACTCCTTCCTTTCCTCTCTTATGTGTGTTGGTGTAAGCCAGTGCCAGACTGTTGTACAGGGAGGCTGCAGGCAGTTGGTGCTCCTGCCAGCCGTTACACATGCACACGCACTCCCACAGAGTCAAAGAGGACAATGTGTCTGGGTGGAGAAAGGGAAAAAGGAAAAGTGCATGACTGGGCTGCCATCAGGAGGAGACTGAGAGTATAGCTGCAGAAAGGATTGAGGGGGGTCACTGGGTAGAAGACAAGAAGAGATGATGAAATACTGACAGCTTTTCAGTAAGGGTTGAACTCAGTGTGGGCGGAGCCAGCGTTTGTGAGCTCACTGCTTCTACTACAGCTCCAAGCAGCTATTATGCAAGAGAGAGAGAGAGAGAGCAGGGAGGGGAAGGAGCAAAAGGAGTGATGTGAACAAGGGGTTCAGCGAGTGCTTGGCGAAATGATGTACAGAAAGCCATCAACGTTGGCGCCGTAAATCCCTCCAGCACACATGCACGCACTTGATTTTTCTCAGCTCTTTTGTCTCTTGAAGTGGAGACTCCTTCTTTTTGTTGGGTGGCATTCCAGAGAAAAGTGCCAAAAACTGTAATCATCACAACGTTGACGTCCAAAGGCCCAGCAAGCACTTTTTTTTTTTTTATTATTTTTTGGGCCAATAAACGCCTTTGATCAAAGCTTCCAGATATGTTAACTGATAAAAACAGGATGAAAACACCTTTAAAAAGATATGCAAATACTCAACTGCGAGGCAAATTTATTCAAATGTGTCTAATTCATCCCGGAGGGGTCAAAGGAGGACAATTTCCTGCATGCAAAGCAGCGCTTAAGGAAAACAGAGTGTGATTTTAGGCACAAAGTCAGATATTATTCAAGGCTGTGGAAGGATATTAATTGGTTATAACTTTTCCACAGAAGATCTGAATCATCCCTTAAAGGAGGGTCAGTTACAAACCCCAGGAAAAACACTGATCGTAGGTTAAAGGGGGACGGAGAATGCTCTCTGGTCAACAAGGTTGTTACTGATTTCCAAAAATAGACGTTCCTCTTCAGGTGTAATGGGATTTTGATTTTATTATAGATGCATGAAAAATGTCTTCACCCTGACCCTGAAGCCACCTTTGCTCATCTGTCTTTGTTGTTTGTGCTTACTCTTCAAATCTGTCTGCGCCTTATAGTACCCCCCGCCAACCCCCTCCTGCCCACACACACCTGCTCAGATGCATTGAGAGCTGAAGTGACCTTCAAGACAAAGAAAACAGCGCACATGCATATTTTCATATCTTCCCCTGCATATTGATTTTTAGCCAAATAAAACATTTTTTTAAGCTTTTGCTAAACCTGCAGCTTTTTTTTTTTTCCAAGTCTGAAAGATGCATTTGTCCTCGTGCTACTTCTGCCGTCATATTGGTTTTGCATTTATTTGTGACAGCACCTTCCCAAGCCCTGTCCGTCTGATCAACACAGTGTCGGTGAGAAGCATGGGAAAGCGAGCGAAGAATATGAACCTCAAAGAACCATCAATTACAATACAATCAAGGACTCTGTGGACAAAAGGTTGGATACAAAAAAAAAGAAGAAACATTTTTCTTCCCACAGCCCTCTGAGAGGAACGTTCAGATGTGCAAAATTTCGTGGAATTGAGGCCGACAGGCCTCTTCAAACCCAGTGGGGTACTTATAATTTGTTGTGGGAGTGAGGAAGGAAAGAAGCTGCAGAACAATGCCATTGTCCCTGTTGTATCAGGCCTGGGCTGCTGCCACTGCCTGCCTGCTTGCATATTGTTAGTAGCAATTTGCTTTATGTTGAGTGGAAGTGGGATTAAGGATGAGGTGAAGCATGTATTAATTTCTCTGCGGGGATCACATGCTCTTATCGGTCTCCAATCATAACGCCATCAGTGGAGATTATGTAATCCTAGCGACCACCCGGCTCGCTTGCACCTTGGCCACGTTGTTTACATCTCAAGAAATTTCATAGCAATGTGGGGAAATTGTGATTTTGGCGAGTCAGATTTTCTTGAAATTTAGTTCACTTTGACTAAAAATCTCTAACCAGAACAGATCAGAACATAGTTAAAAACTCTAATTAACTTTCTCTTTATTTTTTGTTATAATATCCTATACAGGCAGTCCTCGAGTTACGAACGAGATCCGCTCCTACGGCGCGTTCTTAACTCGATTTGCTGTAAGTCGGAGCGCCCCCCACGTGGCGTTCGTAACTCCGGATTTTCGGCCGTAACTCGAAACT
>JARVGV010000192.1:21571002-21581403 GCA_031762435.1 Hypsolebias longignatus | reverse complement strand
TAACTGTACTCACTTCACTGTACTCTTAACCATACTCACTTCACTGTACTCTAACTGTACTCACTTCACTGTACTCTCAACTGTACTCATTTCACTGTACTCTTAACCATACTCACTTCACTGTACTCTAACTCTACTCACTTCACTGTACTCTAACTGTACTCACTTCAATGTACTCTCAACTGTACTCATTTCATTGTACTCTAACTGTACTCACGTCACTGTACTCTTCACCATACTCACTTCACTGTACTCTTAACCATACTCACTTCACTGTACTCTCAACTGTACTCACTTCACTGTACTCTTAACTGTACTCACGTCACTGTATTGTACTTGTGCTCATTTAATTGTGCATTAACTGTATTCATTGTACTCTTTACTGTACTCATTTCACTGTACTCTTAAGTGTACTCACTTCACTGTATTGTAATTGCAGTCACTTCACTGTAATAAAACTGTACTCACAACCCTGCACTCTTAACAGTACTCCCTTCACGGTACTCTTAATTGTACTCCTGTCACTGTACTCTTAACTGTACTTACTTCACTGTACTCTTAACTGTACTCATTTCCCTGTATTCTAATTGTGGTCACTTCACTGTAATGTAACTGTACTCACATCACTGTACTCTTAACTGTACTCACTTCACTGTACTCTTAACTGTACTCACTTCACTGTATTGTACTTGTGCTTATTTAATTGTGCATTAACTGTATTCATTGTACTCTTTACTGTACTCATTTCACTGTTCTGTACTCTCAATTGTCCTCACATCACTGTACTCTTAACTGTACTCGTTTCACTGTATTGTAATTGTGGTTACTTCACTGTAATGTAACTGTACTCACAACCCTGTACCCTTAACTGTACTCCCTTCACAGTATTCTTAACTGCATTCACTTCACTGTCCTCCTAACTGTACTCGCTTCACTGCATTGGAATTGTGCTCACATCATTGCGCACTCACATCACTGTACTCTTAACTGTACTCACTTCGCTGTAGTGGAATTGTGCTTACTTCATTGTTCTTAGCAACTTTTTTTTTTTTTTTTTTTAAATTATACAGAATGTTCTGGAGTTTAAATGCAGACAAGAAGTTGCTGTTTATCTAAAGCACACCTACACCTACATCTGTTTCTCTTAGTATAAATGTTCATAACTCTATGTAGACGACAATGTGTACAGTGTTTGGCATTACAGTGAAAGTAGCTCCAAAGTCTTCTACATTTAAAATTTTTTTTTCTTTGTGTAGTTCCTAAATGTCTCCACATAGGGGCATCCTAATAACTGCTATTTTTCCACGTTGTTCTCTGCTTTTGTGGTCATTTCCCATCTGGTGTTTGAATAAAACACATTACCTGCTGGTTTTCTTTCATGCATGTGCTTTATTACATCTCTGTGTGACTGTGAATATGATGTTCACCCGTAGTTGGGTGAAGCAAACGTTGCAAAAGCTACGAGAGACTGTTTGTGTCCTTCATGAACTTCAACACATGTAACTGGTTAAGCATCAACATGTGGATTCATGTGCGCCTCCATGTATGTTAGTGTTATGTGGGGGGTTCAGGGGTATGGATTATTTCACTCTGGGTCTTTTTCAGCTCGTCCAATCAAGCGTGTGGCACAGAGGAGAAAGGGAGCATTGTTGTGGCCTCAGAAAATAGATTCAGTCTTAACAGAAACACACTTGCAACAACTGCCTGACCTTTTCAGCTACACCTCCATGCTTTATATTCTAGTGAATGTATCACTTTACAGCTCCGGAATGTGTGTGTGTTTGTGTGTGTGTGTGTTAGGATCATTATACTTGATTACTTTTCCAGATGAGCAATTATCATTTCTGACAAGATCAAATTAAAAAACTGATGGTTAAGTGTATTTAAGCTGGTCTGAATCGTGTCTTTGTGACAAAAATGAAACTTTATTTTCAAACTACAGTAGCTGGGGTTGTATCAAGTCATAACAGAGACTTTACACCCTAAGCTTCTGAGTCATCGTGTTTGTCATAACAACAATCCCCTAAAAATCTCCTGAACCCTGAGGATTGAAATTCTAAATACATTTAAAACACAACTAAAGCTCATTGTCAAAAATAAAAAGGGAGCGTCATGGGACAAAGCTCAGTCCTCTGGACTCTTGGGGGACCAGGGACTTGCTGTTGTGTCTTTACCCACAGGACTATTTCTGGACATTCCTAAATGTACATGAGCCCAAGATTTATGGATCTCCGTCTGGTGTTGTGGGTGGGATTGTGGTTGACATTTGAGACATGAAGTTATTGATGGGGTCTCTGTAGCGATGGTCATGGGTGGAATAACGGGGATTGGCATGTGGCTGATGACGGTAAATTTCACGGGGATGAGAGCATGGGATTATCAGTTTGCAAAATAAGGTGTGTTTGTGGGGCAGTGGTGGCTGAAGATGTCAGATGTTAGAAGGATTTTTAAAATGTGGGATTACATAAAAGCTTCAATAGGTGTTTTCCATAGAGCAGGCAGCGTCAGGAACAGACAGTTCGGGGATCAGATTAATCACTAATGAGCCATCTTGACTAATCGCTCAGAATGGTGTTTTTTTTTCCCTAAAGCAGCAGCACAGAAATATAATTTTCTGCCAAAATGCAGTGCTGAATCTGGAGCTTGCTGAAGAAGCTGAAACTGGGTTGTTAAAGCTAAAAGAAGCAGAAGCTAAATGCCAAAAGAAAAAGAAAAATGCTTAAAGCAACAAAAGGTTAGCTAAAGACTGACAGTAGTAAATGATTACCAGGACAGCTTAAAGCTAAATGTAGCAAAAAGGTAACAGCTCAAAGATTTTAAAAACATTGTTGCTCAGACAGTTTCTATAGCACAGTTTCTTTAGTAGACTTGAGGGTCATTTAGATTACCGGTAGATTCTTGTTTTCATTTTTCCACCCAAATTTCCCATAGTTACGTTTCCTCAAGACACTGCCTTTTCTGGTAAACGGGTGGGTTTCTCAACCTCGTCCCTCCAGGGAGTGTGCAGTTCACAAATAGCAAATGTTTCAATCAGAACTCCCCCCACTTTGATTTGAAGCCAGAAAAGTTGCTCACCGCTCCGAAAAGAAAAAGGGAAAACAGTACAATAGTCTGTGTACTGGTTTGTGACCAGATTCTTACAACATGTTGTCTGAGTCAGAAAACTTTAAATATTTACCCTCAGATCAGACCCAGACTGTGGAAAATCATGCTCAACTGGAATTGGTTAAAAAATGGAAATCACAACCAAAAACAATTCCAAATATTCTGGCATGAAAGTGATTATGCTGCTTGGATTTGTGCCTATGAAGACAATCTAAATGTCTCACTATGCGACCTGATTGGTGGACCGTGCCAGAGGAAATCAGAGCAAGGAGTAGTGGTCCTAATCCAAACCTTGGAGGACAGCAGCTGAATTGCATGGCTGAATGAATCAAGCTGACCCTCTGATGACTCGTGCCCATTATAAATGTCTAATGTGTCCAGAGTGTTTGTTGAGTGAAGCATTTGGGCCTGGTCCTGAGAAGTGATAGGTCTGACATTGATCTGCTCAGCAGCCCGGAGCGCTCCATTGTTGGGTCTCCACTGCACCTGATCTGAGCTGTTCACCAGAACCGAACTCTCTCAACAGAGCTTTGATTGTTTGATATTCCTTCCACATTCCTGAGCGTGCACTTTCCCCCTTAATGTACTCGTCAAACACATGTGCACACGGATAAACAGCCACGTACCGTAGGAACTCCAGTCAGGGATCATCGTTTCCAGAGAACGGCTAACAGCGCTAACAAATGCAAACATGGAATGTGGTCTTCTTTTGAAGCTGCCGGGCAAAAGTGAAACCCCATTTTCTCCAAAAACCACGGAGCCAAGTTTGATTACTTTAAAAACACATGTAAAAATTAAAGGTTTGTGCAGATCTCTTTTGGTCTAAATGAATTTTATGCTGAGAAGTGAAGGTAAATGGACTGTATACTGTAGTGCCTTTCTTTCTTATCAAGACACTCAAGCACTTTTAGGTTACAATGTGTGTCCTCATTTACCCATTCATACAACACTTTAGATCTCTACAAAGCTAACTGAACAAATCATTGTAAAGAGACTAATCAGTGCTTTATCACATTCATACACCGATGGGACACACATCGGAGGTAATGAGGGGTTCAGTGTCTTGCCCAGGGACACTTCGTCATGTGACTGCTGGTGGATTCAAGCCCCCAACTCTTGCATTGGAGGACGACATTTTGGTCACACTGTTAAAATAACAAGTTTGTGCAATATCACAAGATTTTAGTGCACATGTGCACATTTCACTCTCTCTCTCTGTCCACTTTGAAACTCATTCTTGATTTTTACAGAATTCAACCAGTAAGTTTCTGCGCAAGCTATTCCTGTATGACTCATTCTGCATTTGTTATTTATAGTTAATAAATGTAGCTTGTTGTCATATGTTACATTTGACAAAGACGTGATCCATCCATATCATTACCTGTTTTTCTTTTTTTGTTGTTGTTTTTTTTCTTTTGGGGTCGCAGGGGTCACTGGTGCCCATATCCATCAGTCACTGTGCGAGAGGCGCTGTACACCCTGGACAGGTCACATGTCCATCACAGAACCACATAGAGACAAACAACCATTCACACCTAGGGACAATTAAGAGTTACCAATTGCATGTTTTGTTCTGTGGGAGGAAATCAGAGTACCCGTTGAAGAGAACATGCAAACTCCACTCAGAATGGTCCCTGCCTGAGATTCGAATTGGCGACCTCCTCGCTGAGAGGCAACAGCTCTACCAACTGCACCACCGTGCCACCCGCAAAGATGTGATCAGTGATGTAAAACCAAAAAACTGACAACAAAGGAAGAAAACAACCGCATGTTTGTGTATTGTCTTGTTCACAATCCTGTTGCGTTTTTCTTGTTACTCATTTTAAAGTTCTCGTCTCCGTGTTGGGAACTGCAGCCAGATGAAAGAAAAGGTCTTTGAGTTTGTGTATTTATTTGTTCTTATACCTCAAAGAATGCAAAGTGAAATTTTATTCACTTTTTCCGTCACAAAACCACAATGGTTTGTTTTTGAACAAGCGCTGTGTTCCTTTTTATTTCCTTTTTGGATATGTCCTGCTGTCTCTATACCAGGACCCCATTTACTCAATTCAGGATGGGAAATGAGTTTTAGGCACGGGGGAAATCTGGTATGCCTTTGCTGCTCTCACAGCTAATTAGTGTGTGAACTAATTGGGCTGCTAACTATAGCCAAGCGACAGCCTAGTTCCATCTGTCTGCTATCTATAAAGTATGGAGGGGTTATAGAAGAGAGGTGGGTCTTTTTTTATATATAATTTTCCAGCAAGAACTTTTATTTTGTAGGCATGTAAGGAGGCCCAGTTTTTTTTTTTGTTTTTTTTTTGCAATGAACTAGAGTTTAATCATTTATTTATTTTCGGGGGAATAGCATCTACACTATCTTAAAGTTACCCATTGCAAAGTAATTATGACTGGACCAAAAACTTCATGAAGAATCAAAATCTTCACGTTTTTCTCACACTGATAGATAATGTTCCCTGAAATTAAGTATTTGTGATCAAAACTACTACGTTATATATGTAAACAAGCACACCGTCTCAGTGGTTTATGCAAACTTTATTTTATAATTCTTTACACTGATGTCAGTTTCACATCACATAGTCTTTCTGACAAAATACAGTATGAAATTCAAACAATCCATTTTGATAATTCAATTCGATTCAGTTCAGATTATTGACCGTATTTTTCGAGCCATAAGGCACACTTAAAATTCTTGAATTTTCTCAAAAATCAACAGTGAGCCTTATTAATTCATTTGTTTGTTTATTTGTTTATTTATTCATTCATTCATTCGTTTAAAAGAAACAACACAGCACTCCTTCAGACTAGTTCTAAATGGAGGTTTTACAAACATTTCCATTCTCTTAAGGTTATATTGACTCTTTTTAAACAAATTTTCATTGAATATTTGG
This sequence comes from Hypsolebias longignatus, assembly GCA_031762435.1. NCBI lineage: Eukaryota > Metazoa > Chordata > Actinopteri > Cyprinodontiformes > Rivulidae > Hypsolebias > Hypsolebias longignatus. The sequence continues at coordinate 21,575,407 of JARVGV010000192.1, read as the reverse complement.
GGGAAATATTTTTACGAGCTTTATACATGACTTGTAAAATACTATATTCAACCAAATCATAACACTTTAATAATTTCAACTGATGAAATAATATATTTGTTGGGTGACCATAGCACTTCCTACTAATAATTCTTATAACACTTTTTTGTAAAATAAAAATAGGACGTGTAATTGTTTTGCATGTTTTTCCCGAAACTTTAATACAGTTGATTAAATATGGAACAATAATTGCACTATACAATACTGTATAAGCTCTGTCATAATAATAATCCATATAATCGAGTGCATCTTATATATTAATTCTGGTTGTGCTTACTGACATCGATCAGATTTTATGTGGTACAGGGGACGGCACCCAAATATCTGTCAAAATGAACTTATTTCACTTAATGTGCCTTAATCCAGTGTGCCTTTTGTATGAAAACTTATCCGTTCATTGACAATGCGCCTTATAGCCCATAAAATACAGTATATAGCGCCAAGTCACATCATCTCAGGGCACTGAACAGAAACATTCATATATAAAAAGCAAGTTAATAACATTAATAATCTGAGGAACATCATGGCCTCACTCAAACTAGCCTTTAGCCTGTCATTCTACAACAGGTAAGACACTGATTGTTTATTTTGCACAAACTCACTTCAAGGCTGTGTTAACTTGGTCGTCAGTGTCACAGTTTCATAATCCTGATGCTGCTGCTTTGAGTCCTGGTTGGGTCAGGAAAGACATTTAGCATAAAACCATCACCAAATCACTCATGTGAGTTTGCTCGATGTGGCAACCCATGCAGAAGTGAGCAGCTGAAAGAGCAACACAAACTGACTTCAAAAGACCTGAAGTGTTACTTTAGCATAAACAATTCCAACACAGACAATTATCATATTTTTCACACTATGAGGTGCACTTAAAATCCTTTAATTTTCTCAAAACTCGACAGTGAGCCTTGTAATCAGGCGCGCCTTATGTATTGAATCTGGTTGTGCTTATCGACCCTGAACCAGTTTTATGTGGTTATTTTGAATGAGCTGAATAAATTTTGACTTATCTGTTTTGTTTCGATTAATGTGCCTTATAATTCGGTGTGCCTTATGTTTGAAAACAGACCTGTTCTTTGATATTGTGCCTTATAAGGTGCACATTATAGTCCAAAACATATGGTAGATTTTTTTTAAAGGGGAAGCAAAAAAAAAAAAAAAACTCTGAGGTGAGCCTGAGGCTCTTGAGGTTTGTTGACCCAGAGCTACTCTGATCACTCGCTCAAGGTTAAGGCTGGAAAAAAAAAAAAACACTTCCTAAGGGGCTTCCCTATCCGTGCTTCTTCTTCCTTCAGCCATGACTGCCAGAGTCAATGTGTGTGTGTGTGTGTTGAGGTTAAGTGGGTGAATAAAGGGGCTCTTCTTTGACTCCTGTGAAGAAACATTATGATGGATGGACGTGATGGTGAGGTCTGTAGGAAGCAGCGGATCGGGTTTCTGGGAAACTGACTCGCAGGTCATATGGGGGCTGGCAACTGGAAATAACGTGGAGCTCAGAAAGATTTCCAAGTTATTTACGTGAACACGTAGATATCAGAGAGAAAGTCCTGACTGATATTTGTCTCCATCAGGTGTTTGATGAAATGCTTATCCATGAGAGCTGTATTTTGACAGTGTGCACCTCTAATGGGACTATTCAAACTTTAACTTTGAACTCATCTTATGATGAGAAAGAATTAGCCGTTTTGGTCAAACTTGTAAATTATATCATGCACATCTCATGTGATAACATGAGATCTTGCAAAACATATTAGAGCTTGAGGAATGTGCTGTGAATGACTTTTAGCTATGAATACATCAAGTTTTAGTTCAACATTTGTAAAATATGCATTTGAACAGGCATTCAACCTTTATTTATTTAGGTTGCATGGTTGAATACAGACGTTAATCGGTTGAAGACATTATCACCCTTTTCTGAAGACACTAAAGGACCAGGCACCTGCTGTTTTATCTCATACTAAAACCTTTTTAAGTACTGCAATACTAAAATGTAAGAATCCTTTACACAACAAGCTTGGACGACATGTTCCTGATTTTTAAATGGAATTTAACATATTTGCTCACAGGGAAGTAAAACTGAGACTCATAAGATGTGTTCTGAATGTCTGAGCCAACATTTAACAGACAATATTATCACTTTGTTAAAAATTCAGGTCTCTCTTGGATATGAGTTCCCCAGGCTCAGTGGGATTAACCTGTCTAAATAAAGTTGAATGAAAGAAACGTGTTGACACTAGTTAACCACCTTTACACTCATTAGGTCTCATAATTTGTTTCCAATGAGTGCAGAGCAAAGAATGGAGGGCGGCACGGTGGTGCAGTTGATTGAGGTGCCGCCTCTCAGCAAGAAGGTCACTGGATCGAATACCGGCCGGGGGCCCATTCTGGGTGGAGTTTGCATGTTCCCTCCGTGCATGCGTGGGTTTTCTCTGGGTACTCCGGTTTCCTCCCACAGACCAAAAACATGCGTGCTTGGCTGACTGGTGACTCTAAATTGTCCCTAGGTGTGAGTGAGAGTGGATGGTTGCTTGTCTCATTTGTGTCCCTGTGATAGACTTGTGATCTGTCCAGGGTGTCCCCCACCTCTCGCACAGTGATGGCTGGACATCGGCATCAGTGACCCTGCAACCCCAAAAAGAAGAAGCGAGTAAAAGATAATGAATGGATGGATAAGAATAGATGAAATATCCAACTAATCCATCCATTCTGTTCCTTTACCCACTTTTTCCTTTCTGGGTCGCTGCTTGCCTATCTCCAGAGGTCATTTTGTGAGAGGCAGGGTACACCCCCAACCAGATTGTGCATCCTTCATAGGGACACAAAGACAAGCAAAAGAACAATTCATGCTCTCACTGACACTCAGAGACAACTTAGAGTTGATCCAAATAATCTTAGTAGATTTTAAAAAAAAAAGAAGGAAAGTGTTCTCAGAGGATTCTGGAAGAAGCTGAATGTGGTGACGACAGACCCACAGGAGTTTTCTCTTGTGCTGATTAGATAATCGCATACTGTTGCACTGAGGATGTGCACGTGGGAGAGGCTGCAGCGCTCAAGCATCAGAAAGATATGGAAAACTCTAAAACTGCAATCTCGTTTAAATTTACACTGTACTGTATTTGGGAACGTACATCTCCTGCCACCAAAGCCCAAGACAAAGTGATAATGTTTTGTGCTTTTGTTTGTTTGTAAGTACCATAAGTTTCTTTTGGCTGCTCTTCAGGGAACTCACATAAAAGATGTGGCAAGTGTTTCACGCCAGATGCCCTTCCTGATGCAACCTGGGCTCGAACCCGCAAGCCAAAATGTCACGTGGCGTTCAGGGCAACACTTTGTGTGACATTTTTGCTTCAAATCTTGGGAAAATCTGTCGGGGTCAGCCTTGTTTGTCTGTTAGCAAAATGTCTCATAAAGCATGGACAGATTTCCATGAAACTCTGAGAAAGTAATAAATGAATACCCATCTGCAACTGATTAACTCATGAGGTGAACCCCACAGATAGCTACCAAGATAATAACGTTAGCCAACAGAAAAACAAAAACGGCTACACTTCAGTGCATTGTATGGACATTGAGATAAAATTTGGTGCGCTAATAGCTGAATGTCATTCACAACACATGCTCCAAGGACTAACCAATCATACAGACAAACAAATATTGCAATACTGCATGAGATGGTGCATAGTTATTTTTAAGGATTGATAGAAATAGTCATAACCATCATTTCTTAACATAAGATGAACTTAGTTTGAAACTCTGGCATAAAAGCTGTGCTATGTATTTATCCAGCTTTTTATAATTTGCACAAACTTTCAAAAACTAAAAATCTGTACTTACTGTTAATTTGACTTTACACAAAAATGTAATTGAAGGAAGGTTAGTTTTAAAAGTGCATTTATTGCTAAATACGTTGTAAAATTTTGCACTTTGTTCTCCATGTAAGTTGTGTGTGATTAACATTGCACAGTTTAGAGTTGAACTCCTCATTTTCTTGTATTAGGAAGAAAATATTAAAGTTCATGCTCAATCATCCAGGTAAAAAAAAATCCAACATAGTTCAATCACGTCCTCTGGACAGTTCTTTGTTTTGTTGAAACGTTTCGTCCTTTATCCAAAAGACTTCATCAGTCCAAGAAGACACAACAAACTCAGTCCCATGGCCAACCACTATGGTGATAAGATGGCTTCTGGAGTCCATCCTCTCCCCCGTCGACTCCTCTGAGGCAGCCATGGCCAAAGTAGTTCAAACCATCAAAGTTCATGCTCAATAATCCTCACCATTTACCCGGGCTTGGAACAGGTGTTACACCAAATTCTGTGACCTATCATATTCTGTGACCACAGGGGGCGACAGCGCATTCAATTGCTGTTG
>JARVGV010000192.1:21517764-21532816 GCA_031762435.1 Hypsolebias longignatus | reverse complement strand
GTATATACCTTCCTTCTTTGCATCATGTCAGCCAGCTCTATCTTTGCCTGTCATTGTCCCCACATTTAGAGTTGCCACCTTTACTCCCACATGCTTGACTTTCCTTTTCTCCGTCTGACTCCTGTCATGTTTCACTTCTTGTGGTCTTCAACTAACTAGCACAATTTCTGCCAGCACCTGGTTTGTCAAGAGTGTTGTTGTTAACCCAGGCCTTGTCCAATCTCATTTGGTATCACTTAGATGAACTTGCATAGTAGTTCTGGCAAAGGTGTTTTACGTCAAATGCTCTTCCCGATGCAACCCTCACCATCTACCCAGGCTGCAGCATGAAAGATGCACTGGCTTGTTCTCCCTAGTGGCTGGTTTAAGCATCTGTTTTGACTAAATAAATAAAAAAAATACTAATTTTCTAGTCTACATAGCAACCATCCTGTTAATCCAAGCTACATCATTTGTAGCATATACCCCATTGTAACTTCGGATTGCATTCACATACTCTTTTAGTAGCAGAGCTGAAGGATGACAAAAGGTCACGCTAACAAAAAATATATAATAAAAATAATAAAAACCCACACACAACAAGAAAATTGATATATAATAATAATATAATAATAATCTATAAGTATAACTTATTTTCTTTTAAATGGACATTTTTTAATTATGGATTTCCCTGGTTTCAAAAAGTTGGAAAAAAATGGTCTCACTTGGCTAAAAATGGAAAATATTTTTTGTTGTTTTAGAAGTAATGGCTAGAGGAGTTTTTATTTATTTATTTTGTAGGACACAGAGGGAATGGCTGCTGTCTAAGAGTTATGAATCATTACTCAACCTTAGCGCTGCTTTGAAGTGTGGAAAAATGGACCGAACTTTCTGTAAATGTAGATTTGGGCAGCAAAAAGAAAAGCTTTGAGTGTTGGTGACACTTTAAAGGATTTAAAGATAAAGAAGTAGTCAGATGATCCATCTCTGCGATGACAAAGGATGATGGCATTACAGAGGGAGGGGGGAAACCGTATATGAATGACCCCTCCACCCACAAACTCATGTCATTAGTCACAGTCTCACTCACTCTGAATCCATCTCTCTTAATATTCTCAGTTCCCTCTTTCTTGTTACCACAGAAACGCTTTACACTGTGGACAGCTGAGAAAATGAAGAAGCTGTCAGACTGTCTGAACTAAAGCTTGAACTTGATTTCACACACTTATGTAAAACACACACCACCAACTGCAGTAACGACCATTAAATTAGTTCTTCACCCTTCTGTGAGCTTGAAGTTCTCAGCTGGACGGGAACAGTTTTTCTGACAGTAATATTAACAATACGTTGCATTTTGTGTTATATTTTACAATGCTATTGGAAGGAGCAAGAAAACTTGAAAATATTGTTTTTGAATCCTCTACTCTTCTCCAGTGTTTGCACTGTCCAAGTGATATGAGAATTGACGCGATGTATTAAAATCCCCTCACTGCTGCCTGGCCGTAGAGAGATAAATGTCAGTGACTGGTACAGCGACGTGCCCCTGATCATCTTACAACTTTAAGTTTCTGTTCTTAAAGGCTGTTTTACAAAACAGCCACCTTTCACAAAAGGTTTAACAGCTTTGTTTTAGCTTGTTGTTGGTGTTGAACAAAGGGAAGTTCTGTTGGGAAGTCGATGAGTGGTTGACGAGTGGGCAAACCATGACACTGGAGTCAAGAAGAGGAAAGACATGGAGTATTTAATTCACAATATTGTGTTCATGGAAATCAGTTAAAAAGAACCAGCATCAAAATGCTTTTATTATCCTTGAACAGTGAAGTACAGTACAACAAATTTACTTTCCGTACAGCCGTCCTAAAGATGGACAGAAGTGTACAGGGGGCTGCAGCTTCTAAGATGCACTTCCCATGTTGCCTAAATAAGAAAAGGGAAGAAAACATAAGGAAAGAGGTACAGTATAAAAAAGTTAATTGAGTTTACTTGATATTAATTTGGTGACAATCTTGTTGTTTTCTCTTGCTATCATTGAACTTTATGTTCATGCTAATCAACTGGTACCAAAGTTCCTACTCAACTTTAAAAAGCAGAGAAAAAAATGTGCATCTTTTAAAATGCTACACATCCAAACAAAGTTATCTTGCTGATGCTGATGTCACTTAATTTTCAGACTTGACTAGGTGCCTCACAGTTGCATCAGCTATATGTAGGACTTCAACATCTATCTGACTAATGTAAAAGTTGAAAAATATGACTTCAATTCATTTAACAAAATACTTATTGATTCAGCTCTAATTGTAAAAATGTTCTTCTAAGTGTCAGTTAAATGTATTTGAATTTTCCAGTGTGTTTCCGTTGTTTATCCCATCCCTACAATTATTAATTAATCAATGTCACTTCTGCAAACTTAACACTGTCCTTTTTTACCCGTTATATTAGCCATACCATTGCCTCACGTGAACCAGAGCCCAGTAAAGCAGGTATTTCTCTCATCTCCTGATGCAGAGGCTGGAGTTGTGTTTGTGGAGGCACACAGAGGGCATCAGATAAGAGGAGCTGCTGCTGTATGTTTATGTCATCAACAGGTCGTGCTCGGCTGAACTGGGGCATTGAGAAGCCGTCTGCATGTTTGCTAAACTGGACGTGCTCATTATAAAGCATCTGGTGTGGTGCAGAGGGAGAGGGAAGGAGTGGCAGGTGAACAGTTGATGTTCAGAATAGAGGTTTAGGGCCTTCGCGGGTCAACGAACTTTCAGACCATTAAAGAGAGAGGTCGTGTTTCTTCGGCTCTGCTCTGTTTGTACGCATTTGTGATGGTCGTCAAGGGGGGTCTCTTCTATGGGACTGAGGGGGGCTGTTGTAGAACCCCATGCTGTTGTGACTAGTCCCTTGTCTTTAAATAGGAACAACAAATAGAAAGCACATTGGTTTTAGTGTATAAACTGGGGTTTTATTGTCGTGTGTGTTTTTCTGATGGGATAAATCTTCATTCCTGATTTATTGGTGTTTTCAAAAGTCATACACCTCACAGGTTAACGGATCAATGGATCTTGGCTAGGAGTGACTGGTAACTAGCGCTTTCAAAGAAAGCAGATATGGCTGTGAACTAAATTGTTAGAACTTGCTGATTTTTTATTTATTTGTAATGTTCCAAGTATTTGTTGCACGTGAGAAAACTTTTAATTTGTATAGAACTTGTGCAGACTTGAGTGTAAAACACAAAAAGCCTGCAATAAAACAAACTGAAGCCAGTGAGTGCAATGCACGAAAATCTGTCATTTTCGAATTTGTTATTAATGTCTCCAAAGAAGACAAGCTGAACATTTAATTCCTTTCAGAGAAAATGTTAGCGAATGGCATGAGTTGTGGCATGGATATGGATTTGAGTTGTGAGAAAGTATTAAATTGTTCACTTTGTGAGAATCAGTCATTACATAAATGTTATAGCACTTGTTAACAGCTTTAAATGGACATGTCAGTCTTATTCCAAGTGTATTTGTTTGCTCTGTTGCTTTTGCCTGATTTTAAAATAAAAAATTCTGTTGCTTTTTTTAAAACTACTATTCATTTTCATGATTGTACTCTTTACAAATGGGATAGCTGGAGCTCATGTTTTTTTAATTTTTCATAATTCCACATTTTTGTATGAATTCTCCTCATCCAAATCAAACATTTGCTTAATTTAGACTCTTATTTAGATAATGCTAATGCATCAAAGATACATCTAATGATTTTTTTAAGATTGCAGGATTTAAGATTTAAAATTGGGTATGGTCAAGAGAAAAGTTTAATTGGGAAGCATAAAAGAAAAGGTTAAAAAAAAAAGTACATGCCAATATAAACAGGAAAGGTAGACTTTAACTTTTGCTTTAATGTTTTAAGATGAGTTCAGCTCCCACATAAACTGTCTGTTTTGTTTTGTCAGTAAAATAATCCGAATTCTGAAATAAAACAAATCTCTTATGTCCTGAGACTTTCGTTTACCATAAAAAAATAAAAAATAATCACAAATGAACACTATGATAGTCTGCAAAGCCTTTTTTATTTCTAAATCCTTTCAGAACCGAACCTGTAGCAAGTAAATTGAAATTAACTTGTGTCATTTTTATTCTCTGATTCCCAAAGATGTTTGGGTAGTTTTGTTAAATGGAAGTGAATCCTAAACTGAAAAATGGCATGCTGAAGTTTTATTTCAAAATTAAGGGATGATGTTAGGGCCGGACGATATGGCTAAAACTTTTATCACGGTATATTTCTTATTTTCCGTCGATAACGATAATTCCGATATTGATATAGGCTAAACAATATAAAAGCCTCAGAAAAACTGTACAAATAAATTAATGTTCGCCTTTTATTCATATTTAGCTTCAAAGAAATTTGAAATCACCGTCAAATAAAAATAAAACTCAACGTTGTCAATATTAATAGTTTTACCTTTAAACATTATAACCTAACAGTCCATGCAGCAAACATCTGCATTTGCTGCATGGGTTTCTCTTTTGGTGTTGTTTCAGGGACGCGTTGGCTCAAACTTTTATTGTTCTTCACCTTCTGACTCTCAGCAATTTCTATCGAGTGGAAACTCTTCAGATGGAACAAGTTAGATGTGTTCCCACCACTAGTTTGAATGGTTCTCCGTCACATTTTGCAGCACAAACCTGCAGTTTATTAGATCTTAAAATAGCCAAACCACTTCCACACCGCCAAAGTAGTCTTTCCTCTCATCAATTATATCATCTGTTTTCTCTTTGCTTTTGAAAGCTTGTTCAGTCACATTCTGACGGTCCCTCATTTTGAAGCGGAATCTTACCACGCGTCAGTGCTTTAGCCTAGCCTAGCCCGCTACCGCTGACTCCTTCGAGCTGTGGTGTACGTCACCACGCACTTATTGTGTCCCTGCCTTTTCTGTTCAGGTTGAAACTGAAGCACCCGCTTCAACACGAGCAGAAAAAGAAATGTGTAAGTGAAACGCTGTAATAGCGTAATATATATTGAAAATGTGCTTAAAACTCATATCATTGTTATTGAATAAAAGTGTATTGTGATATATAACGGTATTGAATTATTGTCCAGCCCTAGCTTTTAGTATTTAAACCGTTACTAAAGTAATTTAACAATTTTGTTGCAATATAAGGAAATGTTAAAAAAAAAAAGAATACTGTATATACATATCCTTTTTGCTCATTTAAAACGACATTCTTTCTTAACATTCTTCCACTTTTGGCACATTTTTTGCTGATTCTCTCCTGCCTTTCTCTAATCTGCGACACAATGAGCAGTGCGCTTTCTCGCACTGGATGAGAAGCTTTTGTCTGAGCCGGCTCGAGGTCTATTGATCAGCCATATAACCCCCTCTCCCTCTTGTTAAGTGTGTGTCTGTGTGTGATCTCTGGAGTTGACCTCCATCAGCAGCAGTTCAGGCACCTGCTGAGCGTGCAAGAGGCGCACACACAAAAAATGTTGCCATCCCTGCCCGAAATAAAGCATTAAGGAGCAAACCAAAGGTTTATTTATTTGTTTGTTTCTTGCAGAGGAGTGGAAAATAAAAACAGCAAAGACTGAAAAGATAAAAGAGGTGAGGAGGCACTTCACGTGGAACTCTCTGGCTCCTTGTAATTTGCAGCAAGAGGGGGAGTGGGAGGAGTCAGGGGGAGGGGAATACCCAGCGGGGAGGGAGCATGAGAGAGCAGAGGCCATTCACTTTGACACACACACATGCACACACACAGAAACACATCCAGACACACACATGCACACAGTGGATGAAGGAGAGAGAGGGAGAGACACATTCAGAAAGAGAAACAGACAGAGGAGATCTTTGGCGAGCTGAAGAGAGCAACAAATAAAAAAAAGAGGAGCCTGAGGAGAAGTGTTTGTTTCAGCCTCAAGTGTGTACTCCTGGAGCTGGACTGCACATAGGCTCCCATGAAAAGATTCAAAATGACCATAGGAAAAACTGGGACATCCAAGGACCATTTTGTTTCTGCCTAAGCCATGAATAGCATGTGAAACCCTCTGGATATGTGACCATGGTTCTCTTTTTAAATTTGCTTTTTGTCACATTTTAAACCTCTTTCGCCCATTTCTGTTGGAACCAAAGATACCATGCCTACCGGTAAGCACAAGATATTCAAGTTTTACTTTCTTTTCTGAAGCGTTGAGTCCAAATTACAGTTTCCCCCTAAAGGTGAGGTCATGTCTCTGGGACTGGATTATGCTGTCAGAAGTGTGTCTGCAGATCTCATCAGGACGGTTAAAGCTGTAATTATGAATACATGTATAATGTTATACTTGATGGGGAAAAAATATAAATTTAGTCTTGTAAGTGGCAACTACAGAACATCAGGGAGCAACTTCTGACGCAAGACGTACGTGCTGGTGTTGCTCATCTTGTTGCATCTTTTGTGTGGTGTGTGTGATATTTCAGCTGACAGCTCTGTGTGAAGTGTCTGCAGCGTCAGTGTGTGCTGTTACACCCCGGGTGTCAAGTGGTACATTTTTGCTTTCGAGCTGTTAGATTCCCCCTGATGTTGCGACGATGCTGCACATGGACTCCACTGTTCTTTTACATGACCAGTGGCCATAAGTTTATAGGTTCTGAATGTTTTGGAGGATGTTTTGGTTACAGTCTAAAACCAAGATACATGCATGTTCTATAAATTAACTAAAGTTTTTTTAAGTGCCACAAATGTTTGTTTTTTTTTCATGCCTTTTATTAAAATCTGCATGTGTTATTTTCGTGTGCCTGGGTGTTTGTTTGAACGAGTGAATGATGGCATTCTGAGGCCTGTGACCCAAATTAGAGCTTCAGAGGGCAGCAGCTGGCGGAGGGCTACAAATGGGGATGGAGTGAAAACGAGAGGAGGGGGAATAATTACTTTTTTAGCGCAAACTCTTTGGTTTAGAGGTTCCGTAGACAATGGATTCCTACGTTCTTCTCCTCCTCCCCTGCTTGTCCACTGGGAGGGGAGGGCATTAACCGTTCATAAGTGCAAAGAACTACAACCCCATGGTGGCTGGACGGGTGGAGGATGGGTGGATGGGCTCCTTTAGGTGCAAACATAAAAAAAAATTAAAAGATTCTAGTTTGACCTGAGTTTCTGCAGATGTGATGCTGTCGAAGCTGTTAGGGGGTGATCTTTTGCATAAAGTTATTGAGTTAGGCGGTGATTTATTTTTTCCTCTTTGAAAGCCAATCATGTAAAGGAATGAGACTAGCATGCCACACTCAAAGGGAGGGCAAGGGTGTGTGCAGCGAGGGCTTCATTGGGTGTCCCATGGGCGAGTGCTGGACTGTGTGTCTGAAAATAGGGACGGCTTGTGGAGAGATGCTTTTCCCACAGCTACACACTGGTCCTGTCAACTATACCGGCACATTCCTGACTAATGTCCACAATGTTGATAACAAGTAAAACCTCCAGAGACTTTACCTCTCATAAAGTTTGATAAGAGGTGTCAGACGTTCATGATACTTATTATGTAGATTAAAATATTTAGCCCACTAGCTGCTTGTGTGTGTATTTTTAATTTATGACCTTTTAATACTCCTAAAGTTTTAACCTGAGTATTTTATAGCCTTTGAAGCTTGTTTACAGATAGCTCAACTCATCAAAAATGGTAAATTGGTTTCGCTTTTTATCCCCTCCTTGTTTTCTGTCTTGCAAAACATCTGCATTTTACACATTCCCCATCCCAGCTCCATTGTTGGTCCAGTGGTTAAGTTCGGAGGAAACCACGCCCTGTGCGTCTCCGATCCTACCCTTCACCTCTCCCCGCGTCTCCAACCTCTGCCCTCGTCTTTCTTCTTCTGCTGCTCTTCACAATTTGTTTGGCTGCAGTGTGAAATCCAGAGCGACACTTTAAGGTCTTTAGCGTCACTTGGATTAAGTTTATATCTCTATCAGGGATGAAGATGGGCTTGAAAGTGGACTCTGCAGAAGACTGTGCTGTTTGTGTTTTGACTTCATTTAAATTGCTAGTTTGCGTTGACAGATTTGAGCAGACTGGCCTGAGATGGGAAGTTTAAAACACAACAGAAGATAGAGCGAGTGGGAAATGAAACAGAGAAAGAAAAAAAAAAAACAAGGGAGTGGGCTTGACCTTTTTGGCTTTGCTTCTCATCCTTTCCTACTACTTTTGTTCCTCTTGGGCATTTACGCCTCATTCCTCAATCTCTCGCTGTTCCTTTAGCTTTAAGATGCTCAGCACGTTGGGCAGAAAATCAAAACACCTCTGGCTTCTGCTGCATTTTCAGCTCAGCTCTTGGGTTTGAGGTTGGCAGTAAGCAGCATCGGCAGCGTGGCCTCACATTCAGCTGCAGTCTGGTAGGCCTGCTGCAGTATAAACAAGAACACACACATGCAAATAACTGCAGGACGTATGAGCTGTGGGAGGTGTGTGGTCAAGTCCTGCCCGGAGCTCCCACTCTTCTCTTTCATCATCGTCCTGGTCTTTGCCTCCAGTTTCTTTTCTTTTTTCCCCATTCCAGTTAAATTTTTAGCTTAAAACTCCCATTTTGTTGCTTTTATAGTATATTTTTAACAAAAAATGACAGTTTTTGTCACCAGTGTTCAACATGTTGCACAGGTTGTTTAATAGAGTGTTTTTATGTAAACGGTATGCCCTGTGGAAATCGAGCTATGAACTCCTTCATGAATTACTTTATAGGTGGTCTGTTTTTAATGTGGAATATGAGGAAAGACAAAAACAATGGGAAGGAATAAATAAAACGGAAAAAAAAAACGACAAGAATTGCGTGTGATAGTGAGCAAGAAGTGGCCGAAAAGGTGAGAGGAAAAGAAGCGATCAGAAGATGCTGTTAAAAGAATCTGTAGTCTTCTCATCTTCTGTGTCTAGTTTTGTTGGTGCAAAGTCTGTTTGAAGAAGGAAAAGGCTGTGATGGCTCTGTTTCTTTAATTCAAGAAGAACTGATATGAGACTTCTGTTATCTTAATTTATTCTGATATAAATACAATAAAAAGGGCTTTTGTGTTGATAGAAGTAATTATTTATTCAGTTGATCTACATACTACATATAAATGCTGATTTCTCTGCAGCCTCTTGCCATTTGTTGTGAAGAATTTGATTAAAGCAATACCTGGTTAAATTGTTGGAAATAAAGAAAGAACTTGAACAGACAGCTCTCCTGCATTTCTCTGGTTGTTCTAAACTTGCCTCCAGGACAGTCTTGAGAATGTCCAGTTGTTTAAAATATTACACAGTGCAGCTTTTATCAAAAGTCTTTTTAGAAGATAAGCTCCAGATATTCTAGACTGAAATTTAATATGACATCCACAGTTTTTAATGTTCCCTTTCAAATTCTGTGAAAAATTAAGCTAGCAGTTTTTTAAGTTTAGAAGAGAAGGTTTGGACCTTCTCTTCTTCTCTGAAATGATTTACCTTTATTTTTATTTTTTATTTTTGCAGCCCATTAAACATTCACTCTCAGTTTATATCTCAATGATTCTTGACCTGCCATTGTGTATCTGTTCCTCTCAAACCCAGCTGATCGAAGCAGATGACCGCTTGTCCTGAGCCTGGTTCTGCTAAAGGTTTCTTCCTCATGAGGGAGTTTTTTTTTTCTCCTGCAATTTAGTTAAATTCAAAGCAACCTGCTCCTCAGATTAATAGTGTTAAATTATTTTTATATATGAATGTTTCTGTTCAGTGCCCTGAGAAGACTTCTGTTGTGATTTGGCGCTATATAAATAAACTGAATTGAATTGAATGTCTCAGAAATAAGGGTTTACTTTTTCTAACCAAGTGTATAGTTCTCAGAAAAGAACATTAGACATTTGTTTATTTAAACTTTTTTATTTTTCAGTAACCCAAAAGCAAATAGAGAAATTTGGGCTGCATGATGGTGAGGTTGTTTCCTCGTCCCAGAGGAACAAAGTTTCCATTTTGATCTCAGCTGGAGGCTTTTTAATTAGTTTCCATGTTCTTTGTTTTTTTTTTTTTGTGTGTTTTTTTTACTTGTCATCTGCTTTCTCAAGCTAGATCTAAAAAGTCAGGTTCTAAAAGTTCTCATTATTTTGTACTAGTACCATCAAAATACAGTGTAACCAACCTAATCCAACTTTAATGACTTGAAATTATTTTTGAATATACTCTGCATTAAAATGATTTACAGATGTACACATGTCCTAAATGTATGAATTTACAACCAATGCCCCTCTGGACTCTTAACATGCAAACTCGAAATGTGACTAAATGGGTGTATTTGATACCCAGTTTTAAACCCTTTTGCTTATTTTACTGAATTCTTTAAAAATTTTCTTTGAAGTGTTTCCCTCCTCCTTTTCATATAATCCTTTTGATGCCACCAAACCAAGCTGGCATTTTAAATTGTTGCCTTTACAGGGAGAATTTCCTTCTTTGATATTCCTTTGACTGGTTTATTGTGCAGGGATACTCCCTGGAAGTCGCATATGTTGGATTCATTATTGGAACTACCCTGCCGCAAACTGTCAGTTTATTTCTCCTGCTCAGACCAAGCGATTAGGGGAAACCACTTGACTTGAAATAAGCACAGGGGGTGGTATTGCAGTCGCTCTGTGGCATCTGGGTATAACATAATGTTTTGACAAAAGCTTAAGTGCATGAGATGTTCAAATATCTATTACAGAGCACTCTGAGCTACTTGTGAGGCTGAGGGCTATAAAGAGCTCGCACGGCTGTTTGCTGACCACTCCACAACAAAGAGCACTTCAGGTGAATCCAAAGAGTATGACTGAAATGAACTGGTTAAATTCAGCACGAGCCATTAAACCTGGCAGGACTGGTACTGGGGCTTGTCTGGCTGACTTGCATCGGTGGAGGAGAATCATAGAGCCTTTTGTTCGAGCAGTTTCATGTCAGTGGTCTCTGTCTTTGTGTGTTGTAGTGGCAGCCTTGTGAACACAGTATAAGAAAGCTGTCTAGGAAAAGTGCAGTTTACTATTTACAAAGTACTTTGATCAAAAATATCTATGATCTTAATATTTTTGGAACTTTTACCAAGACCACTGCATGCAGTTTGAAGCAGATCTTTCCAGGCTTTATCTTCTCAGATTCAAGAAGGTAATTTAAACCCTGTGCAGGTGATTGTGTGGTGAAATGAATCAAAGTTGCTTTATGACCACAATGCTGCATAGAGGCAATATGACAATCTACAATATTGAAGAGATAGAACATTGTAAGAAAGCTTCAGTGCATCACAGACGTGCAACATTGCCCTCATAAGACGGCGCAGACATTACAGCATGAGGATGAGAGTGAAACGTGCAATTAGAGAACAAGTCAGCGGAGACTAAGCAAATGTTGCAGTAGTGAAATGTATGCACTGAGTTTGTGAGTTATCAGTTCAATCCCTGGGCGTTTAAAACTCTGATGGTTTGTGAGAAGAAACTGTTTCACAGTGGATCTCTTTCAGGGGGGTAAATGGTATGTGAACAAGGCGAAGTGAGTCCTCTTCACTGCCCGTGGCTTTATGGATGTATTGTGGTGATAGAGGTCTACAGTGGAGAACAAGAGGCTCCAATGATCTTTTTCAGCTGTTCTCACTAATCGCTGTAGGGGCTGAATGGAGCAGCTTCCATACCAGTCAGTGATGCAGCTGCTCAGGATGCTCTCGATGGTCCTTCTATGTTAGGAGACACTGCTGAACATTTTTAGTATTAGAACTATGGTAGTGTTGCAAGTAAACATCAAGTACATGCATGGATTTGTTGGTGGTGGTTACTGATGCGTAGACTTGCTGTAACTAAAAGGTTGTTTTTAAATAATCTCAGTTCATTTGCTAGATTCAGTATTATTCACTTCTTGCCTCAGTCCTGCTCCCTCTGGCTCTCACTGTTTTCCTTTCAGCCAGGCCTGATGCTGAACTAATGAAATCCTTTCTCCAGAGATTTAGACCAGGTTGTTCGGACACTTGCTTATATTCATGCTATCTCCTTCTTCTGGCAAAAAAAAAAGCATCCTAATCTCTCACGTGCGAGACAATCAACACACAGAGGCATGCACAGAGGAAGAAGAGTTCAAGCCTGCATGCTTAGGACCATAATTAACGATCATTTACAAGGATCAGGTTGAACATAATCTGGACAGCAGGTAACTAAAGCCTGATCTTCACTTTTTGCTTGTGCATGCGAGTCCTAAGAAGGGGCTTGTTGATGTAAGCGAGAAAGAGAAAAGAGCCGGTTCACCCAGGAAACGGACAGGGTGTGCCCCAAACATGAAGCTGGGAGGTGGGAAGGAGGGGCTGGGCAAACACAAGAAGGGGAGACCTTTCTGTGATGTTTGGGATTCGTGTTTGCTCTTCTTGTACGCTGGTGTGTGCAGGTTGCACATTTGTGCACTCTGCCCACCTATATCTGGCTGCAGTAGAGATAAGACGGTTAAGTAATTAACTTTGTTAGTCTTATCAAACACAATTCATTTTGTGTGAAACGTGGACTGGTAATATTTTGATAAGGAAGATTAGTTTTAAGATCAATGGAAATGGGCAGTTACCTGTTCATGTCATGGTTTGTAATGTAATACAACCCTTTGTGCATTGTGTGTGTTAAAGCAGAGTGTGACTTGTTGAAAAGCAGCGCTTGTTGGTTTATGTGTGTGTGCTGCTTGTTTTACTCAGCAGATTCCTTCCCTGCTCTGGTCTTTAATTATTAAAAATTGGGTCAGGTCTGGGACTGCAAATGTTAGGATTTACTCACACAAACACAAAGTGAATCATTTCCAGAATTTTCTGCGGGGGGGGGGGGGGGGGGGCTGAATGCTTTTTTTGGCTTTTGGATGTTTTGGTTCTTTTGTGATCAGTAAAGCAAAATTCAAATTTATTGTAGATAAAGCTACAATGCAATGCTACAGATGTTGTTTTTATAGTTGCATCATGTGGTTTTCAGAACTTCTGACTCTCCTTCTGAGGAGTAATGCAAGAGAGAGTTGACTCTATTTTATATTTAAATTTGATCAACACTTTTTAACAACAAGAACGTAAATAAGTACTGTGTTTTGTCCATCTTTGAGGAATAAATTAGTACTATGAAACGTGAAAATGGTCATAAATTAAAATTCATCACCAAACGTAGCTATTTTTCAACACGACAAAACTTTGGTCCTCTTTATGAGCTTTCTCAGACAAAAAAAAAATGATGTGCACTTTTGTGATTGACTCTTTGTGGAAAAAGAAATTCTAGAAGTAGACAGAAAAATATTGAGGAGAAACTTTCAGCAAAAGGCTCAAATTAAATACAGGTTCGTAACCTCAGTCATCCATGTAGATAAAAACAGTAAAGGTTAAATCATGTCATCTGGACAAGTTTCTTTAAGGCTCAGATTCCAACAAAGAGCTTCTGCTCGTTCATGTTACTGTATTTATTTGACATTTATTTAACCAGGTTATAGTCTGTTGAGAACTAATAGGCTAAGTTTCCTATTGTGTACGTAATACCAGAGTAGTTGCCAGAATCTAACCTGCGTTCAAAGTCAGAGTTCCTTTATTTGTCATTCGCACCACATGTGGTACATGTGGTGGAACAAAATTGTGTACAAAGGGTCCCAGTTACATCCAACAAAAGTATAAATTGTAAATAAAAACAGTTGTAAGATCTAAGATGTGAACTAAGAAATATGCTAAACTAAGAATACACTAAGCGCTAGTAGTATAAGAACAATACTGTATTCGTTCGTCTTATCCCTGAGGAGTCTAAGAATACCAGCTCTCCAAAGAGGTGTAAACACCTTCAAGATACCTGTTTGAAGGAGGAGGGAGTCTGTCTTTGACCATGTTCTCAGTCTCACATTTCATGCTTTTCAACCTGAACTTGTGAAACTTTGACGAAAGGTTGAGGATGAGCTGGTGCTGCTGGCAGTGGAAGTCTTGCTGTTCTAAAGAGCTCTGGACATCAATGTTGCCACAACACAGCAGCTGCTGGTGCACCGGTGGGCCAAGCTTTGATGAGCAAGACTGGTGTTAAACTCCTACTGTGATGGTATGAAGCTCTCTGCTGCTTTTCGTCTCGTGTCTATTCTCGTTTGCTTACTGTTCTTATCAAAGCCTTTGTGTGAAATGAACCTTAGGAAGTGTTAAAGGGAGCTTGGAAGCCTGGTTCATGTTTGGTTTTACTACAGCTGGACTGACTGTGAGGCCTTAGAGGCTGGTAATCATATCTTAATGGGTTTCTGCACGCAGACCAGGTTGTGAGTCTGTATGAGACAGATTGAATGCAGGAGATAATAGGGGCACAAAAACCTGTCTGTCTTGCGTAGAAATGGAGTTTTCTTCATAACTCTGATTTCTCTCTGCATATAGAGTCAACACACGAGATTAAACATTTAATTTAAAGGTTTCTTGCTCTTAGATATGTTTCTTCCATCTGCTTTTGTGAGGGAAAACACATTTTGGGTGAAATTGAGGACAAATCTATGAGGAGCCCTCACATGGCAAGTTGTCAAACTGTGGTCAGCAAGAATGTCAGGAATTAGGATGTTAAACAGATGGAGACTGTAAGAATATGAAAGTGGTATTGTGTTCGCAGTTACAGGAAACTTTTTTAACATTCATGCTTATTGCCTTCAATTTGCATTTTAACATCTTCTTTTCCTGTGACTGCTTTCTGCATTGATACATCATAATTTTTTAAATGTTGTAGACTTTTTACTTTATGTAAGGACTGCACAATTATTAGCAACTATTTTAGACTTTCTTTTTATGGAAAACTGACGTATCAATAACCATAAAACATTTTCAGTTGTGTTGTATTTATATTTTAGCTCAAACGTGTATATAATTTATTAATAACGTACAAACGTGGAGTAACAGCTGTTCAAACATTTAACAGGTAAAGACTTTTTGAGGTGCAGTCAACCAAAAACTAATATGACTCCAAAATGTGGAGCTAAACTGGTGCGGGCATGTTGCAACAGATTAGTAAAACGGAAAGTTGAAAGTTTTATACAGTCTAGTTTCAAACCTAACGGGCAAATGTAGTGTATGGTTTTAAAGAAGGCTATGCATATACAGGTAGTCCTCGGTTTACGACCGAGATCCGTTCCAACGACCCGGTCGTATACCGATTTGAACGTAAACCGG
>JARVGV010000192.1:21457684-21468433 GCA_031762435.1 Hypsolebias longignatus | reverse complement strand
ACGAAGTCCAGATGACATGATTCAACCTTTTTTGTTGTTATATACCTGGATGACTGAGAAAACAAACTTTGTGTAAAGTAAACTTCTTTTACTTATTCTGTTGACACAAATGTTGATCTAATCATACAGTATTTAGCAAAACTTGTTGCTTGCTTTTATGCAGTTTGAGGTCATCAAGCCACAAGCCAATTTCTTATATTTCTTTGTCTGCAGAAAGCTTGATATAAACAGAAAAGTAAACTTTGAAGGGAAAAAAAAAATTGTAGAAGCATTTATTGGCACAAAGACATAAAGTTGTGACCTAACACAGCAGTCACAAAGTGAGAAGTACAGCTGTCTGCATTCAAAATCCAAACTAAAACAATTTTAGAGCAGCTAACGGTATAGAAAAATAATCATATGCTGGTACATGAAAGAATAAAAAGTTAAGTTCAATATCATTTTTTAAAACCCATAACAATTTACCCCAATAAATCACTAGGCTTTTATGAAATAACCTACTTAAAGATCCAATCAAAGTGCATCAAGTTACAGAAAAAAATGATAAATCAATCCACCGCTAAAAGGTTTCTTGCCATCTATCCATCTTATTCCTGGGGACTCTACGTATAAATGATTATGGCACAACTTCCTGTCAGACACAGGAAGTAGCAGTAAGCATTGGCTAAATGGTAGCGGAGCACAAACTACGGTTTATCTGAAAGTAATTTGCATTCAGTTTAGCAGATGAAATGCTATTTTTGTTTTGTGTACATGAAGAATTAAGAAGAATGTGGCTGAAAAATCTGAAATTGACGAGACCTCCCAAAATTCTGGGTGTGGACGGTGGACAGAGGAAAATCTGGATCATACTTTGTGGCTGAGCTGCGTTAAACCATTGGAGAAGAAGGAGGATTGAAAACAGCGTGACAAGAATATCAGGTGTGATTTCAAGTGTATGGAGGGCACAGCATTATAGTATATGTTCATCTCCGTTATTACGATTTTCTCTGCAATTAACCCAAACTCAATGATGGAGGACTTTAAGGCTTTGGCTGGACTCTATGTCTGCTTTAAGATAAATAAGATTGTGTCCCACCTCTTTTAAGAAAACAAGACCGACCTTTACTGTGTAGACCTGTGATGACTTCTGTTGTGACTTGGTGCTATGTAAATGAACTCAATAGAATTAGATACTGATACACCTCAGAGCTTTTCAGGTTGTTCAGCCCTTCACTGTCGGAAGAACCAAGTCAATGAAGTACGGTAGCTAAATCTGCTAGTGTATATAATCTGTGGCCACTTCTTCAGGTCATCCTCCCACTCATATTTTGTCCTGTTTGAGCTCTGACAGGTGGTGTTCCTACATGTTTAAATTAAATCCACAATGCTCGGAGAAACTACATTAGCTCATCCTATCCCCACGTAAACACCAGTTTTCGTTTGTGCCAGAAGTCATGACCATAATCCACGCAAGGCTAGGAATAAGGTGGATAAGGTGATTTCAAAGCAACCTGGCAAACTAAAATCAAAACAAAATTGTATCTGAATACAGCAAAATCATGTAAAAACACAAGACAAAGAGTAAACAGATACATACTGTGCATTCTTGCATTTCCTGCTCCTTAGTGGCAAGTCTCATGACCAAGATGTTCTCCCTGCGCGCAGACTCCTGCTGCTGCTGCTTGAGCTTCTCCTCCGACTCCTTCAGCCCTGGTACATCATTAGCTAGGAGAGGGAAAACAAACACACCGTGAGATTATTTTCCTCTACACAGGCAGCCAAACATTGTTATAAGAACAGAGTGATCGATTCTCTTAGATTTTGGTCCAAAATATTAAAATCAACGGGGTATTGGATTACATTTATGAAGCTGTACTCACAACACAGCTCTGCATATTTCGCCTCCAGGACCTGGACATAGTTTTCGTGCTGCTTCCACCTGAAAATTGCAAAGTACATTTAACAATTTCAGCTATTAAAAAAATTAAATATTGTACATCATTTATAAGTGTATACTTACTTTGCACACAGTTCTTCTCTGTTCAGATTCTTCAAGTCTGATTCACTAAGGCGAACCTGTGAGAAAACAAGCGGTGAATGTGAATTAGGTTTGAAGACATAAATGGAGGTATGGAAACGATTAAAATGGATAAACTAAAAAAATTATTAAAAAAAAGACACCAACCTTCTTGGGAAGAGGTTCCTCGTTGGTCATTGTGAACTCTAGAAGTAAAACAAAAGAGAAAATGATCAGTAAGTGCAGCTTTGTGTTGGGGGCTGAAGCAAATGCATCTTTTCAGCCGAACCGCAATGGCTGCATGTGTCATGAATGACAGGCAAACCAAATGTGTACATATATTATGTTTTTAGACGGGGAAACAATCGAGATAATGGTATTGGGGGACTCACTGGTCGACAAAAATCAAAGTTAACATTAAGCGCTAGCCAGTGACAGTGTGGTAGCTAGCTGTGGACAGCTAGACGAAAGTGGAAGCTAACCAAGGTTAACTACTGGCTACGATAAACATTAGCATCCCCCTGCAAACAAATAAGGAATTAGGTAACTAACAGTATTACGCTTAAATACAAATTATCCTTTGATAAGCAGCAGATGTAATTCTTGGCCGTTTCGTCTCCTTGTTATCACAAAATGGCGGTGAAGGAAATGACTCCCTCCCTTACGCTCCTTTCCTGAAACTAGCGGGCTCTTGGCTGCAGTAGCCAGGCCTAGCGCCGTGAAAACACTCACCAGGCCCGTTATTTTCGATGTTTCGCCCAACTCTAGGCTTGAAAAAAATCCTCGTGAGTATAAATATTACAGGTGAGTTAAAATGTTGTCGTGTTTTTACAAGCTGCGGTCACGCCTAAGCTTTGTCGCTGACATCTTCCTTCGCTGAGGGCAACAGAATAGCTAGCTACGACACGAACTGCTGCTGAGCTGCACACTCCAGTTGCTGCGGAGTGATCTCACAGATGGAGGAACGCAGGAAGACCTCTCACTCCTAGAAATATTTCTGAACCAAAAGAGCGACCACAGCGCGGAGATCCTGATACAGTACAGTATATTTTTATGATTTTGTTTGTAATTTAATTAGTGTAACTCATTGAATTCATATTAGAACAATTCAAAGTCAATCGATCAACCCTTCGTATTAATTTATTTGAATTGCGATTTTAATGAACATCTTGTTAAAGGCTTGAAATATTTTTTTATGTTCTGATCCACCAATTTACCTTAAATATAACAGATGAATGCTTTATTTATTCGTGTATTTATTTATTTATTTGTTTATTATCAGCTCCTACATAAATATTTTTTTCTACCATTAACATTCTTCCTGAAAGTAATGTGACTACAGAGTGATTCATAGTGTCAACATAAACGATCTTCTGCGTCGCCTTCAAAGCAAAAAATAATAAAAATGTCCACGTGACTAATGGGCTTTTTAAAAATTGTTCTCGTTATACTGTATTACCATATTTTGCCTGTTTCAAAAATTGTTTACAGCATAAAACATTTTCAAGATTCAAAAAACGTGTTTGGTTTATAAACATCAAAATGCAACTCCGTGGCTCACCGGATTGCGTTTTCGTTAATGCGTTTGAAAACCGAACAGAACTGGAAATGGGAAAATAACTATTATTCACTAAAATATTTTATATAATATTATTTTATAGTAAGTATCATGTTTTTGTAGTGTCAAATGTTTAGTGTCCACATTATAGAAGTCCTACAGAGGCCTTTGCACACCCCCATCTGTTGGTGATAATGGTACAGTCCCAGCTGTCAACAATCGCAATCTCAAGGACGGTTATTCATCAGCGTGTCCACTGTCGATTCAGTCTTCTTGTTGAGAACCATTTGAAACATGCTTTGCCGAGTTGGTCAAATACGCAGGTAAAACAGGTGTTAGCCTAGTGCGGAGAAGATATAACGTTGTTAGAAGTGCACATAAAAGTGAAAAAAGCCGTTTCTTACTTGGTGTAGTTGATTTAAGAACTTCAGCCGTAAGAGCTAACAGTTAGCTAACTAGGCTACTAGCAACTCGATTAGCTTAAAGCGCACCGAAGTGGGTTTTGTTGCATACATTTTGGTTTGAGTGCAGTTATAAACTGGAAGATGTGAAATGTACACACACGAAAAAAATGCAAAACTAATGTCACAGGCTCTCATTCTGTTAATGCTGAGTATCAGCTGAGCTGTAAACCAACACCAGACTTGTAGACATGTTGAATTTTTGTTTAGGTGTACTCAGTCGCACAGTAGCTCTTTACTCTCCCTTGTTTGCTTGTTTGTTTCAGGTGCACAGCCACCCTCAGCCAAAGCATAAATCAGATAGCTGCATCAAGGCAGAAGCACACCCTTCCTGATTTGTCATATGATTATGGAGCACTGGAGCCTCATATAAATGCAGAGATAATGCAGCTACACCACAGCAAGCATCATGCCACATACGTCAACAATCTCAACGTTGCAGAGGAGAAATATCAGGAGGCTCTTGCAAAGGGTACCTGAACTAATCGGCTCATTTCAGTTCTAGTTGGTGACAGTCTTTTCAAACATTAATGTCAAAAGTTTTACCTGCTTCTGTTAATTGAGTTTTCTATAATTACCGGTAGTCTGAATCTTGAAGGTTGACATACATTGATGTACTTATGTGATTTTTGTTTCAGGAGATGTAACTGCACAAGTTGCCCTCCAGCCTGCTTTGAAGTTTAATGGAGGAGGTCATATTAACCACACCATTTTCTGGACAAACCTCTGTCCCAATGGTGGAGGTGAACCACAAGGTAAGGCAAATAATCAATTCAAAAGTTTATACTTTGATGCAAACATTTAATTTACCAGGTTCACTCCCATCAGTATGAATTTTTGAGATAATTTAAGAAAATGGATTAGTAGATAAACTGAGGTAAAAAATTTGTTAGGAATTATTTTTGTCTCCAAACCCTGTCATTTTTCACCACTTTTATTGTCTGTCCAACAGATCTCACTTGTAAATGAGTCTTCAAGGCTCAATGTGACTTATCTGTTTAAATAAAGTACCCTGATGCATGCTCAATAATCCAGGTAAAAAAAAAAAAAAAAATCTTAAAAAGCTAAGTCTGGTCCTCTGGACATTCAAAAAACAAAACAAAACAAAGCAAAAAAAAATGTTTAAATAAAGGTTGAATAAGACTCCGGACACATGTATTTCCAAATACTGAAGACAATGCTTTTATTTATTACCTTTTTGCTGCAGTAGCAGGTGGTTTATTTTACTGAGTGTTTTTTATTTTGATGGCTGCTGTTGCACTGAAGTAACATCATCGGTTCCGGCCTGTTTTGTAGGAGAGTTAATGGAGGCCATCAAACGAGACTTTGGCTCCTTCCAGAAGCTGAAGGAGAAGATGTCGGCTGCTACAGTGGCTGTGCAGGGCTCAGGCTGGGGGTGGCTGGGTTACGAAAAAGAGAGTGGAAGACTTCGCATTGCTGCTTGTGCAAATCAGGATCCCCTGCAGGGGACAACAGGTCAGATAAAAATGACTTTGAAATGAAAATGAGGTCTCTATTTCCTGCAGGTTCAATAAAGTTCTTATCTTACTATTGTTTATATTTTTTCTGTCTTGGTATTTAGGTCTGATCCCCCTCCTTGGTATTGATGTATGGGAGCATGCCTACTATCTCCAGTACAAAAATGTGCGCCCTGACTACGTGAAAGCTATCTGGAATATTATCAACTGGGAGAATGTGAACGATCGTCTGCAGATTGCCAAAAAGTAGAAGCTACTGAAAATGTCTCCTACAGTACCTTTTTATTATGGCCTGGATCAAAGAGTAATTACAAGTATGTTTTGGGGTAAAACATCCCAAATTCTCATATTGTTGTTCTGAAACAAGTTAGAGATGTCTTTAAAACACTTGTTCATAGTGAAGCAGATTATGTTGACTTTATAAAAAGGAGAACTCCACAGCTTGAAACATGCAGGTCCTTCTGATTCAGGTCTGCTCCCAGACCTTTGTCAAAGCGCACAAAAAAACCCCAACATTTTAATATCAAAACTGACTCCTGCTGTTCACAGCCCAGTAATGGGTGCTGTAGGAGGAGTGAGCTGTCTTTATTGAGCTAATGGATATTGGCACCAGACAATGTGCAGTATGTTTATGAAGTAATGTAATAAATTACGATTTCAGTTGCACAAAGTTGGTGTTTTGAGTATTTCATCACTAAAGGATAATTAATCCAAACTACAACTACTGTTCTTTGAAGTTACACGCATGCATTTGAGTACAAGTTGACCCAGGGACATACTTGGTATTTTTCTCAGTGTGGCCAACAGAGAGCAGTGTTTCCAAAGATTTAAGGTTCTTGCTGTTTTTGCTCTGGGCAAACATTTATTTTACTAATACTGTATATTAATAAAAGCCACTTGTGACAGGAGTCATCTTGGGCTTGTCAAGCCAGTTATTAACCTGCTGACACATTTAGCAGTTGCGATAAAATATTTTATTTCCTTCCTGATACAAAGAATTGAGTACACAAGCTGCCTTCAGCTGCTTTGGCTCATTTCATCCATGTACTGAGTGATTATAACTAATCACAGGATGAATTGAGTCAGTAGTTTATTCTAAATGGTGATGTAGAGAATAGATTGTTTTAAGTTCAATCACTGTTGAAAAATGTTTATTTCTAATGAAACTGAATGCATCAGTGACTTGTAACATGTTGACCTGGCTTGACTTAGTGTTTACAAAGATGGTAGTTGTAAAATTGGTATATAAAAGTTTTTGAGTCAACAAATGCCAACACCCAAACTTTGTTAAATCTGTGTGTGAGACAGTGCCAGCCTTGGAAACTGAAGTTTGAACAAATCACAAGATGATAGCTTCAATAGACGCGGCCAACTTTTACTCTGTAGAAGCTGAGTTTGCCAAAGTGTTTCCCCCTTTTTTAAATATAATTTGTTAAAAAATAAATAAATGGAGCTCACACCAGAGAATCCATTGCCTCTGGAAAAAAAGACTGGAAAATGCATTCGTCCTTTTAAAAGTCTTTTTTATTTTTTTTTATTCCTCTTAAATCTTCCAAACTTTCTTGAACATTCTTCAAACACACTGTTGGTGTGTTTTTTCTGTGGACACGTGCAATAATTCTTCCACGCGGCTTTGTTTTGCATCCTTATTTCCACTTTAAAACAAAAATCCTTGACAACTTACATGCTCAGACAGAGCTTTTTTGTACAAACTAGTTATTTTTCAGAGCTTAAGCTATAAGTTTTGTAGTTATTAGCTTTCTTTTTACTTTTCTAGACCCATCAGTCAAACTTTCACCCAGCAACAGTTATCTACATTATCGCTCATGGCTGATGGTGATAATTTATTATCGCTCATGGCTGATGGCAATCATTTTTATGTGTTTATTTGACAGTTGAGTTAAATTATCACATGAACCAATTGACAATTTTTAATTAAATTCTGAAAGTATTTATTGGATAAAACCCTCCACAAGCAAGTGGCCACAGGAAACAAAAACGGCTCTAACTCATCCAGTTTTACTCAGCTAAAGCTCAAATTTGGTGTTGTAGTAGGTGATAGTCATTCACAACACATACTCTGAGCTACTTGGTGCAACATCTTTGATTAAAACTTTGGCATTAACTCTTACAGTTAATGAATGTTTGCAAAATATCTCGTGAACCGATTTCAACAAAACTCCTAAGATGTAACCATTGGCAGATTCTCTAAAACTTTTTACCATTTGGAGTTTACTCAACTCGAGATGGCCTCCACAGCTAAACAGCCTTAGCCAATGCAGTACTGGTTAAAACAGCCATATTTTACAGACCGAGCTGATTTTGGTGTAGGATAGCTGAGAGTCATTCACAACATGAGTGCTATCACAGCTTAACATATCGAGCTATACCACTTTATAAAGCATTTAAAAACAGCAACAAGGCCAACCAAAGTGCTGTACAGCAAATCAAACAAGCAAAGGACATAGCAAAATATATAGATCACACAGAGGTAAAGATAAGAACTAAATAACTAATATAATACAGACGTTAAAATCATTTTACATAGTGTCAAAAGCCAGGGAGTAAAAGTGAATTTTCAAACTAGAATTAAAAACAGAGAGGGAGACTGCCTGACATGCAGTCTGACTCCACAGTTTTAGACCTCCAACAGAGGAAGCCCTGTCACCTCCGAGCTTAAAACAAGTGCCTGGAACCAATAAAATCATCTGGTCTGTTGACCTCAGAGAGCGCTGCATATGGCTGCAGCAGATCAGCTGGATAGGAGGGGGCAGAACTGTTCAGAGATTTAAAAACACACAGAAGGGTTTTAAAAAAATTTTGAAAGTGAACCGGGAGCCAGTGAAGAGAGGCCAGAACTGGAGCAATGTGCTCACTTTCACAGTATGGGCTTCAGTTTAGACAGTCGCCTCAACTGAAAAATCTCCCCCAAAAAACAGGATCTAACAATCAGGTTTACATGACAGTTTAGTTTCATGGAAGGGTCCATTTTCACTCCCAGAGTCACTACTCTTACTACTCTAGAAACAAGTGGTCACTACCACTTGTTTCTCTAACGGGATTAGAGAGGAATGGTCGATACAGTTGTTCTTGATTGTACCATTAGGTGAAAACAACATGACTTCTGTATTCTTCTCATTAAAATTTAGGAAATTTAAAACCATCCAATTCCTGATGTCAGCCAGGCAATCAAGAAGAGGTTGGATAGAGTGTGCACCGGTGTGCTTCAGAGGGAAGTAAATTTGACGGTCATCGGCATAAAAATTAAAAGGTATGCCATGTTTACAAAAACAATAGCACCTAGTGGCAGCAGGTATAAAGAAAAGAGAAGAGGACCGAAGATGGATCCCTGCGGTACCCCACAACCAAAGAGCTGCCGATGTTAAAGTAAAATCCTTGACGTTGACACAAAAGGTTCTGTCGGAGAGGTAGGACCTAAACCATCTGATGGCCGACCCTGTGATGCCCACCCACTGTTCCAGCCTAGAAATGAGGAGCTCATGGTCACTGGTGTCAAAAGCAGATGCAAGGTCCAATAGGATAAGAAGCACAGAATCACCTGCATCTGTGGCTAGGAAAATATAATTCAAAACCCTCAATAGAGCAGTCTCAGTGCTGTGGAGAGATCTGAAGCCTGATTGGAACACCACCTATCAACATCTTGACAGCTCGCAATATTGTATGTTTTCATCCATTAGTACTTTGGTTGAAAACTCTAGCGTGAAAAATGGAGGGCGATATGCATTCCAGTGCTAGTCCTGCAATTTCTTTCTGTGAGCTACCGTCACCGTTTGTCCTGAACACATCGTCCCACTTGGACTGGAAAAGTGAAATGTCAACGCAAAAGAGGTAAAATTTTCCAGGGTTTGCCGTCCTCTGTTCCTGGCAGAGAAGGTGTAGAAGCTAAAAGCAGGGCACCCGTTTGGGTCTGAGCCCATGTCTGAGTGCTTTGGAAAGAAGGGACACTCCACCAGGCGCCAAATGCCAGAAACTAAGACTTTTCAGAGGCTCTAAGGCAACGGGGCTAAAGTACATTGAGCTTTCTGGATGATGGATACATCATGGCTGTTGAAAACAGTGCACAGACAGAAGCACATGCCCAAGATCTTAAATGATCTATCACAGTAAATTTCACCTTTTAAAAACTTCTCTTTCTCTCTCTCTTTGAGAAAGCTGAACTAAAGAGAGATTATTGTTGTAGCAAGAGGGTGTGACCGTGTCTGTTAAATTATTTGAGTCACTCTTTGCTCCAAAAAGTGTAAAAGGCTCATGGACATCCTTGAGGCAGCAGAGTGTGATAAATCACCGCGAGCCTGAGGTCATTTGGGTTTCTGTTGGATTGATCCACGTTCAAGAAATCCACACTGAAATCATTGACTTTTCTTTTTGCTAAATGAAAAGTTCTCATCACTGCAGAACGGGGTTCATTGAGAGATTAAAAAAAAAGTGTAAATGCAAGTCAATAATTTCACTAAATTATGGATGGCTTGACAAGATTATAACTTATAAGTCTTTAAAGTTTAATAACACTTGTTAAACACTTGCCTGGAAATTAGTTCTTCACATTTATTTTCTGCTTCTTCTACAGAAGTTCTCTCTTAGAGTCGTGTATTTTCCAGGTTGGTACATAAGCCCAGAGGAATAATCTTCTTGGATCTAATGATGGGAATGAATAAGTTTTTCTGTCAAAATTTGGCTCTCTCGTCTCCTGCTGTGCTGAGAGTCAGCACTTAGCAGATCCTTTTTGGCTGCCAGCTCAGGATGTCAGCAGAGAAGAGACAAAAAATAAGTGAAAAGGAAACTGGACAGTGCCCAACAACTGGAGAACGGGCTTTCATGTGCAGCAGACTTGACCCAGTCCTGGCAATGTTAACCCAGCTCCTGATCCCACTTAAACTGAAATATCCATCTCTCCAGGTGGTCTCAGCTACAAACTAAAATGTCTGCATATAATCTCCAGCAATAAACAAAGTTTATTAGTGACTCTTCTTTAGTTTTTCAGTCACTAGATGATCCAAATTACAATTAAATAATATCTTACCTGTTTTAGATAGCTCTTTGAACGGCCTCAGTTTTGAGTTTAATTGTATGAATGTTTATGAAGCATTAACTGTTCTTCCTTATGTTTGTGTGTGTGTGTGTGTGTATTACCCCAGCAGCAAGCTGCTCAGCTTCTGATAAACAGTGACCTTTGATTACATTCCAAGATTGGTAAAATCATACACACGTCTATAGATGTCTAAGCATAAAAGA
>JARVGV010000192.1:21321173-21335800 GCA_031762435.1 Hypsolebias longignatus | reverse complement strand
GCGCGATGACGTCACTGGGGGCAGCGCTGTAAGTACGGAGCGCCGTAAGTCGATGGCGCCGTAAGTCGGGGACCACCATATATAATTTTGTATAGATCAGAGGTGGTGAAGCAAAATGGATTTATTTCTGAATGAAACATTTTTTGTTTTTAATTATATGTTATTTTACACTATAGAAGCAATTATTTCTGTTTATCTTTCATTATAGGTTTAAATATGTTTTTATCTTTGCTTTCAACCTGTGTTTGGCTTCCATTACTACTTGGTTTTGGTTAGGGAAACATCATATTTCTTCCCTTTGTATTGTTCTTTAAGGTCAGAAAACTGAAACAATTCACAAACACAGAGACACAGGTAATTACATTATCACCTGCCTTTCATGGCAGCAAGCGATAATAATAATAAAAAAAAAACTCAGAGTGCATTTCTTTTAGCAGAATCAAACAGTTTACTGTACATGATGACTTTATGCGCCATACATTTTGCAACGAGAATTGCTCATTTTGATTGTTTCTTAGAACGTATGTGAAATGCTTACATTAGCTCTGCCAGTATGGTGTTAGACCTCACATGGTGTCTTCAGAGATGCGAGCAACCACAGAATCAATAGCTGTGAGTATGATATACAGCACATTCATTACGAAGAAATGCCTTGAAAATGCTAAAGTAAGAAATTGTTCAGTGGCATGAGCCAATCAGCGAAAACACATGAACAGAATGGAAGAGGCAGCAGTGAGCTCAGGCTTCTTGCTGTGTTCAGCTATGCTCCATGACAAAGTATAAACACTTATATGAAGATATGTGAGGTTTTCACAACAGGTCTTACTGAATTTAGCCGATTAATATAAAATACATGCTCAGTGGGGACAATGAGGAGCTGTCATGAAATTATGATTTTACAAGTTCATATAGCATACGTTTAAGATTTTATCCAGTTTACAGTCCGTACATGTCATGTAATGCTGAACAGTATTCTCAAGGTTCAATTTGATTTGTTGAAATCCTGAATAGTGATGGTTATATAATGTAGATAAAGGCACACTGCTGCTGAGTTTTAATTTGTCTTCATTTCTTCTTTTTTATGTTTTTCCTGCTTCTCTTGTTTGGTTTTCTGTTTTCCATCTCAGGGTAATATTTTGTGTCTAATGGTTGGGGCTTGTGTCGGTAAGCATGACCATCTCCAATGGCTGAAGCAAATCCAATCAGATCGTTTCAACCGCTGTTTGTTTTTTATCGTCCTCCCTTCTGGCTGATCAATGTGTCTTATTTGCAGTTAATGGCCCAGATTGAGGGAAAATTACAACACCTCTAACTTTGTTCCAACTTTGTATGCTTGTCACTGTGTGTACGTAAATGGTAGTGCACATGTTTGCACCACAGTCTGTATTTTATTCAAGTGACCTTACCATGCCATGTGTGATTATATCATGCAGGCTACTGTAGATAGTTACTCATTTCTCATCCGCTCAAAGACAAATGAGAAGTAAAAGGTTTGTGGTGGGTGTGCAGGCAGATGTTGTATCAGTTTTACATCAAGCCAGCACTAATCTGTCATCAGGAGTTTTGTGCTTCTTCTCTGTGAAGAAGTGGCCCAATAGCATGTAGGAGTAACATTTCAGAGACTTGCATGTTTAATAAGACTCAAAAAGTTTAGGACAGCTGACTCACCTCACATTCTGAAAACAGTTCAACACAAAGTTCATTCTGGCGCTGCAGAGTAAACAATGTTGGTAATTTGTTCAGGGACTGACAGGGTCTCAGTACTGGTCTATTATTTGCTTTGTTTAATTTTTTTAGTTCACTTTCAATAACTCAACAACTTCTAGACTCAAGACCCAATAAGTCTGGAAAAAATAATAATGGATATGAGAGAATATCATTGATTTTAGTGAAATACCTCTCTCTCTATATATTTTTTGTCCCTATTATGAAATAGTGAAATGCTTTAAATAACATGACCATGAAATGAATAATTTAACCAATGGCGGCTGGTCATTTTTTTTCATGGGGTGCACCATCTAGTGGTTATAAAAAGGTATTACCTCAGAAGAAAAAAAACACTTGTTTTTAAATTTGATACACAATTATATTTTATACAACTAAAAACATATATGCATGTATTTCGAAATATTTTCATTTTATTATTTCATTTTTATAATTTTTTTAAGTCTTCAATGTAAAATGGTGAATGGCTCCAGAAGTATCAGTGGGGCGGCGCTCTAGCGCCCCCTGTTGGCCAGCCGCCCCTGAATATAACCCATTTAAGACATACCTAATATCAAATCAAATGCACAATGGTAGATACAAAATTATTAAAACAAGACACACAACTGACACAAAAAGATAATACCTGTTCTTAAAGAGATGCAGAATAGCTGCAGATACATCCAAAATGACTACCGGTACATATAAAAACCTAC
Source organism: Hypsolebias longignatus (assembly GCA_031762435.1). NCBI lineage: Eukaryota > Metazoa > Chordata > Actinopteri > Cyprinodontiformes > Rivulidae > Hypsolebias > Hypsolebias longignatus. The sequence continues at coordinate 21,333,380 of JARVGV010000192.1, read as the reverse complement.
TTTTTTTATTTTTAGTTTTTTATTTTGAATTAAATACTTTTAAAATACCCTGATGCATGTTCAATAATCCAGGTAGAAAAATCCAAAAAACTAAGTCTGGTCCTCTGGATATTAATAAATAAATAAATAAATAAATAAAATACACTTAAATAGTTCAAATAAAATCCACTGTATAACTTCAAAATTTTAACATAATAATTAGGGAGGGGATTTAAATAAACTGATAAATGTCATAAAATTAAACGAATCAGATAAGAAGGCAAAAAACAAACAAACAGTAGAACAGGATCAATCTTTCACTGTGTCACAGAAATATGACACGTCATTGTTTCCTCTTGTTGGCCTGGATGTTTATCCAGTTGTGACAAAGCATCAGCACCCTCATCCCCCACCACCATCTTTGATAAGAAAAATAAAATGCCTGGTCCCTCGATGCAAGCTCAAACTTCACACTTGAAGTGCATTGTTTTCTGTGTTGCACTTATTAATAAAAACACATAAAACGACGTCAAGGTAAGAGAAGTTTTAAGCAAAATGCAAAAGAAAAACAAACCCAAGGAAAAAGAAAGGGCACAAAACAATTCATGAACCCTGAAAATAATTTGATCCAAGTTTCATAAACTCAGTTTAGGATTTGAAGCTTGATAAAGTACACATGCTTCTAGAACAACATGGCACATATTTAAGAGGGTAAATTATTCAAGGTGAGTCACAGCTGGTGTTGTTCTCACACCTGGTCCATATGTCCACGAGCAGCATCACCACGAAGATAACTGATCCGCTTCATCCCATCAAGTACCACTGCAGCACGAGGCCAGTGTGTCACACCATGTAATCATAAGTGAGGTCACATTACCATAACACAAAGTAGGCAGTGAAGCGGGGAGGGGGGCAGGTGGTCTCTGTCCAGCATATACAGCAAGTGTAATTATATTTTTCCCTGCTGGCTGAGAGAGATGCTTTTAGATCATATTTCACTGTGTGTGTGTGTGTGTGTGTGGGGGGGGGGGGTGTTGGCGCAAAGAGTCTGAGCTGCTGATCTAAATTAACTGATCTATAAAGGAATATAACAGGATAATTAGCAAGGTGGTGCCTGCAACCCTAATCACCGCAGTTTATTTCTATTTTTCAGGTACTGCTACAATGACTCTGATTTGTAAAACATGGCGTTAAACAAAAATCGATTTTGTTATGATGAAAACAACAAACAGAAACTTCCGAATGAATGATCACATTAAAGGAGTCCTAGTATGCTCTACTGTAGTTTTCACTTTTATTTTATTTTTTTAGTCTAATGTGTTTTAAAAACTTTTTTTTATTGTTTTTAATGTGTACTGTCTCAGTTTGTACCCAGACTGACACAATGATCCATCCATTATCTTCAACCACTCCTTTCTTCTTGGGTCGCAGGGGGTCACTGGTGCCCATGTCCAGCAGTCACTGTGAAAGAAGCGGTGGACACCCTGGACAGGTCTCCAGTTCATCACAGGGACACATAGAGACAAACGAGACAAACATCCACACTTTCACTCACACTTAGGGACAAATCAGAGTAACCAATAAACCCTTTTTTTTTTATCTGTGAGAGGAAAACAAAGTAGGGGAAACTCACACATTCACCGAGAGAACATGCACACTCCACTCAGAAAGGTCCCTGGCCGGGATTCAATCTGGAAAACTTATCACTAAAAGGCTTGAGCAACTGTGTCACTGTGACATCCTGACACAATGAGCTCAGGTAAAAAAAAATTTTTTAAATTATTTAAAAAAACAAAACAAAATCAAATTTACATAGCATCTCGAGGTGACATAGTAGAGAACGGGAGAAGGCATGAAGAATGCGCAAACAATGATGTACTGAAGCTGAGCGATAATAAAACTAGGGGCTGATGAGTAGAGTGACTGCAGCTGCGACAAATGAAACAGAGGACAGGTGTAGATGGGCGTGGCATGCTGACCGGAAACATCCTCAATGAGGGAGAAGTGGTGGCACAGAGGTATCCACAAAGGCTAATCAAATGACTGTAAACACAATAAACAGAACTACACGAGAGTCACAAAACACAGAAAACTAAAATGATAACAAAAAGGGGAAATGGCACTAAACACAAAAAGAACTCCTATAATGTAACCAAAAAAATAATAATTCTGACAGGTACTGTTTTTATTTGAAACTGACCATCAGGTCAAATTTTTACCATAGGATCATCAACCAAGAAAAAGGTGTAAATAAATAGAACTGGTAAGCTATAAATAATTTGTTTTCCAGTACTGTGATTTATTCCCATACATGTGAAAAAGAGTGGCAACTCTGAGTTGGGTGCAACCATGTAAACAAATATTTAGCTTTTAAAAAATGAGATTTACTTGCCTTTACTTGTACATTATTCCACTATGATTGCTTAATTCGTTGCCAAGTAGATATACAACTGTCAGACCGCTATACGATGATAAATAATAAGAGTAAACAACAATTGGCAATGCAAATTTACAAAGTATTTATTTTATTTTATGTTTATTTATTTTATTTATAAAATGTATTCATTTTAAAAAATACAATACAAAACAATTCCGTAAACGATAAGAATACAAAATAAAAAAATGAAAAATGAAAGGGCAATGACAATATGCAAGAAAATGTGAATGCAATAAAGTGTGTTTGTTTTTGGTCTTGTTGGACTCAGTCTTCTGCCAGAAGAAAGCAGCATCTCACACACTTTGTGCCCGAGGTGAGAAGTATCCTCTATAATATTAGGTACCCACTTCCTGGATCTGGAGGCATAAAAGTTCTCTGGTGTGAGTGGATTACAACCAGTTACCTACACTACAGTCTGGTCTTGCCCTTAACAGTGGATCCAACATATCATGCAGTGCTAAAGTGTAGAAGTTCACCATGGTCATGTTTGGCCTGTTGAACTTCCTCAGCTGCCTCAGAAAGTACATTTGCTGTGTCTTGGGTATGAAGGAGCCAGTGTGCTTGTATCAACGTGGAAAGAGATGGAAGCCTCAACACTGAAGTTTACAGGAAACCTTCCAGCAGGGAAGGAAAAGGAACAGGAACACACCAAAGAAGCTCTCCAAACCTGTGGACATCCCAACTGGGATTCTGTCAAATTATTAAAGAAATCCAAAAAATAAAAAAATAAAAAAATGCTGCAGAACAGAAGAGGGAGAAGAGAAAACTCAAAATCACTGTCATCCCATCTGTTGATGGAAGTGTCTGAAAAACTCAGAAGGATGTTCTGCAAACTTAACATCCCGGTACATTTTAAACCCAACAGGACCCTCGGACAGCGGCTGGCCCATCCCAGGAACAGAGCCCCCAAACCCAAACAGAGCAGCGTGGTGTTTGCAGACAGAAACTAAACAACCTCTCCAAAGACGCTTAACGCAGGCGAGCTAACTCTTCAAGATAAAACTCAGCGGTCCACCTACATCTCAATGAGAAGGGGCACTCTTTTAAGGACCAAAGTGTTCATATTTTAGACAAAGACCGATGGTTTGAAAGGGAGGTGAAGGAGGCCATTTATACTAAACAAGATAAAACAACTTTAAACAAAAGAGAAGGTTCCCCTATTTCAACTTTCAATAACCGTACAATGCAGCTTTAGGCCTGGTTCCAGGTCAGCTCCACTCCAATTCACAACTTCATGCAGGCGACCAAACATCTTTTTCGTGAGCCAGGCAGAAAAACATCTAACGAACCTCAGTTGTGTGGGGCGAGTAGTTCCAGTCTAATCTGCATGTGTATCTGCAGTACACCATGAGACCTCATTCAGATCTATGAAGCTTGGAACTCCACACACTCCACTTTTGAACTAATAAAGCCTCTCAGATGTGAAGCGAAACATCTTTAGCTTAAAGAAAAGAAGTCCAGTTTATTGTTTTTTACTTTTTTTGGATAATTACTGTAGAGTTCATGCTAGTGTGATGCGTGCAGGAGAGGCTGAGGTCTTCCGGAAATCCTCCTCCACCATCATCTCCACCGTCTTGAGGTCATTAAATCCACCAAGTGATCACTTAAAGTTGACTGTTACCAACAACATACATTCCCATACAATCATTTGTCAATATAAATTTACATAAAGATTCCCTAAATGTGGCTACGTCTTAAAAAGTGGCTACTCTGATAAGGAATTTAATCTACACCAACCAGTTCTACAGTATAAGAGCAATGAATACTGCAATGTATGTTTTAAACAACCCTCTTTTCCTCCTCTTTCCTTATTTTTGGCTAAAATCTGGGTCATATTCTTTGTGTTTCGTCCTGTGATGGAACACGACTGTTATGAAACTGAGCAGCGCTCTGCCTCAAGGCATCCAGCAGTGTGAACGACTGAACCGAACCACCATATCGCAGATTGAAAAACATGTTTATGGCCACTAACTCCAAAAAGACTTTGGCTTAATAACTTTCTGATAGAGAAATTTAGCTATGCTCATCTGAGGGTGAGACTTTGGTCTATCAGTTGCAACCATGTAACAGTAATTATCTCAAAGCACCAAATCAGAAGTACCGGTAATATTAAACTCTGGTCACCTGTGCAGACCATGCTTTACGTTTTGTTTTTTCTCCACACTTTGCTTTCCTCCTATAATCCTCATCACACATAGTCACTGTAAAATGTCCATCATATGCTGTTCTCCAGGCTGTCACCAGAGCCTGCTGAGGATTCCTGTTTGCATTTGAAAGTTGCTCTCGCCTCCTCTGGACATCTTCTTTGTGCGAGGTCCTGATAGGTTTTGATTTACTTACAAAAGAATCACAGAGAATGAAAATACAAAGGATCGCTGAACGATAAAGCGGATGAAAGTAAATTGTTGGTCAATAATGAATGCCATCCTTTGAAATGGTAAAACGTGAACTGGAACACGATCGGCCCCGCTCAGTTCAATTATTCATGGTTTGTACATGCGTTACAATGGCTGAAAGGAACTGACAGAGCAACGGCCCGTCTGATAAAGGTTGTGCTGCAGTGGATCAGCGTTTCACTAATTTGCTCAGAGATGTTCAAGTTTAGGTACTGCACAGGAAAACTAATGTTTTCTTCACAAACAAGCCCCAATAATGTCCTCTATGACTCTTTTGTGATCAAGGCTGTAAAATTGAGCATCAAGGAGCCTGACTGGGGGAAAAAAACAGCTTCACAGAGGAAGCATCTGTGTGAGCCTGAAGGGGATTAACTTACTTGAAAGATGAGAGAGGAAAATAAACTCAAAGTCAAGTTTTGGACTGAACCATAGCTCATTATAAAGCTTTGCTAACACATAGCCTCACTTTCGAGAAAAGGTGAAATTCACAGCCGGTGCCTTTAGAGAATCAAAACTTGTGGGTAAGAACAGCTGATGGAGGCAAAGCAGGATAAAAGGAATGGTTCAGATTCTCTGAAGTGGAGTTTTGTGGAAAGATGATGAAAATTTAATATGGTGCTTTTTGGAGGTGGCTCTTTAAATGACCTTAGTTTGGAGAAGGGTTTCATTCTGACCAGAATGATGAGCTAACGGCTAGCTCAGATGGGACCAAAACCAAAACGGGTTTCTGAATATTAATACAACTTTAATCTAAAAACAAAACAAAAATACACAGCAGTTCCTTCAAACAGTATTTTTTTAAACATTTACCTCACCATCCATTTAGCTGAACTTGGTTATTCTAGCAGAAATATTTGGGGATTGTTGCAAGAAGTGCTCCAGGCTTCACCAAAAGTCCTACAGCTAGATGTGACTTCTTTTTTTTTTTTTTAGTCTGTGCTTCTATGTAAAATAAATAAAAAGCAACTATAAAATGCAAAATTGTCACTGTTTTAAAGGTTTATAAAATAGCTTTTGCATGAGCTGCTAATAAATTCCGAAAACATGAGTTGTTTTAGGACTGCAACAATCCATTTCGGTCTCGGTTATGCTTAGACTAGATGTTAGCTTGCCATTGCAGTCAGAATGAAGTATTTTACCCAAACTGAGATTTTCTCAAAAACTATTTATTGTTTACAACTATTTCAGTGAACTCCACTTCAAAAGATTTGAATTATCACTTTAATGCAAGGAAAGGGGGACAATAAAATTAGACATTCTCTTTATTTGCCCAGTGACAAGACACTTCCTGCCTTTGTTGTTAGTCTTTGATCAAATAATTAATTTAAACAAGTCTTTTTTGTATTCATGCGCATGTGTGCTGTGTGTTTGTGTGTACTGTACTTATATTAGCTTCTATTCTCTTTATAAGCCTCACATTGTTCTTTCATCCCAGTAGATTATCTTTAAATGTGTTTGGCTTAAATGTCCTCATTAGTTTTCATTGCAAACTCCAGTCAGCCCGGTGCTGTGTCATTTCCTTCTAAATAGCTTCTTTATTGCTCCATTTGAATATGCATGGTGTGTGCAGTGGAATATGAAACATAGCTTTATTCACAGTCCATGTGTTACTTGAGGTAAGAAGCGCTTACAGTAGAAATGACATATGGTTGTGTCTCAGAGTTGTCTGCTTATTCTTTATGTGACCGATTGCTCTGCAAACAAACGCTCTGCTGTGAAGAAAAAATAAATAAAACTTTTAAATTATTCACCAGCTCTAATTAGCTCCTTGAATGAGGACCGACCTAAGTTTTATCTGGGTTGCGTAGAGCTGGTCTCTGCGACGACATGCATTTTATTATCTCTTTTTTTTGCAACGTGTCCTCATGTGCTCTTTGCTTAGATGAGTTAGCATTTCTGTTGGAGTCTGTTTACTTCTGTTGGTATAAAAAGTTTGTGGGCATGACAAAAAGACACAGTGGAGCAGTGGTTAGAGTTGTCGCCTCTCAGCAAGACATTCACAGGATCACTTCCTAGCCAGGACCCTTTCTGGGTGGAGTTTACATGTTCTTCCTGTGCACACTTTCATTTTTTTCCAGGCACTCCGGTTTCCCCCATAGACCAACAAATGCACTTTAGGTTAATGGATGAATTTAATTTGTCCCTATAGGTGTCAATGAGAGAGCGATTATCTTGTTGGTCTCTATGTGGACATGTAATGGACTTGCAACCTGTCCAGTGTGTCCACCGCCTCTCACACAGTGACTGTTCTCCACAATCCAGAAAGAAGTGAAAGAGAAAGTGGATTAAAAAAAAGAAAAAAAAAGAATGGATGGATGGATGGATGGATGGATGGATGGATGGATGGATGGATGGATGGATGGATGGATGGAAAAAGAACAGTACATCCCGTGGGACAGATAAACGATGTAGCAATAAACAAAATTTAAAGGCTTGTTGCTGCTTAATTTCAGAATTAACTATCTTTTCCATCTAAACATTGTTTTCCTATGTGATAATTAAAATAATATGAGTCTGGGTTTTTGTTATTAGGGCAGAAGCATCTAAGAAGATGTTGTGATCAAAACTGGTCAAAATTATTGAAAGAAAGAGAAAAGTGCGTCCTCTTTTCATTTTCTTTACTACACAATACCCTGAACCACCATTTATAACAGGAACACTGAATATGTTGTCCCACAAATCCACGTGGCTGCAACGTTTAAGCTCTAATGATAATTTAAAAAAATCCTCATTTTCATCGAGTCCAGCTGTTTTAGTGTAAAACAAAGACAGGAGAGTGAGAGGCCGTGCTTCATTTGACAACATGAATAATGGTTGCTGTGTGACTTCTTCGCTCCTTTTTGTCATTCTGAAACATCCTTTAGGCAACAAATTCATATTCTTACCGATTGACCAGTATTTGACAGCTTTCATGAAACATAACAATGTCATGAAAATAAAACTTGCTTATAAGTATGTGTGCATTTGATATCCTCTATTCCTCTCTCCGTATGAAGTTTTAAGGTATTCTGTTCTGTAGAGTGAGTTGATGACAGTGAAACACATTCTCAGTGTCTCTACATTGTGTAAATTAAAACACAGGAGAGCAGTTGCCTCTGGTGAGTAGAAAATATGATTTGCCAGAATTTATTGGTGTCAAAGAAAAGACAAAGACAATGTGACAATGATGCCATTAGACCTAAAACAGAGGCGAACAGATGGGCAGCAGAGGATCAGAAGATGGGAAAAAAAAAAAAAGTAATGATTTTTTTAAATATTTCTTGACTCTCTTTGGTGTTTCCCTGCAGACTGATCGGGACTTTCTGTATGGTGCTTCAGAAGGTGGCTGAAGAGGGACACTTAGAGCTGACCGACACACTCATTGATGACAACAACACATCAATCAAGGTAAAATGGACTGTTCACAATCAAAGATGGACAGGTTCAAATTCATATAGAGCTTATTTATGTTAATTTTAAAACTGAGCAGTAACTCTTTACAGGGGCTTTGGATGTTGTCAGTCCATTAAATGGACGTTATTAGTTGTTATCACCATTTGTATCGGTCAGACTGTCCCTCCTGTACCTCCTAACAGGTGCAAAGTTACGTTATTATGCTTGATAACATTCAAAGCGGGTGCAGCCTCTTTATTTATTTGTATATATTCATTCATTTAAAAGACACAAAAAATCATTAAAAAGAAAAAAAAAACGTGGAATGAAAAGGGTGCAGAAAGAAGCTCATTCTTATAATATCTGCCCCTTATTTAAAACATAATAATAAAATAACTACAAACAACAACTTGGGTTTGAACATCTCCACAGTGAAAACAAAAAAATATTAGATATCCTTCACATGGTATCATACTTTCCCAACAATTTAAACTTAAATCACCTTTTCAAACATAAATTGTCTTAGAAATGTTTATGGTGATATCGAGGCAACTCCACAATCCTGTTCCCTGAATTATAACTCAGCTCCTTCAGACTAGTCCTAAATGGAGGTTTTACAAACACTTACATTCTCTTAAGGGTATGATTACTCTTTTTTTAATTATCTATTTTAATTGAATATTTGGTGGTAATATTTTATGAGCTTTATACATGACTTGTAAAATACTATATTCAACCAAATAATAAAATTTTAATAATTTCAACTGATGAAACAATATATTTGTTGGGTGACCATAGCACTTCCTACTAATAATTCTTATAGCTCTTTTTTGTAAAATTAAAAAAAGGATTTGTAATTGTTTTGCATGCTTTCCCCCAAACTTCAATACAATAGATTAAATATGGAACAATCATTATATTATACAATACATACAAAGCTTTGTCATTCAAAAACTCTTACTTTATACAGCAATGCAATTGATTTAGCTATTTTTATTCTTAAGTAATTTGCACGAGATTTCCAATGTCAGCTTCTCATCAATAATGACACCCCAAAATTTTAATTCATTAACTTTAAACTTGAAAAGGCAGAAGAAGAAGAAGAAGAAGAAGAAGAAGAAGAAGAAGAAAAATCAAATTCTGGCTTGGAGCTGCAGGAGTGTCTCTCAGTAAATCAATTAAAATCCTATTGATCAAAGCTCAAACCCAGATTTATTATTGTTATTTATTTGCATTTGTTTTACTTTTCTCAGCTGAGAAAGCTCATTAGGGCTCTCATCTTCATCATGAGCAGAGAAACAAAGTTTCAAAAGCAATGATGCAACTCACAAATCTCAAATTGTTTTATAGACACTATGACTATGAATCAGAATTGATTGGCAGTTCATTCAGTTATTCTTGTGGCGATCTCAAGTGTGTGTGACTTTTACCGAACTCTTCATACGTTTTTCAGTCCAGAATGTGTTTAACCTCCTAGGACTTGGCATCCACAAATGTGGACAACCTGGCATCCACATAGGCAAGGTCTTCAGAGGTTAAAAATATAAACATTTACTGTGGATTTAGTTGGGCCTGCAGGTCAGGAAGTTTAAAAAAACAGACAAGTTTTCAAGCTAAACTTGTTAATGTTGACAGCCAAACTGATAACTACATTCTGAGGCAATATTTTACTTAACAAATAAAACATATTTAACTTAGACTGGGAGCCTTTTTTTTTTTTTTTTTGCAGCTTGCTTGCAAAGGCGTTCTTATGAACATAAAATACTAATACAACTTAAAACCTGGCGCTCCAACTTTCTATTTCTTTCCATGCATAGCGTGTCCAATGCTATGAGCATATATGAGGCAACACCCGCAAATAAATATGTAGTAAACTGATGATCCTACCACACAGCCTACTGACATTTTATGGCTCACAAAACAATTACTGCCCACAAACAACATGTAAAACTTTGCTTGTTTAAACACATTGGGCTCTCATCAGTAATGAGATCAAAGCAGACCAAACAAGATGCATGAATGGCAACACACACGATAAATTAAATGTGATTTTTATCAGCAGGTGTCTGTGTATACAAACAAAATGAGAATGAACCCACTCAATGAAAGTCTGTCAGTAAAAAGATGGTCGCCTCCACAAACTAAACAAACACAAAAGTGGTTACAACTCAGCCATTTCTTCAGGTTGGCTGTAGCTGAGCATGACGCTTCATTTATATTTTGAGCTCAACACATTGTGTAACATATTTACTTAAAACTTTGGCTTTGTGTGTTAAAATTAAAACTTTCTGTTGGAAAAACATCTCGTGTGCAAAAATTAGCGAAACTCTGAGAAAAACATTGGGTTATTTGGGAGTTAATCCAATTCAAGATGGCTACTTCAGCTAATTGACATTAAGACAAAAATGTTGTAACTCTGTCAGTGTTACAGCTATTGAGCTAGTTTTGGTAGTGAGAGTTGTTCACACATGCTGCATGAGATTATCCACCATGTCATAAAGATATTTGACAAAACCATGTTTGTCTACATAAAATTATATCAGTTCAAAACGCTGGAAATGCTAGACCTTAGATTTAGATTTATTTTGTAGAAATTAACTTGTGTTTTTACATATTAACCTTTTATTTATCTCTTTATTTTTTGATTCTTAGTTTATTCATGGCCTTCAATTAATTCTTTGAAGGCTCCAGATGATTTACCACTGGATTTTAACCTTTTAGCTTAAGTCACATCGTCATTAACCAATTTTCTCAGCAGTTGACCTGAAATATCAGCCAGTTTTACTCACGACCTCATGGGGAATCATTAATGAGCGAATATAAAGATGTTTTCTGTTCGCCAACAAGAGATTTACAGCCGTTATCTGCTTATAAAGACCCCGGCGTTAAAGAGCTTCTCATCAACAAGAAGCTGATGGAATCACAGCTCTCTGGTAGCAACATCGGCAAATTCACACACTCAGCATTAACACTGATCCACATATTCTATTGATTTTAAATTGTGCTCCGAGCAGCTCATTGGTTAGGAGGAGTGTGTGTCTGTGGAGAATATAAAATGTGTGGGAGAATGAGGGTGGCATGAAGGGATGTGTTAAGGAAAACAGAACCATATAAAATTTAAAACTACCTCGAGGAGCGTGCAGAGCTGTGTTGGTGGAGGTGCTGATGTGATGTTTCTGAGATGACGAGAATTCTCTGGAGTTCACACACATCCACACAGAGCGTTCATGAGGACTTTAATTAACACACCTCAGATGACACATGTACACACACGATGCACATCCATGTAGCAGGAGAGCAGTAAACCTAAACTATATATTACCTGAGAGCAACACTGGATGTACAACTTTGCACTAGTGTTGTTGCCATGGTAACACCTTCAACTCCTAGTGGACCACAGTCAGTGCCTGGTGAGGATGAGTTGCAGAGAAAAAGAGCGCGAAGCAGAGACAGATGGAGGTGAGAAGAAGCATTGTGTATATTTTCTCCTCTTCAGTCTTTATCAGTGGAATAAATGGGACACTCTGTAATAAAGATCAGGTCATTGTCAGGAGGACAGTGTTTGTCCAAACATGTCTCCATCACAGACACTAAAGACAAACTACATGTTTCTGACCTGCGTTAACTCCTCAATCTGAATCTCTCCAGCAAGGAATAAACAATGATTTATTGCTATGGTAAGTGTGTTGCAAACATTCATATATAAAATGCAATAAATATAATCCTTTTAAAGCTTACAAGAATATTTAAAAGTTTGTATTTGAAGCAAAGCTAGTCTTTTTCCACATAAAACAAGCCATAGATGAAAGAGCTAAGTGCCAGCAGAATATTAATAAAATAAAAAGCAAAATAACATTTTAAAATAGTATTTCTGTCAGCATGCACCTCCATAAACACAGAAACTGAATAAATGTTGCAACTAAATGATTAAAAAAATGTCTGGAGTTTATGGGTAATACCAGATGGCTAGGCCTCAGATTGACAAAGCCCCTTGGATGAGGGGCGAAACGTTTCTTTTTAACA
>JARVGV010000192.1:21287759-21301727 GCA_031762435.1 Hypsolebias longignatus | reverse complement strand
TAATAACGTACCTTTAAACCTACTAGGAGGTAGGTGGGACAGTTTCACCACTACATATGGGGATGATAACAACTAATGACCATTTAATGGGCTGATAACATCCGAAGCCGCTCATACTGCAGCCGCTTTTCATAAACAAACATGACCACCAAGTTCTGACCGTTCACACAATGCTCACCCCATAGCGGGGCAATGCACAAGACGAAGTGTCCGCTGGTGGTAACAGTATAAAACTATGCAATTTTCATCACTCACATCAGTGAGACACAAGAATGGGACTTCTCACTGACTATAAATTCACATTTAATCAAAGACCACGGGGGAGGGAAACATGCCAGGAGACATGGCGAGAAGAGAGAAGTCAAGCATGTAGGACTGAAGATAGCAACTCTAAATACATAGAGAGAATGACAGACAGAGCAGTGCTGGCTGACATGATGCAGAGAAGGAAGGTAGATGTTTTATATGTCAAAGAGACCAAGTGGAAGGGCAGCAAGGCTCACAGCATTGGAGCAAGATTTAAGCTGTTTTACCATGCTGTAGATAGGAAGAGAAACGGAGTAGGGGTGAAAAGTGTGTCCAACAAAGTGATGTGTAAAGTAGAAGGTCTGATGTTGAAATTTGTCACTGGTCTTGGCGTTGGCAGAATAGGTGGCAAGTTTTTCATGGGCACAACCCACATACTCAACTCTGCTGCTCAACCCGCAAATGCATTTTCTTAATAACTGTGGTAACAATTAAGGAGAACCAAACAGAAGTTCCAACAGTATAAAATTATTTGCCATGAAGCATTGTTATGACAAAGAAATGATAGACCAAACATATTTTTTTCTTATTTTTTGTGCCTCATCTGCTTTAATTATGCTTTTAATGGGATGTACTACACTCTTAAGAAAAAGGTAAATACACTTTAATAGTAAACCTTTTTTTCTGCTCTTTTTAGTATTTTGTCTTTGATTTCCACGTCCCCCCTGATGTCATGTTTGACAAGATCATCAAGCTTTCAGTAAGTAATTGATTTAGCAAAATGTACACTATAGCACAACAACAGTACTAAATATTAGAGGGGGTTTTGTCATTTTTATCTTTGTACACATATCATTTGCGAGTTTAATTTTAAGTTGAGGTGAAATTAAAACTTTTCAAGATGACGGTGTATTGTAATATGGAGAAAGTGTCACCTTTCTTCTTCTACTCACTCATGTTTGTCTACATAAGCTGTGCAACCGTGTGTATGATTACATAACTGCTATAAAAATTACAATAAGATAGAAGATCACCCTTATTTATGCTGAAGGGCTTCAACAAACTCACAAGTTTATGTTTTTGTTCAATTTGAGTCTCAGGTTTGTGTTAAAAACTTCTCTTTTATTTAATTAGGTTATTCATTCTAAAAACCTGCTACGAAGTGGAACGTTAGTGGGAACCTTTAAGATGGATGTGGGAACTGTTTACTCTCAGCCTGGTAAACTATTATATTTACTTCCAATAAGACTATAAGAGCTGTAAATACTCCTCAAGTTATCATTTGAATAATCATGTTGCTGTTGCTGTTTAATGAGTTGCTTGTAAAGCTGTTTTTGCCAGTTCAGCAACTTTTTTATGACATTTATCACAGAACACCAGTTCTACCACAAGTGGGCCATCCTGTCCGATCCGGATGACATCACTGCAGGATGCAAAGGTTACGTGAAGTGTGACATTGCTGTGGTTGGAAAGGGTGACAACATCAAGACCCCACACAAAGCCAACGAAACAGATGAAGATGACATAGAGGGGTAAGAGGCTTTTACTGATCCTCCTGGATCCAATTACTTTTTAAAAAAGTAGTCAAAAGTAAAACTTCTATTTGTACAACTGTAATTTCAGGTATAAGAGCACATAATTGAAGATTTTTCCACCGACTGTTCTTTTGTTCCAGTCAATAAACCTTGAGTTCAATTACTAACTGTGTTTATCTGCTTTTGTTCATGCTCCAGAAATCTGTTGCTCCCTGAAGGCATCCCAGCAGAGCGGCAGTGGGCGAGAATTTATGTAAAAATTTACCGTGCAGAGGGACTTCCTAAAATGAACACCAGCATTATGGCGAACGTGAAGAAAGCCTTCATAGGAGAGAACAGAGACCTGGTGGACCCCTATGTTCAAGTGCAATTTGCTGGCCAAAAGGTTTTGACGTTCCTCTTTTTATTCTTTGTTGTGTTTTTGCTGATTTTTATTTGTTTATATGCAGTTTTTTTTTTCCTCCTCAGAAAATTATGCCCTTGATTTAATTATTTTATCAATTTCTCAACCAGCATTCAAAGTTTCTGAAAACAAAAGTGATGTTTTCTCACAAATAATACCAAATAGACACATGTTCATGCACCGTATGATGAAAAAAATAGCATAAGTTTGTTTTCATGTTTGGTTTTCTTATTGTTCGTCATCAGAAATGTGAGCAAGCATGTATTTGCTGGTGGGTTTTTTTGTGTGTAAATATGTTGTCTGCAGGTAATCACTGGATGAAAGCTATGATCTCCAATCAAATTATTATTTTTTGTTTGTCTACAGGGAAAAACTTCAGTCCAGAAGAGCAGCTATGAACCAATCTGGAATGAGCAGGTCATCTTCACAGAACTGTTTCCTCCTCTTTGCAAAAGAATCAAGGTCCAAATAAGAGACTCCGATAAGGTCACTGACGTTGCCATAGGAACCCATTTCATCGATCTACGCAAGATATCAAATGATGGCGATAAAGGTAAAGATCAAAACTCTAGAGTCAGCATGAAAGCCAAATTACAAATCTGCAATGATAATTTAAGTACCATAATTATTCTGCTGTTAATGCTAATCTTCTCTGGAACGTCTTTAGGCTTCCTGCCCACCCTGGGCCCAGCCTGGGTCAACATGTATGGCTCCACCCGTCAGTACACGCTGATGGACGAGCACCAGGACCTGAACGAGGGACTTGGAGAAGGTGTGTCCTTCCGAGCACGACTCCTGCTTTCTGTAGCTGTGGAGATCCTGGACACCGTATCACCTGACATCATCAGCTCAACTGAGGTTCACATGGAGTCTGTCTCCAACATCTCGGAGGTGAGAGGCCTTGATTGACAGTTTAGAAACAGAAGAAGTTATACTGACGTGATTTCCGTGAGAAAGCAGAGGTTTTTAACCACATGTGACCTTCTGGTCTCATGATGGACTCTGACATGCGATTGTTCTGACGCACATGTACTTAACACATGTAGTGACCATAAACTGTATTAAATATGAGAGAATAGGAGAAACTGAAGAAAAGTTCAATTAGTCTAACTAGAATTAGGTTCTGAGCCCGACACTGTCCCTGCTCGTTGTTGTCCGACTTCACACATAAACCTCTAGGTTCTTGTGGGCTGCTGCCTGAATACAACTGCCTGGTTAGCTTGGCGCTCACATCCACCATTCTTTAAGGAGCAGAAAATGTTTAAAGGTAGATGCTGAAATGCTACTTGAAGAAGCAAGTGGCTGTTGTGTTTAAAATGAGTGTTTATGTAATTATTTTCAGCTTACATATCCAATATGTTTTATTCATTCAAGGCCGTCACATTTGTTCATAACTTTATTATTATTAAGCCTGAGAGTTATCGGATCTGAGTCAGATGCAAGAAAACAGTTAGGGGAATGCACCCTGCATTTTACCATATCTGACTAAAGGTCATAAAAATACACACAGAGGCTGCAAACTTTCAATTAAATTTCAATTCAGTTTATTTGTATAGGGCCAAGTCACAATACAGTTGTCTCAGGGCACTTTACAGGAACATTCACATACAAAGAAAAGCCAATTAGTAAAGTTCTCTATCTAAGGAAGTGTGAACGTTTGTGAAAACTGTGCCATTTTCAAAACTTTTGGTCATGACTGCAGTGCGCTGTTCCTAATCCAGTCGTACATTTGATGTATAATTGCATGGTTTTAAGACACTTTAAAAAAAGTTATAGTCATAAGTTAGCTGTACTACAAGTTTCAGAGATTTTGGCAAAAGTTTGTGCACTTATACACTGAAAGGTAAATCCCAAAGTAGCTCAACAATGCAAAAAGAATGAATAGGTAATTTTATGCACCCAAGTATTTATAATAATACTTCCCCAAACTGTAAAATAAAAATGCTAATTAGCCTCGTCTTTCCTTTAGAGCGCCACAGGGAAAATGGAAGAGTTCTTCCTATTTGGTTCCTTCCTGGAGGCCACCATGATCGACAGGAAGATCAGCGACAAACCTATCAGTTTTGAAATTACAATAGGTAATTAAAAAAAAGTTCCTAACCTTGTTAATACGGACTCACACACCATAAGTCACAACACATAGCAGTGAAATATGACCATAAACAGACGTCGGTAGCCTCTGTAACTGTGAGCGCTTTCTGAACCGCAAATGCAACAGGTAACTATGGCAACCAGATAGACGGAGTGAGTAAATCTTCCACGGCTAAGAAGAGAAAGAAAGACGGGGAGAATGAAGATGAGGAAAACGAGCTGATACAGAACTCAAGTGAGGACGAGGCGGAAGAGGACAGCAACATCACCTCAGTCTCATCAACTCCTCCAATGAAGCCTTTCATCACTGACAGGTCAGAGGTCACTGTGTCACACAAAACACAGATAAGCTAGTTACAATTTAGCTCTGATTGTGAGTGGGTAAACAAAAAGAAAAGGTTTTCAACTTTGAATTCACTCTGACTTTTTAGAAACTACTTCCATCTGCCCTATTTTGAAAAGAAGCCGTGCGTCTACATCAAGAGCTGGTGGCAGGACCAGAGGCGACGACTTTACAACTCAAACATGATGGATAAGATTGCAGACAAGCTGGTCAGTAGCTCCAATTCACCCTGACATTATGAAAACAACTTGCTCATAATGACTCTGCAAACAAGCAGCCACCATCTTCACAGTGTCCACCGTTGTGGTTAATCTTGTACTTTACTATAGTAGCAATAATGCAAATAATTACATCATTGATAATGTTAAGCTCCATTACACTTTGTGTCCTGCCAGGAAGAGGGATTAAATGATGTTCAAGAGATTATTAAGACAGAGAAGGCCTTTCCAGAGCGCAGACTCAGGGGAGTGTTGGAGGAGCTGAGCGTCGGCTGCAGGTAATCAGCACAATAAGAAGATGTATAATAAATTAGACTTGGCATTTTGAACAGAAGCCAATTCTTGTATGAAGACTTTATTTCAGCAGTAAAAGTAGAAAAACGGCTGCAAATTTCGGATACTTTGGCACCTAATAGCTTGTTTTGTGTTGAATTGGGTCTATAAAAATAAGTTTTCATAATTAAGGCAGCCGGCTTCCTCTGAGACGTCTTTATCCTGCAGTACTTTGCAGACAAACACATTTATTAGGGGTGTTGTGGGAAAAGCAGGCAACCCTCAGTAATCTCTAAGTGCTTTTGGGATTCTGTTTGAGTCGTGCACTACTCACACGTGTAATCGTCTCCTCTTTGTTGCTATTAGATCATGGCAGATGAATATGTAGATGCAGAATTTATCAACATATTTTCTTTCCACACTTTTTTTTTGTTGTTTTGGTTTTGCAGTAAGTATGTGACGCTTGCCACCAAAGACGTGAATCAGGCAGGCAGAACCAAACTCGATCGAGAACGACTCAAATCCTGCATGAGAGAGATGGTACGATTTATTCTTCTTAGACACATTTAAGCTTCTGACCTCACTGCTGAAGTATTTAGCAACTAAATCTGGTGTAAAAACCAAAGAAAGACAGTAACTGTACACATTTTCCCCCACATTAATTCATACCTACATGATATTTACATGCATTTATTTATATTAATCCATCGTGTTCACTTTGGTGCCTGCAGAACAGAATCCATTTTGTTTTAAAAAGTTAATAAAAATGCAGAGTTTTCTGTAGATCTGAAGCACTTTGAAGATTGTTTTAATCAGGGATCAAATAATGAAATTAGAAAAAAAAATACATTATTTATTGAACTATACTCATCATTTGTGCTTTTAATCATCTCTTCTCGAGTAAATCTGTGAGGCGTGAGACTGGTATGTATTGTTTTGGGCAAAATTTGATTGTGCAGTTAAGTACGCGTTTTTAAAATCTAGAATAAGTTACAGTCGGTCATTCCATGTGATTGTTAGAATCTTGAGCGTTAACGTAAACTTTTCCGCTCCCGCAGGACAGCATGGGACAACAGGCCAGGCAGATCCGCACGCAGGTGAAGAAAAACACAGTCAGAGACAAACTCAAGCTGGCGCACAACTTCCTGCAGAGGCTTCGTTTCCTCGCTGATGAAGTATCTTTGTTTTGTTTTTTAAATAAATTCACATATTTATCTGGGGTGAAAGGGCTGAAGATGACATGAACTACTTTTTTATTTTTATTTTTTTGTCAGCCACAGCACAGCATTCCAGATGTTTTCATCTGGATGATGAGCAACAATAAGCGCATCGCCTACGCCCGGATTCCTTCCAAAGATATCCTGTACTCCATAGTGGATGAAGAAACGGGCAAAGACTGTGGAAAAGTGAAAGCTGTCTTTTTCAAGGTTCCTTAACTTGTTTTTTTTTTTTTTTTCTAAGCATTAGCAGTGTTATGCTAACTTGCTAAACATTGAGCTACTCTTTACTTGTCAAAACAGTGTTTTAATTCTGAAGCAGCTGTTTGTTTCAAGGATCTGTTCGTAACTGTTCAGCTCGTTCTTGTTACAACCTGTGCCCACAGCTGCCTGGTAAAAAGGGCTTTGGTCCTGCAGGCTGGACAGTTCAGGCTAAACTGGAGTTATATCTGTGGCTGGGCCTCAACAAGCAACGAAAGGACTTCCTCGGGGGTCTACCGAATGGTTTTGAGGAGATTAAAGCAGCTAAAATGGGCCCCGGTCTTCACTCCCTGCCCCCAGTCAGCCTCGTCTACAACAGTAAGCACTGATCAGTTAGTTACTAAAAAGGACAAACTACAACAAACATGATCATTTACTGATGAGAAATTTTTGTATAGGATGTTTTTTTTTTATTCTACTGTAGCACAAATTTACAGTAATTTGCAAAGAGCTTTTGCATACTTTGGTCTTGCAGCAATTTTTACACTCCCATCACATTATTTTCTCTTTTTTTAACCATTAGGTTTTGTTTTCTCTCTATTTACACTTAGATTTTAAGTCTAAAATCAATAAAAACACAAACAAACTCACTCAGAAGGTAGAATGAGACTTATTGATCTCTCTGTGTGAAGTAGTTTATCTTTGTGTGTGTGTTTGTTAGTGAAGCAGGTGTTTCAGCTGCGAGCGCACATGTACCAGGCCCGCAGTCTGTTTGCGGCCGACAGCAGTGGTCTCTCAGACCCCTTTGCTCGGGTCTTCTTCTCCACACACAGCCAGGTTACCGAGGTAACCGTTTATATATTGTATATTCTACCTGCGTGTGAGTTTACTGACCATGTGTAAACCCCATGGATGTGTGTGCTGCAGGTTCTGAGTGAGACTCTTTGCCCCACATGGGACCAGCTGCTGGTGTTTGATGATGTGGAGCTGTTTGGGGAGGCCAGTGAGCTGAGGGACGACCCTCCAATCATCGTGGTTGAACTATACGACCAAGACACCGTGGTAGGACTGAATGCTGCACATTGAAAATACTTGTGGAACTGCTTAAAAATGCAAAGTTTTTTTTTTTTTTTTTAACTAAATATTTACTTTTCCATCCCTCATGTCTGGCCACCCTTGTCTACCTTCACCACGACTGGCACTTTTTCATTCACGCTGGCTTCATAGAGTGCAATGCTAGGTTTTATTTTTTTAAAGAGATTTGTGCAAAGTGGAAAAAACTTGCACGTCTAGCTCTGCAACAATAGAAATTGTTCTCCAAGAGTGCTGCAAGGGTTGAAAAGTCTTTGCATTGCTCACATAAGAAGCAAACAGTTAGAAGCATTTTACTGATATCTATTTCTAAAGCTAGCTTGCACATTCTTATGTTACCTATCACTGGGATGATTCAGTTTACAAGCTTTTTTCTTTTTAATTGCATCAACCACTTTGGCCAATACTGACACCATGTGGCTATTTTGGTAACTGCACCTCCCACCTGTGTCTAACCCCTTCCCTTTTCCCTCACCGTCTTGGTTGCTGGTGTCGCACAATGTGCTGCACAGGGTAAGGCAGAGTACATAGGTCGGACATTTGCAAAGCCCACCATCAAGATGTGTGATGAGCATTACGGGCCTCCCAGGTTCCCCCCACAGCTGGAGTACTACCAGATATACAGAGGGAACTGCACTGCAGGCGAGCTGCTGGCTGCCTTTGAGCTTCTGCAGGTACAAGATGCAACACAACACTCATAGTTAAGCTGCTTGAAGACACTGCTAGTAGTTGAAGTGTTTTTTTATATTTTTTATTTGGTGGTGCATGAACATAGTACAGTAGTCCCTCACTTATCGCGGAGGTTACATTCCAGACACCCCTGCGATTGGTGAAAATCCGCAAAGTAGTGACGTTATATTTATTTTAGTATTTATATATATTTTAAGGATTTGTAAACCCTTCCCACACCATTGCAATCTTCTTAACAATGTTCTAAACTCTCTAAACCCTCTAAAAAAAAGCACAGTGGAATAGAGCAGACAGACCAATGCTATGGTTACTGAGAAAATCATACTGGCCATTTGTATCACTGGGACATTTCCCGGTGGCCTGGTCTGCTCAGTGATCGCTGAGGGGCACTAAACTCTTGGTTCGGGTTGAGCTTGATATTTTAAATAAACAATCCATGCCGCTCCCACAGCAGCGATGGGGAGCGACTGACCCCATCCCGCCACCTCCTTTCTCTTTAAATCTGTCACAGCAAAGCAAAGACACACAACAGGTTGTGTGTTCGCCTGTCCTGTGTCTCTGATCTGCTGTGACAGACAGCCTCAGAAAGAGAAAAGAGAGGGCCCCTCTACAATCACTGAGCTGGCCAGGCCACCGGGAAATGTCCCAGTGCTACCGATAGCCAGTCCGCCCCTCAACACACTGCTCTGGTTTGTCGCCTTCCATCAATCAGCCAGTCGTGTGTCGTGTACAAGCTTACGTTGAAGGCCTGCAAAAGTTGAACCGCGAAGTATCGAGGGACCACTGTATTCAGAATTTATTGAAACTTGCGTTGTAGTTTCCTGAACTGTGGCAATCACGTCTTCTTTTACTCTATTCCATTTTCCACTCCCTATTAAATTCACCTTTCTGCTTCTGCTGCTGCTTACAGAAACCATTCAATGCAGAGGAGATCAGGCGAGCTCTAATTGCTGTCCATAACTTTGCTATTCCTCAAATAAAGGTTCTTTACAAACTCTTTTCTCTTTTATTCGTCCTTTTTGTCTTACTGTCCGTGCTGTTTTTAGCGTTTGCACTGTTGACACAACCGTTTGACCTCTCCTCACGTCTTGCAGTCGGTTGTTGCACTAAGAAAAGCTGAACTAAATAAATCGGATCGGGTACTTCCAGATGTGTTTTGAACTGCTTTCCACTCTCATTAGATTGGTCAAGGAGGCCGGGCTGACCTTCCACCCCTCGAAGGACCAACAGACTCTGAGCATGGACCCATCATCCCTGTGCCGCTGGGCATACGACCCATTCTGAGTCGCTATCGCATAGAGGTGAATTTTATTTGCAGGACTGGGTGTTGTACAAATCCTCCTCTCTTACAGTTTTTTTTTCTTCTTCTTCTGTCTTAGGTATTATTCTGGGGACTAAGGGACCTCAAGAGGATAAACCTAGCTCAAGTTGATCGACCCAGAGTGGACATCGAGTGTGCAGGTCGAGGAGTTCAATCAGCTCTCATTCAGAACTACAAGAAAAATCCCAACTTCAGCACTCTGGTCAAATGGTTTGAAGTGGTGAGTTCACCTGCTCTTGTGTTTAAACCACTACAAAGATGGGTTGTATTAGTAATTGTAGATGTGAAATTTATTTGTGTTCCCTAATGGGTTTTTTTTTCCACAGGACCTTCCAGAAAATGAGCTTCTCCATCCTCCCCTGAACATCCGGGTGGTGGACTGCAGAGCGTTTGGCCGCTACATCCTGGTGGGGTCCCATGCTGTCACCAGTCTGAGGCGTTACATCTACAGCCCTCCAGACAAGACGTCCAACAACTGGGCCAGTGCAGGTGCCGGCAGTTTACATTCTGCGATGTCGTTTTGATTCATTAGTACAGAGTCTGCGAGTTCTTTAGTGTATATGTGAGAAACAATATGCATATTATATTTGTTGTTGTCTGTTCAATGTAACTCAGGAATCTTAGACATTCTTCATTGACTCAACTCTCTAATTCCTTCTTCTTATTAACTTTGCTGATTTCTCTGCTTACTCTTTGCTCTAACCAAACTTTCACGGCTGAATCTTACCTCTGTTTTCCATCTTGTTCCTCTCTGTCTTGTTCTTTCCTGCTGCCGGCTGCTGCTGTCTTAAACCATCGGCTTCCCTCCAGCTAAGCTAATGAATGGCTACATGGTTCTAACCAATGGCGGCTCCCATCCTCGCTCCTTACCCAGCCTTTCTTCCCGCACCTTCTCTCGTCCTGCAGGTGACGTCATTGTGAGCTTGGAAGACGAACCCCCGATGCGCAAGATGGACACAGTGGTCAAGTTAGATGCTGTGAGGATTTCTTTTGACTTGAAGCTTCTAAATATACACTTTATATTCATGCATTTGATATTTCCGTACAGCCTCCTCCTTCCATGTCCCATTCATTTTACCTGCCTCTATATGTGTGCATCCCTCGTGTGTAATAATCCTTGTGTTGTTTTATGTGACGCCCTCTGTCGAAGATGTCTGATGCTGTTGTAAAAGTTGACATGGTGAGTATCTTCCGGTAGATTTTCAACTGCTCTTGTGCACGCTGTGGTTAACGAGTGCTTGGCAGTAAACATGAACTGGGATACATTTAGTGTCTGTGGCATTTTTTTTTTATCAGATTGAAGAAGAGAGCGACAAAGAGAAAAAGAAGAAGAAAAAGAAGAAGAAGGGAGGAGCGGAGGAAGAGGAGGAGACAGACGAGAGAGTGCTGGATTGGTGGTCCAAATATTTTGCCTCAATTGAGACGCTGAAAGAGGTTGTGAATTCTGTCTTAGTCTACTTATTGACTTGTTTGTTGTCATCGTTGTTTTCGGGTGTGAGTGAGTTTTTAAAAATTAGTTTTCACTTTTTAAACGTTCTCGTCTGCTGTGTCAGACCCTCAGAGCTCAGGAGGCGGCTCAGGCGGAAGCAGAGGAAAGAGAGGACTTCGAGATCGCAGCTGAAGCTGCAGGTACTGAAGTCCAACCCAAATCCATCAATTACCATGGCTTTAATAAAACATTGCAGGATGCTAGACCAGGTTAGCTGTTGCATTTTACACCCTACAATGAATTATTCTAGACTAGTTCAGGTCCAAAGAATATTAATTGTTTATTTAACACGGATTCTCTTCTTTTTGGATTAATCAAATTCTAGTGTGATTTAATTAGAATATATAGTGACAAAGGCGTTATTTATATTTGACTCATTAAAAAAATGCAGTCATTTATTTAACAGAATCATTAAAATAACATCACATATATACATCGATTGGCTGTGATTCATTTCTTTCGGCATAAACTTCGAATATCTTGAGCAAGACAACAGATTATAGTCATAAGATGGTAATATAAATTATCTGTAGGTACTTTAACTTAAAGTTACTGGCAAGATAGGTTTAAGAAGAAGTAGGAAAGAGGGAAAGGAAGTTGGATATATCCACCAGAATGGCACACTTTCATGCTGATTTCAGCTAAACGCCGTTCACTTGGTAGAAACATTAGCAACGCTTTACCTTTCGGCGGTCATGGTGGTATATCTACTACAACGTCACAAATGTTCAGTTTCTTATTCTCTAAACATCAATATATTCACAATTATTTTCACCTTCTAGAGCATTCACGGGAAATCTACTTCTTCCATAGGTTTCTGCTGACATTTTCAAGTGATGAAAGTCCATTTAAAATTTCAAAAACGTTTTAATACAAAAAAAATCAATTTAAAAATGTTTTCCAGGAAGCATTCATAGAAGACCCCGTCTGGGCTTCTTTGTTTCTGATTACAAGTTTGTAGCATAAAATGTATAATAATTCCCAAAATATATCCTTAAACACAAAAATATTCTAAAGACGTCTTATCTATGAACGGATCCTTTTGAAAAACTGTTTAGATATCTTATGGGGGGGGAAAATTAACATTTGGATGCAAATCATAAACAATGGCTTGACTGAATCAGGAAACAAAAAATATATATTTTTGCTTGAAATCTTGATTTAGAAAAACACAATAAACAAAATGTTCAGTTTAGACTTCATTCTCTGCAGACTCAAGATGTATTCTTAAAAATCTAGTTTTTGTTGACTGATTAAAAGGACCATGAAATTTAATCAGCACAATTTTACAACAAATAAATTCAAAGATAAAATTTGATGCCAAGAAGAGCTTCTGTAAAATGTCCATTTTTCCTGCAATAATCTTAATGTAATGTGATTGCTTTTAATACTACTAATGGCGTTAGAATATTTGTTTGTTCAAAATACATCTGAATACTAGACTGGATTATTTTTTTATTTTTTTTTAATGGCTTCTGCAACTGCACTCACAGTCATGTCACGGCAGTTTAACTGATATTTTTTTATGTAATAAGATGTAATATGGTTACATCAGGTGATAGATAATGTTTTACACACTCCTATCAAACATGAAAAATCCAAGAGCACTTTAGATTAAAAGAAACAGTCTCCTCAAACAGATATTTCAGCTTTTATACAATATGTTGTGTGGTGCTGAGGGCTTCCCTCTCCATGACTCCAGCTCTGCTTTGTCTGCCTTCCTGAACAGATAACAGACCTGATGAGCCTCTTCTGAGAGGCTCTAAGATGAAGGATAAAATCAAGGAGAAGAAGAGCTCCAAGGACAAGAAGAAGGGTCACACTGCAGATGGCTCAGAGAAACGACCAGTCAAACCAAAAGTAGATGAGTTAAAGGTGAGGGTGTTGAGACAAAGGCATAGCCGCTGTATAATTGTTTTCATCTCCACTGAAACGTTATTCTGTAACGACTTTCTTCTAAAGGTGTACAACAAGGAGTTGGAGAATGAGTATGGCAACTTCGAAGACTGGCTTCACACTTTTAACTTGTACAGGGGAAAGGCTGGAGATGACGACGAGCACACGCTGGATGACGACAGGATTGTGGGCAGATTCAAGGTAGGAGCCGAAACATTTGTAGCACAATATGCATATTCTCATGCACGTAAATGGATATTTTTCTGCGATTCAGGGTTCCTTGTGCATGTACAAGCTGCCCCTGTCTCAGGAGATCACGCGAGAGGCAGGGTTTGATCCCAATATGGGAATGTTTCAAAGCATTCCTCACAACGATCCCATCAATGTCCTCGTTCGAGTTTATGTGGTCAGGGTGGGTGACCATTCATAATGTTTAAATTTAATCAGTGGTGGAAATCAGAGCGTCTCTTAAATCATGTGTTTCCTTTTCTTCTCAGGCCACAGACCTCCATCCTGCTGACATCAATGGGAAGGCTGATCCGTACGTTGTCATTAAGCTGGGCAAGTCAGAGATCAAAGACAAGGAGAACTACATCTCCAAGCAGCTCAACCCAGTATTTGGCAAGTGAGTGGACACTTTAAACCTACATTTATGCAATAATACTTTTTTTAATGAATATTTTGTGCTTGTGTTGTAAAACAGTTAGAATATGCTGCACATGTTTTTTTTTAACTGTTCAGTCAGCACATTATCAAAATATTGTCTATACAGGTAAATGTGTGTATGTTAGCGGATAGTTGTGCAAAACTATAAAAGTAAAACTCTTCAAGTACAGCTTACATTTTTTTCTGTTTCAAATATTTTTAGATGCAAAGCTTAAAGGACCACTGACATGATATTTGAACTTTGCATAAAATGGCACAACATATATATCTTGTATAATTGAACTATG
>JARVGV010000192.1:21271204-21281946 GCA_031762435.1 Hypsolebias longignatus | reverse complement strand
CCTAGCGGACAAAAGTGGTACTACACCATTTTTGGCCAAAATGAAAAACGGTCATATCTGAGCCAAAAATGGGTCTAGAAACATGGGAAAAAATCCATAAATATGTCGCTTCGCTCTATAAATCGCAGGGCATGCAAATTAGGAAAAAAACTGTGACTTATAGTCTGGAAAATATGGTAGTTAGCCAGCTCCCTTTATCTAAACGGAGCCTGCTAGCATGGAGGGAGGAGGGAGACAACGCGATTCAACTTGCTATTTCGTCTTTAAAAATCATTTCAGATCCTGCAACATTCTGGGGGAAGACAGCGCTTAACAAGAGAATGGTTGTTTGCAAGAAGTGTCAAATAAAATTACAGTACAATATTTTAGAAATACTGTTCAATAAAATGCACAAAGATGAAAGTGAAACCCAGCCAACCAGGGAAGTCTGCTGCAAATATTTCTCTCTCCATCTCCTGCTATATCACAAAGGATTTACAAGCAGACAGCTCAGTGGAAGTTGACGGGTTTAGTTTTATTTTTAATACTCTGAAAGCAACATACGTTATTCCTTCACGGAGATAAAGGTCCACACAGCTCCAGCATGAAACAAGAATAACGAGGGAGAAGTTCTGATACAGCTGTAGCTCAAAGGTAACTGTTGTTTTCTCATATTATACTAACTTGTACAACAAACTTAATGTAATTTGTCTTTTAACAGGTTGGAGAGACCAGATGAGACACATCGGCTGGAGCCAATTCTCAATGATACAATTTATGTTTAAAAATTACAGTTCACAAAAGATTTTAATGTAGGTTTACACATGTTTTGAAATTTTGTTAAATATTTACTAAGAATGAATCAATATGGTTAAAAAAAACTGTATTTTATTTTGAGTTAAAGGTTAATGAACTATGGTAGGCTGAAGTCTGTTTACTTTTGTATTTATATATTTTAAATTATTTGTCTGTGATGGACTGGAGACCTGTCCAGGTGTCCCCCACCTCTCACACAGTGATGACTGGATATGGACACCAGTGACCCCCGTGGCTTGAAAAGGAAGAAGTGGTTAAAGATGATGGATGGATGAATTATCTGTTCCTAGATGTTTCTTTTTATTTTATTGTTCTAGAGAAATCCAAGCAACTAAGCCAATACTGGTAATTTAAGTTAGAGAATTTTATGCACTCCTGTATTATTGGTTCCTATTTAGAGTAAGGAAGCTAAAATTATTGTTTTAAATAAATGTTCTATTTGTTTAAGTTGTTTAATCTTTTCAGCTTGTCAGTTACAAAACTGAAGCTACATTTATGAACATTTCAATTAAAAAAATCATTTCTGAACCGAAAATAATTTCTGAATTGAAAAATAGATTTTAAATCGAATCGTGACACCAAAAATCGGAATCAAATCGATTCGCCAGACACAGAGATTTGCACCCCTAGTAGATCAATTGGTAAATTGAGAGCTTTGCCTTTTGACTCAGCTCTCTCTTCACCACGACAGACCGGTACAGCGCCCGCTTCACTGCAGATGCTAAGTCATTTTAACAACATATGTACAGTACTGTATATGTAGCTACTAAATTTTACTTATCAGGCTCTGCAGAAAAGGAGCAGCTCTCGGTTCCGGTCTGACTGTTCCGGTCCAACTCGGTTCGTTTCTGCAGATGTGACCTAGAGCAACAAATCTCACAATCAATGTTAGTAAGTCTTAAATCTACTCATTTTAACAACGTACTTATGTAGCTAATAAATTTTACTTATGGTGGCGCGTCACCACTTGGAAGTTCTTGTGGGCCAGCTACCAGCTCTCAAAACTCACTCATGGGTCTGGAGGTCTGGTTCTGCTCCATTTCAGTCTTGTTTGGTGGGTTTCTTGCAGCTTCTCTGCATCCGCTGAGCGCCAATCAGATCAAAACGTTACCTCTAGTTTTTCAGGAGCAGGGAACGGGGCTTGTAGGTGGGGCCCTGTTGCCTTCTGGGAAATGTGGTCGTTATGAGTATGAATACAGTAGAGGCTTACTGATAGAAAACTATAAAATGGCGGCACCTGTATACAAATTTTTTTTTCATTAACTTTTTATTGTACAGTACTGTATCCAGTACTGTCCTAATCACGTGAGGAATATTAAAGTTGTTAATTATGCGTCCTGTACTTTTTTTTTTTTGGTACAACATTATGTATTGTAAGTTCACAAACCGCGATAGAGCGAGTCTGTGAAAGTCAAACTGCGAAGTAGCGAGGGACTACTGGAAACCTTAAGAGTAGCTGCCTGCTGCAGGTAACATACTCTTTGATTCTGAGTGCTCTCCCCACTTCCACTTCAAGAAAAACAAACTATTAAGTGAACTGAGAGTGCAGCTCCTCTCCTGTTCCCCCTGACTCATGAAGCCAGCTTCACTCTACTGTTAATGGAGCAGCTAAGAATGATCCCAAAGTTTCCATGCTTAACTTGAAAAATTTAAACATCTGTCTAATAATACACTAAAGGAATTGTTTTTATGTGGATTTTTGAAAAGCAGAATATATGACATAATGTAATGAAAAACATAAAAGCCACATTGCATGTTGTGACTTTAACCTGGTTAACTGAGTGGTTCGTTTAACATGACCACATCCATTTAAATCACCAAAATGGATATTGAGTAAATGACCAACCACTGCAAGTTTCTATAGATTATTGTGCATGTCTGGCAAAATCTGACAACAAAACCAATGTATATATTGGTGTATTCAAAACTGGCTTCTTTATTAGCTCTGTCCGTTTTTATAGATGGTTGAAAGGGCAGCAGGAAGACAAACAGGACACAGATGTGCATTATCACTCCCTGACTGGTGAGGGCAACTTTAACTGGCGCTTCGTCTTCCCTTTCGATTACCTCGTGGCTGAGGAGAAGATTGTTATTTCTAAAAAGGAGTCCATGTTCTCCTGGGATGAGACCGAATACAAGATCCCTCCTCGTCTCACGCTGCAGGTCTGGGATGCAGACCACTTCTCTGCCGATGACTTCCTGGGTGAGGGACATAGGAAAAAAAGCACTGTGCTGTTTTATTTTTGAATGGCGGGTGATCATGTATTCACCTGTGTCTGTGCATGTATCCAGCTAATGAAATGGACTGTCAGGCTTCTTAGATCAAAAATACAGATCCAGTTGACAGGTTGATTTAACACATAGTCCTGACAAAATTATTGTCTTTTAGTGGAAAAATCATTAATAACGTTTTGATGGATTTCTTAGATATTGTTTAACATGTTGCAGTATGAATTGTAATAAAATTAGTGGCAGCAGAACAAACTCCTGCACACTGGTACACTTGTACTTTTTAATTTGCATCACTTCAGTCAAAATTAGAACTTAGAATTTAGTTTTAAAAAATTAAGTTTATTCCATAATTTATTTTATTACTATGTATAAATTTAAAATGTACTGTATTAATATTGTATTTTTTTTATTGTATAAATAAACAATTTGTGATTTGGACCAAATACAAAGACTTCAATTGCTGTATCTGCTCCACAATAATTATCAGGCTCTGCGATGGTTCGAACTCAGGTGCAGACAGACACAGGGAACTCAAGGATAAAATAAAATAAAGAACAACTGTTAATACGACAAAACAAAAGCTGTCATGGCAGCCAACTTACAGATCACACAGGATCAGGGAGACACGAAGGAAACAGAGCATGACAGCTATATGGGAAGCACAATCCACAGACAAGGAAGAAACACAAAGACGCTGAACTTAAAGGGACACTAACGAGACACAGCGATGAACACCTGGGGTGATTAGGATTGGGAACAGGTGAAGCAGGAGCTGACAACATGAGGGAATAAACAGAAGGCAGAACATTTGCTGTTTCACCGAGCTGTGTGGTGCCTGCTGGGTTCCACTAAAACAAGACTTTATTGCTACATTTTGCAACAATATGAGTTTTTCACCCTTGCAACATGTTAAATGTACAAAAATATATTATTCTTAGAAACTGTAAGATAAGCAGTGACAATACGATGGATTTGTGGTCAGCACTGTTGCTTCACAGCAAGAAAATCCTGGGTTCAATCACTGTTTGGGCCTGGGGTCTGTCTGTGTGGAGTTTGAATATTCTCTTGTTTGTGGCACTAAATAGAGGTCACTAAATAGAAATAACATGATGTAACAAATGTTTAGCAAGACTAGTTTTTAGCCCTAAAAGCTAACATAGCTGTAATAAGCCTTGTGGAAGGGGAGGAAGATATTCTAGTTGAACATTTCAAATTTTTAGAATAATTTTAGTCAGTAGAGTTATGTTAGAAATACATTTTTACAGTTCTCGATGTCTGACTGCATTTCCAGGTGCAATAGAGCTTGATCTGAACAGGTTCCCTCGTGGGGCCAAGACGGCCAAACAGTGTTCCCTCGACATGATCCGAAATGAGCAGGAGCTGCCCACCATTTCCATCTTCAAACAGAAGCGGGTCAAAGGATGGTGGCCTTTTGTGGCCCGGGATGAGAATGATGAAATGGAGCTCACGGTAAGATGGTTCACCATCCTTCACCAAATAAAACAGTAGAACCAAAATGGAAGTAAATCCAAAATGATCAAAATTAAACCCAAAACAATAGTGGCTATAAAGTAATCTGCTTTTATCTGTAATTGTTTTCTTTTTACTTTTAGTATTTAAATACCTATAAAATCAATCAGACATAAAATATATGAAATTTTAACATTTAAAAAAAGAGTGACAATAAATAAATCCATTTGTTTCCATTATAAAGTTACTGTGTTGCGAAATAATAAACATCTTCATAAGACTGGATGTGATCGCAGGGTAAGGTTGAGGCTGAGCTCCACCTGGTGACGGGAGAGGAAGCAGAGAAAAGTCCCGTGGGGTTGGGACGAAACGAGCCTGATCCACTGGAGAAACCCAAGTAAGTCCGTAAAACTTTAAAAACACACAGTTTGGTTTCACTGTTAGAACATGCAGATGCTTTTGTGGAGCTAAAAAGGCCAGATAAGAGGAATATTTTCATTTCCTTTCTTTGAAAATCCATTCTTGCTTTGCAAAAAGCAGCGTATCACAACACATTGTTTAAAATGCCTGCAGGAGTTTTAAAAGATCAGTGCTGTTTTTTGCACCGTCAAGTGGTCACTATTACACACTTGTTTCTCCTCCATCTCCTCAACTGTGTCCTTGTCTCTTCCCTCCCCGCATACCTTCCCTTTTTTGTGCACGTGACTCAACCTTTCCCCCTCTATTTGCCACCTCGGCACTCCTCTGTCCTCCCTCTTTCTCTGCTTTCTTCTGCAAAGTCGTCCGGACACCAGTCTTATGTGGTTTCTGGGTCCTCTGAAGTCCATTGGTTACTTCATCTGGCGCAACTACCGTTGGCTGATCCTCAAGGCGCTGGGCCTGATACTGCTGCTGCTCATGCTGGGCCTCTTCCTCTACTCAATCCCAGGCTACCTTGTCAAGAAGATGCTGGGGGCCTGATGCGCTGGTAGCCTCTGTCCCCCTCCTCACTGTCTTTGATGGATTCAACTCTCTTTACTATACTTTCTTTCTTGTTCCGTACCTTCTTCTACCTGTTTCCTGCTTTACGAGTAGAAAAGTTTTCATCGTCACCATATTGTCCGTGTTTTGTGCCATTAAGTACCATGATTCATCTCATGTGCGACTGACTGACAACATGCAAACATTTGAAGTAAATCCTGTTAAATTGATTGAATCTTTTGAAGCAGTTTGTGCAAATGCAGTTTTATAAATCTTTACATCACTATCGTTTTCCTATTACACTGTTATTCTGGTTTATATTACTACTGGCGGTGCCCCAGGCGACATGGGAAAGTGCCACAGCTGGCTGCTGCTGCTGTTTGCTCTTACAACTTTAAAAATTTTATGTAAATAAAAGTAATGTGAAATTGACAGTGTAATGGTCTACATTATAGTGTTGCTCAAACCAGTATCAAACTGTTATCCACTTTGGAAGTGGGTCCACTTCAACAAGCAGCATCAAAATCTGCTGTAAGGGGCCTTGGAGCTTTTGGTTAGTTGTCCATTCATTCATTCATCAGTTTATTCATATTCACCAACGCTTCTTTTCTGCATAATGCCGAGCTTTGACGCTTTGATTTGTTTGTTTGCTCCTTGAAACATTAGATTGACAGACGTGAACTGTGAGCATGCTGTAGTGACAAATAACTCTCACAACTGCAGAATAAATTTCAAAGCACTAATGCCAATTTCTTTTTCTCTCTTCCCTTCCACGCCCCATTGCTTTTTATCCCCCGTCCACTCTTACCTTTTTACCCTCCATTCATTTCCCCTTCCGTCCACCGGCATGCTTCCATCACCATTTGCCTACTTACCTCCCATCAAACCTTCGTCCGCTCCACGCAGTCGCCCAGACACCACCTTCCTGTGGTTCCTGAGCCCGCTGAAAGCCATCCGCTACCTGGTGTGCAGCCGTTACAAGTGGCTGATCATCAAGATTGTGCTGGCCCTGCTGCTGCTCATCATGCTGGGCCTCTTCCTCTACAGCATGCCTGGATACCTTGTCAAGAAGATGCTGGGCGCTTAGGAGGAAAGACTATGAAAGTGATGGGAGGGAGGGCTCACCCTCTAGATGGGAAGCAGCGGGAAGTTCGATTGCATCATTTCCTCTTCTCCAGACCACTCTGATCCTCGTAATCATTCACCATCTTCCACTTTAGCATAACGAAGGGTCGAATAAGGCAACTGAAGTGACTAAAACTAATAATCAATGTCTTGACTCCATCCTTAAACTGACTAAACAGCAAATCACATTCCACAAAAGAACCCAGATTGAACTTTTTCTTGTTGAGCAACTCTCCAAAATGATTTGTCCTCATCTGTGCACACAGATATTCATTTATTAAGTAGAAACTATGGGTGCCCTTTGTAAAGTTGCACAGTAAAAAATTAACATCAATATTTTGGTTTATTTAGTTTTAAATGAGATTTTTTTTCAAAGTCATGTTTTCACCATGTTATTCATACATTTATAAATGACATAGTTCCCAACTAAATATTTAATTTACAAGATAAATATTTAGTTTACAAACTAAATAATTAACTTGCAAGTTAAATATTTAGTTAGTAAAGTAAATATTTAGGTATAAATAAAAAAATTAATTTACACCTAAATATTTAGTTTACTGACTAAATATTTAATTTAAGCTAAACATTTAATTTCTAAACCAAATATTTAATTTGCTAACTAAATATTTAGCTTGGACCTAAATAGTTAACTAACAAGTTTAATATTTAACTAGCACGT
Organism: Hypsolebias longignatus; assembly: GCA_031762435.1. Lineage (NCBI taxonomy): Eukaryota > Metazoa > Chordata > Actinopteri > Cyprinodontiformes > Rivulidae > Hypsolebias > Hypsolebias longignatus. The sequence continues at coordinate 21,274,682 of JARVGV010000192.1, read as the reverse complement.
TAAATATTTAGGTCTAATGTAAATATTTAGTAAGCTAATTTTTTTTGGGAAATTAAATGTTTAGTTTGTAAAATATATATTTAGGTCCAAGTTAAATACTTAGTTAGCAAATTAAATATTTAGTTTAGGAATGACATGTTTAGCTTAGAAGTTAAATATTTAGTTAGTAAACTAAATATTTAGGTGTAAATTCAATATTTAATTTATACCTAAATACTGTACTGTATTTAGTTTACTAACTAAATATTTAACTTGCAATTAAGTACTGTATTTAGTTTGTAAAATAAATATTTATCTTGTAAATTAAATATTTAGTTGGGAACTGTCATAAATGTATGAATAACATGGTGAAAATATGAGTTAAAAAAACTATTGTTTTTCTTATTAAAAGCTAAATAAACCAACATATTGATGTTAATTTTTGACTGTGCAACTTTACAAATGACACCCCATAAAAACTGTCAGGTTAGCTGTCAGTCAATTGCATGTTTGTTCATTTTAAGTGATGCAGTTTCATCTGATTACCAATTTCTGTTTGATATTAATTTAGTTTAAAAAATAACAAACAGCTGATATTTTTTGGTAACACTTTAACTTTGCCACATTTTGGCTGTTTATAAACAACCAACAGAGAAATGGTTTAAAGCATATAGCATAGTTTTATTTACATAGGACATTAAAGTAATGCAAAGTGGTAGATTATCAAAATAAATTAAATTAATATACACTATTTGCATTTTTTATTAACTATTTAGAAATGCTACAAAGGTGGATCACAATAAAGCGTTACCTTTAATTAAAACAGTTTTAGCTTTTGAAGTCTTTGCACATTCATATAATGATGATAATAATAATAATAATAATAATAATAATAAAACATAGAGGTTTTTCTATATAAATTCACTAAGTCACAGAACAAAATGACAGAATAATCAGGTAGGTAATAAACATTTTGTTTTTGTGGGGTGTTAAATATTACATCGTTATCCTTAAAGCAGCCTATTCAGATTAGATCAAGCAGTCTTTGTATATAACATGAGTTTTTATCATTAATACTTGAGACTTTCAAAGCACAGTTCATCTGATTTTCTCTAAATAATGTCACGAGTTTTCTGTTGTGGATTTTGTATAAACACTCCAGTGCACTGTCCTATGTCATAATATGCACATTAGTAAAACCTATTGAGCAGGACACAAATTCTTCGCAAATATAATTTAAAGTGTCCTCAGATAGAGAAACAAACACTTGAGCTGTCTTGTAAATCAAGGCTTGTGTGTTGATATGCATGCATCATTGTGATAACTGACCAGAGATTGTGTGTATGACTTGTAGGCAACCAAATCACCCACCTGGTTGTCTTTAACATCATCCATAATGCAAAACGTGTTCTGTTGGACTGAGAATAAAGTGCACTTGAACTGAGTTTCGACAGAATAAGAAACCGGAGTTTCCATATCAGTTGGCATTGTATGTGATGCCCATTACTTTCTTGAAACTTTTTAACCATTGTTGACCTCATTTGTTTCAAATTTTGTTTGTGAATTTGATTACCATTAGTTTGCACTAAACTTGCCTATGTTATGATGAATTTCTGTATTTATATGTGTTGAAATGTGTTGCAATGTATATTTTTCCCTGTTTTGACACATTGAAATAAACTTGCGTCCATGGAAAACAAAATTTTAAAATGCAGTAACTATAGTCATTTTAAAATCAGTTTTAATGTGAAACATGTTTCCTAGACTAATAGAAATGCAGCTGTTTAGCTGGGGTGATGGGGTAGGGTGGGGGGGTGGGGGGATCATTTTTGTGTCAGCCAATTCTAAATGTGGCTAAAATTGTCTTTAAAAATACTGTTAGCGTTTCGCTGTTCAGTGAAGGAACACATCTGTTAATCTGTGATTAGCAAGAGACCAGAAGCAGCTAAAAGAATCATAAAGCTGCATTTGAGTTTCAATCAGTTACAACCCAAATGTCTGTTGGTTTAAAGCAGCATGATTGTTAAAAAAAAATAATTTGCCTGCTAATTTTCTCCATCCTTTAAAAAAACGGTGTCAGCTCCACACTCAAAATGTGATTAAAACTTATTTCTTGAAGAAAACATATTTAGAGCTTTCTGAAATCCTTAGGGACCGACTGAGTTTTGACATTTTGTGTGCAGCCGTCCCAACACCAGCATGTCGTGGTTGCTGAGCCCGGCGAGGACGATGTGCATCCTGGCCTGGAGGCACTACAAGCTGCACTGTGTGGTGCTGCTGGCAGCTGCCATGGGCCTTCTCTTCCTTGCTCTGCTTGTCTTCTCTCTGCCCTCAGAGCTCAACCACAAACTGTTTAACACTGCAGGGTAGAGCCATCATGTTGTATCACCCCTATGTCTCATTCACACACAAAATGTGCAAAATCATGTTTTTTCTTATTATTTTTTGTTCAGTCAACTGTGTTGTACAACCATTTTCTTCAGAATTAAGACAATAAAATAAGCTTACATTTATTAAGTGCTTTTATTTTGATCGTGTTTTCACAAACATGCACTTTTCAAGGCCATCTTTTATGTCTTCAGTCAACCTGTGGAGGAAAAAGATGAAAATGGACTGTATCTTATGGCACATATAGAATATTTATGTATTTTTGACTTCTCAATGCTCTTAAAGATGTCAGAAAGACTTTAAACATAATATCCATCCTGCTGTGCATGCATATGCTCTGTGCATTCATACAATATTTCTTGGTTATTGTTTATTTTAATCCCTGTGATGCCGTTTCGCTATTAAATAAACAATCAATCAATAAACGACTGAGAAGCAAAGTACGTCTCTGAAAAACGAGAACAAACCACCAACTTTCCACTCGCAGATGATCCTTCTAACCCATAAGACTGACATGACGTTAAGTTTTTATATTATTGAAATAATGGTAAATACTTTTATTTTTAAAAAAAAAAACAGAGTTGCAGTTGAGAAAACTTTTCATTTATATGTTATACTGTCAGTTCATTCAAAAAATGATTAGAAAAATATTTTTAAAATTACTTTGTAAATCATTGTGAACTCATGAAGACTAATCAAAGAGTTCACATGTAAGAAATAAAATCTGTACAATATGTTTCTTGTATTGATCATTAATGTGTCCTTAAATTAAAAATAAAAAAATTGTGATGATATGCCAACTACCTTATGCACTTGTTTGTTTATCAAAACAAAGTGACTGAAGGTCAAGGATGGCAACGTCCATGAAAGAGCCGTTTGCATTGAAGAAGCCCGATAATATTCATCTGTTGGTACGTATTCATGTGCAGATATTTTGCATTAACCCGTTAAACTTCTTTCAGCTTTTCCCTCTTCATGGGTCTCCACAGTGAGTCATCCTCCGCCATCTCACTCTGTCTTCAACTACTTTCATGTCCTCTCTAACTGCATCCATACATCTCCTCTTTGTCTTTTTCCTGGCAGCTGCATCTCTAACATCCTTCTACCAGTA
>JARVGV010000192.1:21210062-21222285 GCA_031762435.1 Hypsolebias longignatus | reverse complement strand
AAAAAAAAAAAAAAAAAAAAAAAAGGGATGAACGGTGAAAACACGGAGTCTCAGCGGATGAACAAGATCATGTCCGAGATCCAAGCGCTGCAGGAGGTGGTCACCAGGTTCCGGCAGATGCGTCTCGACGCGACGGAGTTCGCCTGTTTGAAATGCATCGTGACATTCAAAGCAGGTGCGCGCTCTTAACAGTCTCGTTCACATTGTGTCCACGCGCGTCGCGCAACGAACTGAGCGAGCTTTGCTTTGCAGTTCCCACGCAAGGAAGCACCGAGTTAAGAAGTTTCCGCAACGCCAGCGCCATCGCAGCGCTGCAAGATGAAGCGCAGCTCACCCTCAACAGCTACATCCACACCAGGTGCGCTCCTCCTCAGCGCGTCGTGCTTTTGCGCATGCGTAAAAACTGTCCGGTTTGGCACATGCTGGCGCTTATAATTGTTTCTCTGTTTCCAGGTACCCGACTCAGCCCTGCCGCTTCGGGAAGCTGCTGCTGCTCCTCCCGGCGCTCCGCTCCGTCAGCCCGTCCACCATAGAGGAGGTGTTCTTCAAAAAGACCATCGGAAACGTCCCCATCACCAGACTCCTCTCGGACATGTACAAGTCCAGCGATATTTGAACTCGGGTGTGTGTGTGGGGGGTGGTGGGGAACAAAGACTCGGGTCATGGCAGGTGCAGAACTCTTAGTGTAGCTTTTATAAAATCAGCTGCAACAAAAACACCCCCGTTATCACAAGTTTACTCGTGAACAGCTGCGCTGTAGGTAAAAATATCATAGAGCGCTTTTATCATCCAGAAACTGCAGGTTTTCATTTGATTTAAACGTCACCTGCAGAGTCCGTTTGACGCCCACTTGGTCTATATTATGTTTGTAAGCCTCTCTGAGACCAATGAGCCTGTCGACCAACTCAAACTTTTAATTGCTCTTCAATCCCAACCGAGAAAAACCAAATGAAAGACGGCGCATGCGCAGCGAGGACCTGCGTCGCTGTTCCTCGGTCCAGTGCTGAAACCAAACACGCAGGAGGTTCCGGCTCCGTGAAGAACTGTGGAACGAAGATGAAATTAATTTTAAACTTTGAGGGAAGGCTGCCTGTCCCCTCCTGACTGTAGAAGTGACGCATCAGAAGGTGTTGGTGTGTTTCTGCGGCTGCTTTGTTCTGTTTGAGGCGCAGCGTTTAAAATGTTTGGATACACTAACACCAGAGAAAATAATATCCAGCACTAGGATTTATTCTCTTTTTGTGGCCTGTGGTGTTTTGAAATGCTGTAAATATGGTTATAACTAAACTCGGCACAAAAAGGACATTTGTGTTTATTTCTTTGACATAAATCCTATAAAGTAGCTGTTTATAATTAAATTTAGTCATAGTGTATTTGCTGAGTAAATGCATATGTGGGATTTTTAATTAACTGAATTATTGGTTTGAAGAGATATGTTGGCAATTTACCAATTTTTCTTAACAAAAGGGGCCCCAGTTGCATGTGGAAGAACCATACGCAGCCACCTCTTTATGCTGCTCACTGCAGCTTGGTCACACTGCTGTGGGGCGGCAGCCCATTCTTCAACCAGCATTTGTCACAGTTCAGTCAGTGTGGTCATGCTGGTCATTGTGGAGCAAATATCATGTACAACCTAATCTGTTCAGCAGGGTTGAGGTCACAGCTGTAGTCCGCTCCACTCCCCAATTCTACAGGTAGTCTCTTATAAACCCCACTCTGCAGAGGTAAGTGTCATCTTGGAGAATGTGGCGATATGAGGTTGCCACTGGTTGCTCACAGCAGACACCAACCAGACACCTGATTGTCAGAACCTGCAGTACCAGAAGCTCTGGCAGAGAAAACTTGGAAAATCTTTGTTGGCGCAAACCACAACTGCATTTTCCCATCAAACGTGGCATGATTTAATTAAAATGTACAGGCTTACTAACAATACAAGCTTTTATGTTTTTGTCAAGAAGCATTATGACAAAGAAATGATCAAATAAGAGGTCTGAATCCCGTTTTTATAAGGTTTAGCTGCATCAGCAGAAATTTCCACACCAAGTTACTGCAAATCGATGAGATGCTTCATTGTATTTTTATTTTTTAAATTCCACTTCAAGTGTTTAAATTGTGACATATCGAGTCCACGCACAGGATGTGAATCTTTAAAGTCAATTTGGAAATAATTAGCTTTAGCTTTATGGATCTGGGTAATTTAATTGTCCCATTATATTTATTTGCCTTCCGATCAATAGAACTCATCCAGACCTTTAAAAAGCAGGCCTTATAAAGATGTTATTGACATGTTTTTTGCATTTTGACATCTTAAAAAGGTACCAATTAGAAAACAAAGTTTTACTGAACTACATTAAATGATTGAGTTTGCAGTGGTTTGAATGTTTAGTCCAGTGGTTTTCCAGATAAATTCTGAAATTCAGATACGCATACAATGTAAACAAAGCACTGTTATCACACTTTACTCAACAAACCGGAGCACAACTGCAAACTAGTAGATGAAAACTCAAACTTTCTAATCCCAAATGGCTCTTCTATGGACATTGTTGACCTGTCTTCAGTTATTTAGACTGTTTCTGTAGATGAACGCACTTGGTAGTTGTTCACAATTTTTTATTTAGGAACATATTAACCAGCACTGAGATACAAATAGTGGACTTTTCTACTTTTATTTTTTTCAATACCAGTCTTCAAGGCATCTCAATGCAAAGAACCTTTGAAAGCCCATTCAGTGCGACTAAATTTCAGTCAAGAATGGTGGCATAAATGAAGACACAGGTTATAAAAGTTCATAAAACACATCAACTTTGGTTTTATGCCCAGTCTTGTATCAAGTTTAATATTGTTCAAGCACATTGTTTATTGCAGAAGTTGCCCGTTAATTTGATTAACAAAAAACTCAGGGTTGTTATTAAGCTCTCTGAATAGTCAAGACTTCTGAGATAAATAATATTTCCATTAAATAACATAAGCAACAACATATTAAGTGAAGCTGTGCTGGTTTTGGCAGCACTGCTTTTGCACACAGAGTGCTAAAAGCAAGCGGCACAACGAGCGAGAGCAGTCCAAGTGAACAAACGGACGTACGCTTGGCGACGTTTCACCGATTTTATTGGAAAATCTTCAAAATAAACAAAAATGGCACAGCAGTATACAAATCTCAAAATGCATAAAGCCAGTAGAAATACTGCAGTTCCTTCTGTGTAAATTGCTTGCTAGAAAACATTGTGACAACTGGACAGGTGCTGGTTGTGACAAACACGCGCACACACGCACACATGCTTCCATTTGAAGACAAGTCAGGGTCCATCATCAGATGCGTGTTTAGTGATGATGAGCAACATGCCAGACCTCGATGGCAAACGCTGCGGCTCATTACAAAAGCTTTGCATACAGAGAAAGTTTAATAAATGATAACATATAAACTAATATATTCAGGACATGGCTAAATGATAAATACATTATATTTACATATATATGTGTTAGTGGCATTTCCAGACATAAAAAGATTGAACTAGAAATCACTTTGTGTAGAACATTCTTGATTCCAACTAAAGGGTGACAACAATCAGAGTTAGTAATTAGACTCAGGCAACAGATCAGAAGGTTTTAGGGGCTGTGAGGAGAAACTGCCACTTTTATTTGTCTGGGAGAAACCTGGAGAGAGCTTTGGGTTGAGGCCGAGCAGAGCAGAGCCAGACTGGACCAGACCAAGAAGAGCCATTGCTTTTTCTGTTCAGGCTTGTCTGATCTTGGACGGGGTGTAGCTCTTGTCCACAATCTCATCTTGTAGAAACATGTGCAGGCAGCGTTCGTTCTGAGCTAGCGGGTGACCGGCCACTCTGAAACGAACACGAGCAGGAGAAGAAACGAGGAAAACACATTACAGCGATGGATGGGCAAAACATTTTGTTTTGAAAATAAAGACACAACCTAAATAACAGAACTAGTGACCTACAAACAAAAACCATCTAAGGCTTCCAATTTATATGAAGAACATTTGTTTTTTGCTTGCGTGCATCGTTTACAATCTACAACAGATAAGACAAAAACATAAAAAGCGACAATCAAAAATAACCAATGATGGATTTTTAACTTTTTCCACTGAATCCCATTAAACAAAGCAAGCCGTTTTAGATCCCAAGACTATAGACGTGTGTCTCAGCGCTGTTTCACATGTTATGGCTCCATACGGTTGAAAGGCATTTTGTTTTATTGTGACCAGATATGTGTGGGGATATTTGTGCCATTTTCCAAGAAGTGCCATACAAGCTTTGATCATTTTCATTGTTATGCTGATGACACAGTTATATTTGTCCATGACACCTAATGAATCCAATCAGCTACTTAGACTACAAGCTTGTCTTAAAGACAAAAAAACCTGGATGACCTTAAATTTTCTGCTTTTACATACAGACAAAACTGAGGTTTAAGTTTTTGGACCTGAGCACCTTAGGAATTAATTTTTCAGTCTTTCGCCCTCCTTGGATGGCATTAATCTGGCCCCCAGCTCTAATGTTAAAAATCTTAGTTATTTTTGATCAGGACATGTCTTTTATCTTCCACATTAAAAACGTTACTAGAACCGCCTTCTTCCACCTGCGTAAAATCACTAAAATTAGAAACATCTTAAGCAGAAAAACTGGTTCATGCATTTGTCATGTCTAGACTGGACCATTGCAATGGTTTGTTATCTGAATGTCCGGAAACTTCTTTAAAAAGTCTATAGTTAATCCAAAATGTTGCTGCCAGAGTCTTAACTGGAGTTAGGAGAGATCATATCTCTCCAGTTTTGGCTTCCCTCCAGTGGCTCCCAGTTAAATCCAGTAGATAATTCAAAATCTTACTTCTAATCTACAAAGCCCTCAACAACCTAGCTCCATCTTATATTACAGATCTTATTGTTCCATATTTTCCTAACAGAGTACGTTACTCTCAGACTTTAGGCTTACTTGTGGTTCCTAGAGTTTCCAAAAGCAGAATGGGAGGAAGATCTTTCAATTATCAGGCACTTCTCTTGTGGAACCAACTTCCAGCTTCTGTCCATGAGGCTGACACATTGTCCAGTTTTAAGACTTTCCTTTTTGATAAATTCTATAATTAGGGTTGGCTTGTTATGCTGCCTTAAACTTAGACTACTAGAGGACAAATTGTAAACATTTCTTAAAAATAATTGTTAAAATTGAATAGTTTTCAATTGCAGCATGATGGCTCAGTGGTTAGCACTGTTGCCTCACAGCAAGAAGACCCTGGGTTCAATCCCTGGTTGGACCTGGAGTCTTTCTGTGTGGAGTTTGTGTGTTCTTCTCTTGCTTGGGTTTTCTCCAGGTACTCAGGTTTCCTCCCACAGACCAAAATCATGCACGTTATGCTGCCTTCAGGCCCAGGCCTCTCTTGCAAAAGAAATCTGTGAGCTCAGTGGGATTTGTCTGGTTAAATAAAGGTTAATAAATAAACAGTTTTCATTTTACATTATTTCTATCTTAACCTGATTCTCGACCAGCCATTGTGTATCTGTTCCTCCTTCCTGGTCCTCTCAAACCCAGCCGGTCGAAGCAGATCACTTGTCCTGTGCCTGGTTCTGCTAAAGGTTTCTTCCTCATGAGGGAGTTTTACCTTTCCACTGTCACCTTCAAGTTTGCTCAAGATGAGAGTTCTGTGATGGAGTTAAACTCAATGCAGTCTGCTCCTCAGATAAATAATGTTATTAACTTACTTTTTATGCATGTGAATGTTTCTGTTCAGTGCCTTGAGATGACTTCTGTTGTGACTTGGCGCTTTATAAATAAACTGAACTGATCAGTGAAGTTACATTCTATAGAGTCTCAATTTTCAGAATTAAATAAACAACTGAAGGTTTGCTTGTGGTTCCTATAGATGAATGAGCGGCTCCTCTCGAGCTGAAACAGATCATCAATCTAATTCAAAGAGTCTATACATTTTTAGGGTGGGGGGTTGGTGGTGTATAAAGTTTATAGGATTCATCACAGGTTCAAAATCCAATTGCAGCCTTTGACAGATGAGCACCAGCTCCCTGCAATCCTGCATGTGATAAGAGAGTAAAATAAAATGGATGAATTGGACTTTATAGTTAGTGTTAGCTTGTGTGTCTCTGATCTATCCTATGAGTTAGTTCTATGTACTGAGCAGGTCTCTTCACACCATTTTTTTTATTTTTCAGTTTCTTCATTCTCCACATGCAGTACATCTACTCAGTGACTCTTGTATAGTGAGTTTGTTTTTCTTCTTTTCTCTTTGTAGCAGGATTGCTGATCTGGTGCGTTTGTGTTTATCATGTGCCTTTCCAGTCATCTTCACCATGTATGAGTTTTATTCTGTTGGAGGTCCCTTGAAGCTGAAAGGGAATTTTAATAGCGGTTGTCATTTGCAACCTTACGAATGCTCAGAACAGGAAAACAAACTGATGTCAAATTTTAAAGAACACATTAAATTATTGATACACTGAATCTGGGTTGAATTATACCAGCACCTGCACTGAAGTTTGTGACTGGATTAGAATCGAATCCATTTATTTATTTATTTAGTTATTTATTTTCTAGTTTTGCACCCTGGGAGAAAATTTTGTTTAAATAATAAAAAAAAGCAATAACAGAATTGACATGTACCACTAAGCCACAGCCTCCTAAAGTCAACATTTAATTCAAATAGCTCATCCAATCAATGCCATTTAACTTATCCAGAATAGAGGAACTGCAAATTATTGTACACTTCAAATATCTTGTTAAAAATCTTCACACTTTATAGAACTTTGTCACACACTGGTAATTGGAGGGTTAGATGTGGCCATGTTCACAAATCATTTTCATTTCAAGTGCAGGACAGAAGAATGAAACTCATAATTCATAACAAAAGTTTTCAGTCCTTAAGAATAAAGCACAGTAAACTCAACAAGGCCATGTTTCAATTGGAAAAATGATGGGATGCTGCATGACTTAAGCAAAGCAGGTTTTAGTTGTATCTTTAGTGCATGATGCTTTCAACAGCATCAATTCATTTGGATAGTTATAGTTTTTAACTTTCATTTGGACCCACCATACTTATACCAAGTCTATGAATCAAAGATTTTACACATTAATGTTGAGGCACCAAACTTCAGTACAGCTGCAATGAAAATATCCTCTGTTGGCATTAAATCTGTAGATCTAGCTAAACCTTTAATTTTCAACCCAATGGCAGCCAAATAAATTGAAGAAGACACTCAAAAGGTCACGGAAAAACTTGTAGTGACCCAACATAAGCAGCAGATTATAATTAATCTAAAGTGATATTAGCCTGGAACTGGCTTTTCTGCTGTTAAACCCAGTTTGACATCAAGTTTGCCTAAATGTCTTTTCAGATGACGCATAACGAGAATGAATCAGAGCACCTGAGACTCCAAAACATCTGGTTGTTTTTTTTTTTAATGCTAAATGACTCAGAGAAAATCAACATGATAACGTTGCACACATGTATGCATCTTAACCGCTGATGGGAACATTTCCAAAGGAAGCAGCACAAAATGATTTGCAGATCAAATACCAGTGAAATCATTTAGAGGAGGGATCCTAATAACCCCAACAAATCCTCCTCAATCACTTTGGAAATATTGGCACCACAGACAAGAGGCAACAGAAGCAGAGCTGTTCCTTTTTACCTGAAGCTTTGATGGCGTTTAACTGGCCTAATCAAAAACTGATCGTCGTCTCTTCTCTTCCCCATTACTTGTTTCAAAGCAACAATAATCCTTCCAAAAGAATTACTCTCCACAATGCTCTCAATCATAAACTGAACAATACTGTCAGCTACACCGGCCAGGACTAAATCACTGAACAATACTATGATCAACAGCAGGGTTTCATTCACAGAAAGCAAGGGGTGGTGGTGTGGGGGTGTAAATCCTAACAGTGTGAATGTTTATGAAGCATTCACACTGTTAGGATCCATTTTTTCTTTTGTATGTTTTATGGCATCTTTCTTGTTCCACAATTTTTGTGCTTTTTCAACAAATCATATATGAAAAAAATAAAATAAAATCAGCTTATTCAGGAAAAGGGTGACATGACTTTTGTTATTGGTGCAACTTTAGCTTTTTGAAGTATTTTAGCCTTTTCTGCAACTTTTTTCCTCAGAAAATGAATTGAGCTCATTTTACATCCTTCAAATCTTCAGATCTGTTTACAAACTTTTACTGCTCCTTTCACATTTTGTTCTGGTTCAGCATCTTTCAGCTTCCTTGTGCAAATTTAATATTTTTTCAGCTACTTTCAGTTAATTTCAGCTGGGGTTTTTTTTCAGCTGTTTTGTGCTCCTTTCAGATTCTTTCTGATATCTACATTTTTTGTGCTTCTTCTAACTTATTTCAGCTAATTTCAGATTTACATGCTCCTTTCAGCTTCTTTATGCAAGTTGCAGCTTTTTCTGCTATTTCAGCTTTTATTTAGCTGTTTTATGCTAACTGTAGCTTTTTTGGCTAATTTCACAGGTTTTGCACTCATTTCAACTTTTTTCAGCCTCATTCAGCAAACATGTACTCTGTCCACTTCCTTCTGATAATTTAAGCTTCTTTCCGCTTTTTAGCTACTTTTCAGCAGTTATTTTTGTTGTTGCTAATTTCAGCTTTTTTCAGATAATTTCTACTTTTTGTGCCCATGTATGCTTCTTTAAGCCTAATTGAGCAGATGTGTTATTTCTGCTTTTTTATACTATCTTAATCTAGTTCTAATGTTTTAGCTAATTTATTTTATTTTATTTAGCATTTTTAAGCAAAGTTTAGCTGTTTCCAGATAAATTCAAGGTTTTCATATCAATATCTGCTACTTTCAGTCTACGTAACTTATTCATGGTAATTTCAGCTTGTTCTCCTTTCAGCTTTTTTCTGCTGGTTTCTACTTTATCTGCTCTTTCAGCTACTATTTAACTCAATGCTAATTTTAGTTTTTTCAGCTAATTCCACTTTTTTAATAGCTCATTTTAATTCTTTCTGCTTCCTTCTGATAGTTTAAGCTTCTTTTTGCCTTTTCAGCTACTTTCCAGGCATTTTTTTTCTTCTAATTTAAGCCTTTTGAGTTAATTTAATACTTTTTAGCTAATTTCTGCTTAGTTAAACCTAATTCAACAAATGTGTGTTCTTTCTACTTTCTTCTGCTAACTTAGGCTTGTTCTTCCATTTCAACTGCATTTCAAAAAATTTTTTAGCTAATTTCAGCAGTTGTTCAGCAAATTCTTCAGCAATAAGCATTCACATTGCATTTTCGTAGGAAATGCAATTTCTCTCATTACCAAATCATTCTCATCTGCTTAAAAAAACACATTTATAGATTTTAATTTTCAAAACTGTCTTTACACACTTAATATTCCAACAGGAAACATTGGTGCATTTGCACATGAAACAAAGATAATGGCTAAGTCTGCAATCAAAGCAAATGATTACAATCGCACGGTAACTTTTATTGTTCGGCAGCTGAAAACGAAGACATGCTGGATCAAAAATAAGCAGAGGTGCACACACCATTCCGCGGAACCACGCGCTGTAATTTGAGCTGCAATTAACATAAATTACACATCAACAACAAAACAAATGGGGGAAAAAAATTATGTTGTGGGGGTGCGCACTTGAATCCTCTTTGGTTTTCTTGTCCTTTGCGAGGTAATTATGAAGGAGAATTAAGGAGGATAGTGAGAAACGAGACAGGCTGTTTCTGAGGGTTCACTTTGTTAACAATGTAAGGAGAAGTGAAAAAGTTGGATGTAGTTACCGCACAAAAGTGCTTTTGTTCTCCAAGGTTAAACTAACACCAACCTAAGGCACAAGCTGCAAACAACTGCAGCTGTACAGCTTAGACAGAATAATTGAAACTTTCCTGTTAAAACGATAAAAGAAACTCGAGAGACCGGCTTACTTATTGAGAAACTGCTCCAGTCCCTGCCTCCGCTCCTCGATGAAAGAGTCATCAAATATGCCGTCGTCTCCTCTAAACGGAAGCTGACGGAAGAGAGCTTTTCCTGGGAGAGGTGGAACGACCACCTAAGAAAACAAAGAGTCCAAAGGTGTTTGTTTTGAAAGAACCAGGTTTAAAAACATAAATCATTTTTAAACAGTGGGAGTGAAAAACTGGAGAACAGAACATCGTTGGAACATTTTTTTGAGCCAAAAAAAACTACACTCTGAAAACAATATTCAACTGAGATCTCAAAATGCTCTTTTTGGACACATTTTCCTTGTGATCTATATAACATGGTACATGTGGTCGACAGAATTAGCTGATCTGATAAGTACTCAGCAGCCTGTGTTGAAATCGCTTCAGTAACTCACCTTGCTTTCTCTCTCCAGCTCTGCTCGGAGCCACTCAAAGTCGCTGTAGCGCCGCCGTACACAAGACTCCTTCAGCTTGAAGATTGGTAGGTTGGTCTAAGGGAAAAATCACAGCAGCATCAGTATCACCAAGAACTTCTTTCATTTACCAGAACTATCGTTTTGGAACTGTTGGGTCTCTTGTTCATTTGGAATTTATATATTAACACTACTTTACTGTACTGCTTTTATTTCATTGTAAAAACTGGAAAAGTCACAATTGCCAAGTGTACCTTTATAAATGAGGCCGTACAGACTAGTTTATTTTACTGCCATTATATTTGCAGTAACTACAGTAGTTCCTTGCTACTTTGCGGTTTGACTCACTCTATCGCGGTCTGTGGACATACAGTCCATAATATGGTACCAAAAAAAAAAAAAAAAAGTACAGGACACAATTGCCAACTTTAATATTACTCGTGATTGGAACAGTACTGGATACAGTACCGGTACTGTACAGGAAAAGGTTAAGAAAAAAGATAAAATACTTCAGACAGGTGCTTCTATTTTGTAGTTTTCTCTCAGTAAGCTTCTACTGTACTGTATTCCCACTCATAACAACCACATTTCCCAGAGGGCAACAGGACTCTGCCCAGAACCCCCATTTCCTTCTACTGAAAAACTAGAGGTACAGTTTTGATTTGCCAAGAGGATGTAGAGAAGCCGCACTGAACCCAGCAAACTGAACCAGAACCAGACCTCCAGACCTATCAGTGAATCTTCAGAGCTGGTAGCTGGCCCACATGGACTTCTAAGCGCAGACACGCACCGAAGGTCCGGAGCCGTTTTCATAGCCCATAGGGAATTTTTTTTCATTGAGTATTGAACTCAATCCACCACCTACAGTCCCATGCCGTCCAACAGAAGGTATGCCCCCCACCCACCCAAATGTGCTTCAGCTTGCAAGAGCTGCAATGAACTGGACCAGAACCGGACCTCCAGACTCAGTGATGAACCTGAGCGCTCCTGTGACACCCTTGTAAGAAAATTTATTAGCTACATACAAGTACGTTGTTAAAATTAGCAGGTTTAAGAGTTTAGAAGATTGACTGTGGGCTTCATTGCTGCTGGTTAGGTCTGCAGAAACGAACAGCGTTGGCCCGGAACATTCGAACCGGAACCGAGAGCTGTTGTTGTGTTCTGCAGAGCTGGTGAGAAAAATTTAGTAGCTACAAATATAGTACTGTATGTATCTTGTTGAAATGATGTAGGTTTAAGAGCTTAGAACAGACTGTGGGAAGGGTTTTTAAAGCCTTAAAATACTAAAACATAGCGTCCATACTTCAGTTTTTCACTTATCGCCCGGGGGTGGGGTGGGGCTGGAACCTAACCCATGCAATAAACGAGACTACTGTATATCACAAAATGTTCATTTCTTTTAATATAATTTATATTTTTGCTATTTTGGGGTGTAACTGGGACCTGGAGTACACAATTTCATTCCACCTCATGTACCACATGTAATGCGAATGACAAAAGAAAGAAACTTGCACTTGAAATTGAGTATGTAGTAGTATGAAGTTACTGGAACACCATGACTTTATTATTTGTTGATTTATTACCATTTTTAGGGTTATTTAAGTTCATACATCCATAATTAGGTCCTGTTTTAGACGAGTTAATAGCTGTGTATTAGTACTTCTACCATGACTTGCTTAAACTGGCTTTTTCCACCCAAATCCAGCGTCAACAATTACAAGCTCTATTTAAAATTAATGTGCCCAAAACATACAGCAGAAAATGATAGCCTTGTAGGAGGTTGTGGTAACTTAAATACTAAATAAAACTATGTACATAAGTTTCAAAAACACAAAGTTTGTTTTCTCAGTCATCCAGGTATATAACAACAAAAAAGGTTTAATCATGTCATCTGGA
>JARVGV010000192.1:21189876-21201744 GCA_031762435.1 Hypsolebias longignatus | reverse complement strand
AGTTTTTGGATATGATAAAGGCCCCAAAAGGCCATGAAAAGTTACGGAAGAATAAAAATAATAAAAAAAAAAATAAAAATAATAAACACTACGATTACAATAGTCCCTTGCAGGGCTTCCCTGCTCGGGCCTAATTATTAAATATGCTGATGAAGACTGTGACACATTGTATAGTTAAAAGATACAAACCAGGCCTAAATCTACTTATGTACTTTATTCCAGAAGTATGTAGCAATGTCTTACAATGTACGTATTTGAAAACACACGCGCGCACACACACATTTAGAGTGCTTGGCATCGAGTACAAGGCTAGAGGACTGCCACAAAACAATTCACAATGAACTCTGGTTAATAAAAAAAAATTAGGATGGTTAAACATTTGCATACTAGTTGATTAGTCAAACTTATCCACAAACCTAACTTTGCATACTTAAGAAGTTTACATATTTAGTGCATATACTAGCCATCACATATTACACAAACAGATGAGAGGAAGCTCTCTGGAAGTTGGTCAATAAAGTTGCAGGAAGGAAATGTGTTGCGGGGGTGCTTGTGGAGCAGTCAGCACACTGCATCCTGTCCACAGTTCCAGAAAAGCTGACTTGATAAATCACAGGCTTATTCACACTGACAGCATTTGAAAAATGACTTTAGAAATTTAATCATTTAATGGCAACTCAAGATGCTTGCTTAAAAATACATAATAACTAGAAGGCTTAATTCATTCATGGATTGCTTGTAAATTTGTATAATGTGGATAAAGTAGAAAAGTCCTCAACAGCTTATGTTTGAGTATGTTTTCAAGCCTGGTGAAAAAGCTTCTCTTTGTACAGAAAGGTGAAAGGTCTTTTGTAATTTCAGGAGGGAAACTTTAACACCAATTTATTTATTTATTTATTTTTGTCTAATCCATAACAGACATGGTCACTTTTACAAGTTGCTTTGTCTGAAAATATGTCAAAGGACATTTCTATTAAAGAACAAAAGTCAAACCAAATTGATATTTTTTTAAACCAAATTACATAAAATTTATATTTAACACCTTTAAAAAGCTGAAAATTTGGCCTGCAATGCATACAGATCCACATTAACAGTCTCAAGTTCAATGATCTTTCAATAATTCATTATAATTACAGCATTTACAACCATTTACTTTTGACGCATAAAGGGCATTTCATAACAAATCAAAACTAGGCAGTACAGCAGTTTTCTTAGCCTATGCTAGGAGAAAGTTGTGGTTTTCTTCTTAGAGGCTAGGCTGGCTGTCACGTCTTTACGTGGTCTTAGTGGTTTACTGTGACTAAAGCAGTTATCTCGACTTTGCAGTCAGCCCGCCACGGGGTGTGGCTGGAGTTTCATCCTAAACTCCATAAAGAAGCACCAAACTTTTTGGCGAAGGTTTTGTGATCTTTTGATTACCACATATAAACATGCATGTAACTGCTGCTCATTTGTAGACCTGGGCTAATGTAAACGGCTATACCAGTCATGCGCTGTAACAATTCGTGAAAAGCAAATGTAAACAGACTCCCTTCTTACCAACAAGCATGATTTATCGTGAACTCAAACGCCAGTCCTCTCCGTTGTCATTTTTGCTAATAATTTTCGACAAAATACTGAGTTCCGTTTAGAAAATAAAAAACTGACAATGACTTAAAATGAAGCAGTGGTAACTCTTTTTAGAGTAAAAAGGCTAAGTTAGCCTAGCCTGCGTGGCTAGCTTCACGCTAACGTCAGAGGTTTGTTGCTTCACGCTCACCTTCAGTCTGACTTCATACGTTGTATATCTGCCTCTGCCAACCCCGATGGTCTCAGGGTTGCTCACATCGATTTCTAGAAAATTACTCGGGGGTCCATAGGCGTCATTTAAGTTTTGTGGCTTAGTGTAGAGCCTTCTTGTATCAGCTATAGCATCAGCCATTTCTCCCTGTCTTTTCTAGCGGAGAGGTAGTCTGTCAAGGTAGCCGGAATATGAGTACGTACTTTCTGGTGGTTTGTTTCAAAATAAAAGCCAGATACATATTTAACACAGATAAAATGGCAATAATTTTAAACTTTACCAAAAATGTAAATATAATTTGTTTTTATAATAACAATGTTTGGTATTTATTTTGCTTTTATCAAGCTGTTTGTTGTTTTATCTATAAAATGTTCAACTATTATTTTTATTTTGAAGGTAGAACGCGTAAATGCTACGCTTTGATGACGTAAAAGTTCATCGTGCTTTACTTCCGATCAGCTGAGGTTCAGCTGACGGTGTTTTGTACTGCATCCTGTTCGGTTTGTTTACGACCTGACAGTTGGAATTTATTATTACGTTTGTTAACTATAATGCTGAACAAATACAAGAGATGCAACAATTTCATTTCTATTATCCGGGCTATTATTTACGTTGTGTAAAAGCTCGCAATTTATAGTACATATTTAACATTCTGTTAATATTAACAATTTGTTGCTGATAGTATGAGTATATAACAAAATGTGTTGTGGAAAAATCAATGTCATGCTTTTCCAGTGACAATGAATTGTTAGCCCACACCTTGCACGTTTCAATAAAGTTTCAGCATTTTGAAACATCATGGCGGCCTACACGGTCCACAGACTCTTTTTCACTATTATGTTAAAACGGGGTCTGACTGTAAAGAAAGTCTGCTTTCTGTCAAGCGGTTACTCTGGAAAAGGTAAATACTGTAGGAGATTTTTACTTTTCACATTTTTTTTTAAATAAAGTGACTGACATCGCGTGTTTTTTTTTTTTTTTTAGGTTACAGTTGTTGGAGAGCTCTCAGTTCTTCTGCATCATTCGGTTCCTCGGATTCTCCAACAGCAGCAGAGTTCTGTGTCTCTGGGGATATAGTGAGTCACTTTGATCGCCTTGTTCAGCGTGGCTTCATGAAGACAGATGCCCAGCAGAGATATGTTCTCCAGCGGCTGGCTCACCTGCAGAATGCTTTAACGTCCTACAGTAACAGCATGTACTTGAACGCGCCAGCACCGCTGTCTAAAGACAACAGCTGCCAGACTCAGAATGATGACATAATAACAGCAAGAAAGGTAAAATATTAATATATTCACTTGTGTCATGTTAGGATCTGTACCTGTGTAGTGAGTTATGTCATACATAAACAAATGTCTCAAGATTTGACTGCTGGAGTCTTTACGTGAACATATTTGCACATGGTTCAGGCATTCTTGTCATCTGGATCTCTCAGAAAGTTGCAACAGCCATACTTGTACTCACAGGTGTTGCCACATACATTTTACTGGGTTGTGTGCTCCAGAATAAATCTAAAGTGCCTCATAAAAATAAAACTTTACCACATTTCAAAAACATATAAGCAGGGCTTAGTTTGAGTCGAATCCTGCCGGAACAGGAGCCAACTCTCTTATTTTGACAGGGTACGTTCTGGTAATTGTTTGCTTGGATCCAGTAACTCTCAGTCTTACTAATAATAAAGTTATGAACAAATCTGAGTGCCTTGAACAAATAAAACCTACATATTTACCGGAAATCTGAAAATAATTACATAAACACTAATTGTAAACATAACAGCCACTTACGAGCTTCCTAATATCACATAAGGGCTACATCTTTAAGTAAGCATTTCCTCTTCTACCCTTAAAAAACTCTGTTCCTAAAAGTACAGACATGGACAGTTTAATTAAAAACACAAAAATATAATTAAACAGCACAAATAAATTACAAATCAGTTTTACAGTTTAGGTGGGTCATTAATAAAATGTTGATGATAAAAATACAAGATAAATGTTTGATGGGTAATCACGTTACGTAGCTACATCACGTATCAAAACAACAGCACCATTTTGTCAAAACAACAGCAATCAAAATGTTGAAAAGACAGTCCAATTTACTTTCATTAAAAAAAAAAAAAAATCTCATTGTACAACTAAACAACCGAGAATTGAAGAACAGGAAGACAGTGGCAATGGAGGTACTGGAGCAGGTGCAGGTGCGAGGATGCTTGAGAGAAGCAAAGTGTGCTTTATTCACACAAGGAGAGCTGTTGGTCAGGCTGCTTCTTCTTGTTCTCTAAAATTGTTATCGAATCAAGTGTGTACAAATGTAGGTAAACACAATTGTCTAACACACACACACACACACACGTGTGCTATTTGTGTTCCGGCATTGTTTGGTTTACAAATTAAGTACTGCTTATAGCATATCTCCAAAGCTGTGGGTGTATTTATTTATTCCTGTACTGTATATCTCTACTAAATGTAGTCAAATATTTTATTGACTGAATCTGGTTTTAGTTCGCAACTTACAGTGGTGCTTGAAAGTTAGTGAAGAACCCTTTAGAATTTTCTATATTTCTGAATATGACATAAAACATCAGATTTTCACACAAGTCCTAAAAGTACATAAAGAGAACCAAATGAATCAAACAAATGAATCAAAAATATTATACTCGGTCATTTATTTATTGAGAAAATGATATAATATTACATGTTTGTGAGTGGCAATACAAACCTCTAGGATTAGCAGTTACAGTAATTTGAAGGTGAAATTAGAGTCAGGGGTTTTCAATCAATGGGATAATGATCAGGTGTACGTCGAAAGGTTTGAAAATTCCAAAACCAAAATCGAGAGATTTGGAGGAATAATTTCAAAGGTGGAAGACTGCTAAATCTTGAACCTGACTGTGACTCTGAGCTGTCAAACAGTTACAGATGAATGCAGAAAAGACAAGCTGGAAACGGTTGTTGAACTGAACTATTGTTTGGCTGATATCGGAATATGAAGTCGGTAGAATTAGAAAGAAGCAACTGGAATAGCATGGATGATAGTGAAGAGGAAGAAATGGACGAACAAAATGAAGAGAGAATGGGAAAATGTGGGGAAGGATGGAAAGAAACAGAGCTAGTGAAAGAAAAATGAAAAAGAGAAATGAGGAAAGTACAGAAGGAACTGATAGTGAAGGTAATGATGTGTCAAAAAAGCCATCTATGAATGTTATAATAAGATTTGAAGAAGGGGGAGTAAAGAAAATTGACCCACTTAAGTTAACAAAAACACTTAAAGCACAAGTTGGAGAAGTCAAATATGCAAAAACACTGAGCGACAGAAATCTTCTGATTGGGTGCAATACAGACGTTCAGGTGGAAAAAGCGAGGAAAATTGGGTGGGTGTGCAAAATTAAAGTCAAAACAGTTAGAGCAGGTGAAAAAAAAGAAATAATGGATGTAGCGGAGTCATTGTAGGAGCACCTTTAAATGTAAATATGAAAGAACTGGTCGAGAATCTAAAGCAAAGAAATAAAGAAGTAAAAGGAGCAAGAAGAACGACTAAAGGTCCAGAGAAAGTTGAAAAAGAAACTGTGCTGGTGGAGTTTGAAACAAAAGACGTGCCAAAGGAAGTTTTCTTTGCCTTGATAAGATTTAGTGTTAGGGAGTTTATACCTAAACCAGTGAGATGTTTTAACTGTCAGGAATTTGGACATACAGTATTGCTAAAATGTGTAAAGGAAAAAGGAGATGTGCCCGATGTTCTGGAGATCATGAATATGGAAAATGTGGAGCTATACTGGACTCAGTAAGATAATTTGAGAAAATAAATTAATAGCAGAGCATTTTATTTATTATTTACTTCTTAGAAAATGTGTTGGAATAATGAAATGAAAGTGAAGCGGTGCATACATTTCCTGATGTACAGTTGGGGTTGGGGGTGGGAGTGCACTACAGTGTGACCTCACTGTATTCCAGTAGCATCAGTAATGGTGGCTACAGGGTTCAGGTCAAAGGGTGGGTAGGGCTCTGGGAAGTTTATTGTGTGTGTTTGTTCTAATAATGGAGGGGGCTGTTGTTGTTTTTAGGTCAGAGGAGCTGAATGTCTCATATTTGGTGCTGGGAGTTCCTTTTTTTTTTTTTTTTTGTTAGCTGGATGGCATAAACACTCAGGGTTAAACAGAGATTTTGGAAAGCAGCAGGGCAGACCTCCCGCTGGGCCCATCCCAACACTCCTCTCATTCTCTCACTGTCCCCATCCGGTAATGAGGGGATCCCTATTGTACATGCCGTTCTTGTCTTTTTTTGCTTTTGATTTGCGGGTGTGGGGGGGGGGGTCTGACAAATGCTTTGGTGTTAGGCTGTCAACACCACCATAGACCATCAACTTACCCCTCTGCTTTTGTGCCTTAATTATTGCTCTGTCTCTCACACACGGACATACACTAAAGTCATATACACCGAACCAGTACTTATGCAATTATTCCAGTTTAAATCGGGTCATACCGTCCGTACTCCGGTGTCTGTTCTCTGTGAGAGTGCCACTATTGTCCTCACTAACTGACCAAGTCTGTGAGGAGAGTTCACTTGACTTAATATTGACCCAATGTGGCGTGGTTTTGCGGATGGTTGCTTGACAATGGGCTATTGTTAAGTGAGCCACCCTGTTCAAGTCAGACATGCATCATAAAGTCTCCCTGTACACTGCAAGCCTCAAAGCAGGACAGTTGTTTCAACTTAAACCCAATTTAGACTCATATAGTCTCATTAATGATGCCAGTTTGCGGCATCTTTGATCATCTCTTTAGATAAAGAGGATTTTTCCACAGTAAGTTAAAAGCCAAAGGGGCCATGTCCTGCATGTGAACTTTTCACTCATGTGCCAGTCTGTATCCTCCACCAGGAGGTGAGACTAGGCCAGAGCGCTCAGTCAGATGAAGTAGCAGAGGGACAGCCTTGTGCTTCTCCACTCTGCCGTGGCAGGATGGCTACCAGCCACCACTGACAATTACCCCTCTATGCCAGATGGCAGCCTGGGAAGTCAGGGAGAAGTCACACTCTTTTATGCCGGAACAGACGGGAACGACTTGTTGCTCTTCCAGTTTTTCACATTCAGCTCAGGAGGAGCTGGGTTGGGAGTGGGGGTGGAGAGCAGGCGAAAGAGGGCGGGATGCACAGGGAAAGGAAGGACAACAAGTTTGGGTTTTTAATTTAGTTTTCAATCTGCCATTGCTGATGTTTATCAGAGTCAAGTGCTCCTTGTGCAGCGGAGACCCAAGTGCATGTGGACACTGAGTACTATCCTCATGAAATGGTTTGTATGTTATTGAGAGGAAAATCCTTTTCTCTGGGCGAGCGATTTAATTCCAGCGCCATTTGGTGTTGCTCGGACACAGAGATGGAAAATCCTCATCCACAATGTTCTTAAAGCATGCATATAATTTAGCCAACTACTGATAAATACACTTAACTGATGGCAGATTCATTTACACGCTTGGGTCCTCTTTAGAGATATTTGGCTTTACTCTGTATTCTCAGCTTGGTCTCACAGAAGATGTTTTTTTGAGGCATAGACCTTTTGATAATAGGAGGCAGGCAGCACAATGACTTCCAGCAGCACCTCAATGCGACAGTACCGTATCACAATTAGCAGCGCTAAACAGGCTGCACAGACAAGTCCACTCCATCTCGTATGGAGCCTCATCCAGTCCTCTCCGTTTTGTCTGACAAATCCCCCCATTGTTCCTCTGATGATGCTTTTCTTTCGTGGGAACCCTGGCTTGTCTTGTTGATTAGATCCCCTTTGTCTTCCTCCCCTGCAGTGGGCTAGTCTGGAGAAGATGAAACCTCACACTGTAGTGGTGGCTTAATGCCTCAGCATACTTTATTTATTAAAAGATGAGCCCATTAAAAATGGTAATGAATATAAATATTCAGGTCAATAGGTGTTTTGTGCCTTTCAGTAAGGAATTAATGCCGATTTGCTTTTAAATGAATTATAAAAGCAACAGTTGTGATATAATGTGAACATCACTTTTTCCTTTTTCACTTCAAAGGAGGAACCGACTCCACCACCACCACCTAAAGGTCTCTATATTTATGGAGATGTTGGTAAGGTTGCATTAAAAAAATGCTTTTACACCAGAAATATTTCTATAATGGTAAATGTCAAAACAATGTCATATTTAAAGCCAATTTTTATTGTATTTGACCTTTTCAGGCACAGGGAAGACCACACTCATGGATTTGTTTTACTCCCATGTAGAAAACAAACTTAAAAAGAGAGTCCACTTCAATAGCTTCATGTTGGACGTCCACAAAAGTAGGTGGTGTCCTTCCATTTCACATTACAAACACTTGCATGCATGACTTTGTGATTTTTTTGTTTCGTTTTTAAAACTCATCGGACTGCCGATCCTATATTTATCCCTCTGTTTGTCCCAGAGGCCCCACGCTAATTGTCTGCCATTATTGCATCCAGGTGAAATTACAGCTTTATTCAGCATCGCCAGCAGGTTTGGGCTGCCGGTGCAGGTGTGCCTCAAGATTTGCTTGACATTTGTGCGCTGCTTGCAGGGATCCATCAGAGGAAACAAAGCCTGCCAAAACGAAGGCTAGGGAAAATGTTCACCTATGACCCCATATCGCCGGTTGCCATGGAGATTAGTGGGGAGATCTGCCTCTTGTGTTTTGATGAGTTTCAGGTGAGCAAATACGTTACAGGCAGTTTCTACGTTTGTGTGTTTTTTGTTCTCAAAGCCTGCCTAAATTGTTTAAGTACATGAGACAAAGACTGTTCTTAATTCTACTGTATTTTTTCCTACTTTATATAATTATATTCATAGAAGTGATACTGCCATTCTTATACTTGCATGATAATATTAAGGAACTATACAATTAGTTAACTTCAAAAGTAGGATACATATTTAAATTTGGGGCATAATGTCTTTGTAGCATACAGTATTTGAAAATTTGGTTTTAATAATTTTAACATTTTTGACCACAAAACAATTTAAATAGACAATTTGCCATAAACTATAGGGCTTAATGTAGCAAATACTGTACAGTAAAATATTTTAGTCAAAGTAAATCTGAGCATCTTTATGGTAAAGTGTGATCATGTTTGTCATTTACTACAAGACAGAAGAAATTTTGCTTTTTCTTTTTAGCACATGCTGGTCAGTTGTGTGACATTTTTAAATACAGTACTCAAAGGTGTACACTGCAAATGCTGAATATGACAATAGACACAAAGTCGTTAACCTTTAAATCACAGATCACTGATTTACATGTTAACCTTCTTACCTATTAGGCTAGGAAGATGCTGAATTATAGGCTTCTGATCTGAGCATAAAAAAGGCAGAACTGGGGACATCTAGTGGCTTCCTTTGATCACAGCAGACTTTCTTTCTGTTGCATGGAACTGTCCCATTAATATGCTGTTAACTAATGAACACTGACATCCTACAAGCACCTTGATATAAGATTTGAACTGTCAATATCTTAAAACTCTGTCAGTTTTCTGCTCTTTTTGCCTGTTTATGTGTTTTGCTGTTGACTTGCTCTCAAACCAGAAGAACCAAGTCATCCACAGTTTCTTTTTTCCTACTCTGCTTCTGATTTACACCCCTAAAGAGCACCCTCAGTCATTAGTGATGCAGAAATTCTCATTATTCTATTCTTTGGTGTCAAAGGAGAGAGCCTCTACAGGAGCTCTCACTATTCTCTGTAAGGTGGTTAGTCATTCACTGCGGTAAAGAAGCTGCACATGTTTCAGTGTTTTTTCATCTGCCAGCCAGACACATCTGTTCGCAGCACAATGTTGCTCCTCTCAGTGATATCATTACAGTTAATATCAGCAGGTCAAAGGTCACAGAAGGTGCGGTTGCTCTCGCTAATAACTCTTTATGCGTCTGCGAGGATCAAGAGCGTCCCCCTTTTATCCGCTCGTCTTTCACATTTGAAACTGCTGCACTGTTTGTGCGTTCCCATTGATTTGTTTTGTTTGCCGTCGCCAGCTTCAACAGTTTTTGCTTGTCAACTGTTGCTACCAGTGAATGGAGGGGGAAACAAGTAGACATGTGCACGCTGTTTGTGATGCATAAACAAGAGGCTGCGAGGTTGGGTGGGAGAGTTGTGTGTATGTGTGTGAAGAGTGTGTGGAGGTCTATACCAATCAGTATCCTCCTCCACTCAGCCATGCAAATGAAGCTCTGCGTATCAGTCGCACTCTCCTGCTTCCTTAAGTGAGTGGAGCTAGAAAGCGACTGGCGGTGGCGGGTCAGATGGATCTTATCCTCTTAAATGCTAATGACATTTCTCCATTCTCTTCATTAGCTCTGTGCCATTATCAGTAATTTGTAGCCCCCCTCCTTCTTTTACGACCCTCACTCAGTACCCCTGTCTAATGAATACTCGCCGTTGAGAGGTCCAAGATGGAACGATGGGAAGACTGTGAGAAAGGAAGAAGAGCGAGAAGAAAACCGCTTGAAGCGTCATTGTCTCGAGGCCTCAGTCATCGTGCAGCCGCTGTGAAATTGCTCATAGGTTGTGTCCGTAAAGAGGTGTAACATCAAAAGAGGGTTGGCACCCGTGCGTCTTGCCGCAAACCAACAGACACTTGAGTAATTGGATGCTCATTTAAATATCGGCAATGACTAACAGCGATTGCACCATTATTTTTGTGCTCCACGAGTACCACATCAGTCCCCCTCCACCTTTCTCATTCTGTGGGGATCCGTTCTTTCTCCTCCTCCCTCCATTCACCCAGCAATCAATATTGCCCCTCATGCAATGCCCATGTTGAGGGCACATGAATAAACAAATCCATGCCGTATAAAAGGTCATTTTTAAATGATTCCTTTGAAATGAAAATAAAATCCTGCGGTCGCAGGAAATGCGGGGCCCCCTTCACAGGGACACAGAGCCTTCCTTGGCTTTCGGTTGATTCTCATTACGCTTGCACAATCACACGCACACACGCTCTAATTTGATGCCCTTAGCCACCTCTTCTCTGCAAAATCAAGGCTTTAACACAAATGTTAATCAAGTATTGGCAAGGGCAGTGGAGCTAATATGCAAAAAGCAGAAGACTCTTCAGAGTATGAAAGGAGACATATGCTGTGGGTATGGCAATCAGAAGTGCCAGTTAGATACAGGAAGAGGAGGTAAGGAGGAGTGAGGAGAGGGCAGTGTAGCAAACACCTGCTTGTTCATGTAGCAGGCTGGGATTTGATCACAAATAACCTGGAAACATTATTTCCCAGGAGTCTGTGCAATATGACATAATTTTGACATCTTCACCTGTGAGATTGGAGTTATTTCATTCACTTTAGTGTTCCTTGGATATAGACTTCATAAGCCCTGGACTTAGAAATAAATTATCTTAGTCTCAGTGTAGAAACATGGACAAGTACAATTATGAGTCAATAGCTTTGTAGAACCACCTTTAATGGTATTAACTGAAAGTAAACTTCTGTTTGACTTTATCAGTTTTTCACATTGATGTATTCCTTAATATTTTCCTTCAGTTCCTTTTGGATTTTCATGCGTTTATTTATGCACAGCACTGTTTAGGTTCTACTAAAGCATTTCAGTCAAACTTAGGTCTGGTCTTTGACTGGGCCATTACAACACTGATATTTTAACCCTTCTATTGTACAGTTTCTGTTATGTTTTGGATTATTGTCTTGCTAGGGCTAAGTGCCATCTGATGGACAGCTGACATGTATACAGGAATAGCTTTATGTAAGCAGTACATGATGAGCTCCTAACTTATTGAACTAATGAGCTGATTATTCTTGCATACTCTTCAGGGTGGTGAACTTCTCTTAACATTCAACTTTTTTGATAGTTACTTCCACGTCATGTCACTGATCTGATGCCAAACACTTCTAAAGTTGTCAAATATGCTTTTACTTACACAACTTTTCCAAGTTTTTATTTCATTCATTCATTATTTGCGTCACTGTATTCATATTAAGAGTTCAAATATTTAACCTTATGTAAAGGAAATTATTTACAGAAGGATGCGTTTTATGTGAAATCCTCAAGTCATTCCTAATTTCTTTATATTTTACTTCCAAGGAGTTAGAATGTTGTGACAGAAAAGATAAATGAGAC
>JARVGV010000192.1:21121994-21133622 GCA_031762435.1 Hypsolebias longignatus | reverse complement strand
GGAGGTACAGGAGGGACAGTCTGACCGATACAAATGGAGATGATAACAACTGATAACGTCCATTTAATGGACTGACAGCATCCGAAGCCGCTGGCATCGCAGTCATACCCGTACCGTGGGTGTGCAATGTAGACGCAAAAAGTTAAATCAAAAGCTACAGCTGAAGTTGAGCTCCAGCTAGTGCTACCATTCTGCGGTGCATGTCAGGTCACATGATGCTGATGGCTGTCACAGCTAATCCATTTTCTTGAATCCATCCACAAAATGGCTATAACTCAGTAACTCTGTTATTGTGGTACAACATACTGTATATTCTCAGAGCTTCATGAGATCTTTGTTTAAAACGTTGGCATGCAAATTGGTGCTAATGTGCGTTCCATTTTTACTGAAATTACCAAGAATTTTACACTTAGCTTGTGAAGGGGAATGCCTCAAACTTTAAACTTGAAATAATAAATTCAAATCTAAGTTTTGTATTTGCTAACTAAAATGCTGCTAGCTATGGCACTGTTACAAGAGGACAAAATTCAAATGTACATAACTGATCAAATCTTCACGTATGTTTGTTTGTGTACATGCTAGCATTAGCATTATAGCTTAGCCAGGAGGAAGCATAAACATTAGCGGTTAGCAATCATGTGAGTTGTTGCTTTAAAAGTAGAACAAAGTCATAGCATAGTTGCTGTTTTAAATGTCTAGTGTTGTTATGACCATGCTACAAGTGAGAAAATGAATGCAGTTGTGAAAATTATAAGCAGTTTCCCAAACATAAACAAGGAATTTAAACACTGCGTGATAACAAATGCGTTTCAGTTGATTATTCAAACAAAACAGAGCTCGAGGGACTAATGTTTTACATCATTATGAAGTGTTCTGAAGCAAATGTTGGAACCATTATTCAAAATAAATATAGGCGGATTACCGGCTGTGATAATTAATCCAAAAAGGACCAGTGTTCACACTTTTGCCAAAGACAGCGTTCAGTTTTGGATGCTCTGCAGACCTGGGGCTGCGAGTGGAAGCTCTCCAACCACTGAGACGGCACTCCCAGATTTGATAAGCGAAGTCAGAGTGCCATCAAACAGTCGTCCTTCCGCCAGCCACCTGTTCAGCCTCCAGCCTTTCTGTGTGGACACAGGAGTCTCTTGTCCTTGTAAAATCCTTTAGGTTGGAGCTGCACATGCATGGCGTGCTAGTATCTGGTATGAATTTGCACTGCCTCAGATGTGTTGCTGTGCACATTGCAGGCTCCAATGTTCCATGTCGTCCACGCATCATTAAAATGGGAGAATTCTGTTTGCAGTTCTTTTTGGGGATCTTATAATAGTTCCCACAGCTACTACTTTCAGCACAAATGTGTGTGTCTGTGGGTTTTGAGGCCTCTTCGGGTGCAAGTAGCTCACAGTACAAATCTCACTGTGAAGTCACAACTCTGGCCCCTGATTGCTGCTGAAACACAAAGACAAAGGTTGATGGCAGCTGTTGTGGTTGTATGAAGCAATTTGTGTGCTCATGTGGTGATTACATCTGAGCTTGTTCAAACCCTTTTCACCCAAACACATAAGGATTTTTTTTTAGTTTGATTATCTCATGTAATTTATGGTTTTCACAAGCATGAAATGCCAGTTTTTTTTTTTTTTTTTTCATGCTCGCCTGAGAAGCTGGACTGGGAGGGTGTAGAGAAACATGTAATGGATAGAATTTCAATTAGACATTTTTTCCCCCAAGAAGGCCTTTAAAAGATCTAGTCCATATGTTTTGGGGTAGTGTAAGTGAAACATTGTGGTGGCTTTAGTCATACAACATAATTTTTACATATTATCTTACATTTTTTATGTTTTACACCCAATAATTACAAATTTATTGAATAGTTTGTGATATAAATCCAATTCAGAGTGATCCTATCTTTTTTGCTTAACTCCATTTCACCAACAAGATGAGTCTCTAAAGTATGTTGAAGTGTTCAAGATGAGTCTCTAAAGTACCGTATGTTGAAGTGTTCATGTTGGTTTGCATGCTCACAGTGTTCTTGCTTGATTTTTGAACATGTTCAAAAAATGTGCAACAGAGTTTCTCTCAATAAAAGTTGCCATGTTGAGGTGTCAAGACCCCAACTGATTTGTGTGTGTGTGTGTGTGTGTGTTTCAAATTTTCAGCTGTATTATGACACCTGGATGCAACAGAAAATATCCCTGAATGTCCAAATCTAAAACCCACAACTTTGGCAAATAACAACAATAATAAATTAAAAATAAGAAAAAAAAATTGGTCCAAACTTTCCTATCTTTGTTTTAAAACTGTGCCCATTAAATTATAAATGAGAAGGAGACTGCCAAGTTGGATGAAATGAGGATAAATATGGGGAACTAGATAACGCTCATGGTCTAGAATACAGTTTTGCATGTCGTGCACGCAATAACCTATGATTTTTAAAAATTGGTACTAACCTCCACCCCACCGGCTGCATGGCTCACTGGTTGCTTTACCAAAACACCCAGAATTCAATAGGACTGCAACCGAAAATGTTCCCTTTTCTCAGTTATAAGTCACCAACTAGCTTCCAATGATTGCAGGTCAGTGAGATAATTCTCTGACTCACATTTAAAATACACGGTGGCTTTGATGAGCTTTCCTTCATCTTTTTGTTTCTTCCCTCCAGTTTCCTTATCTCATCATTTACGGGACCTTTGTAAACCTTTATGTATGTACACCAAGATTTTATGAGGCAGATGTGTTTGATAAGGTACAGAAGTGCACAAACCTGACGTTGTCTTAGGGCAAAATGTTTTAGGAACGACTTACTTTATTTGAAAAATTATTATAAAGTTGAATGAGAAAAGAATCTTGGAAAATAATTCAGCTCTTTTAAGGCTCGCTTTCAGCCTTAAAGGTGAAATTTACTGAGTTAGTGAAACACGATGCAAGGGTTGTGGGAAGAGTTGTATCTACCTTTAGCTGACATGAGGAAAGATCAGAACTTGACCAAGGGTCCTGAAACCCAGAGGGAAACATTTCTGTGAGACTCTTTCCCCACTGAACGATCAAGTCAGTTGGAATCTGTGCAGCCACTTGATTTTTACCATCTCTTGTCAACCCTTCTGTTCTGCCCTTCTGAACTCTGAGGTCTAAAATTGAGATGTTACATCAAGGATAAGCCAAGCAGTTTGTCCTTGACTTCTATGAAACCTTAGTTCTGAATCATGAACTTATGTCAACAAGATAAGCTGCAGTACTCCCTGTTCTTTCTGCATCTGTATCACCTTAACAAGTCTATTTGATGTAAATATATGACCTTATGGACTGTACATACAGTGCAGAGAAAGTTGAACATATGTAGACACTAAATGCAGCATTAACAGAACCACATGCATATCTGAGGTCCACATTCTTGTAAGCAGTATATCCGTTACTAGGATTGCAGCAGACTTCCCAGATGTACCTGAATGATTACTGGTTGTCTAACTGTATGATCTGAATCATTTTTGATGACCTCAGATCATAACTTTGCACATGGTCGTAAGAAAACCAGAAATGCTTAAAAGGATGTTTATTTTTTTCTGCAAGAAATGTTCCTAAGGGGGACTCAAGAGAGCTGCGTGTTGTTTTCTGTTAGTAATATTATAATGTGGATGATTTATAAAATTTCAGAGTGCTGCATTGCGTTGTATCTTGTAGCAGATTTATGTTCAACTCTTTTTATCTATCTCTCAACACCTCCCATGTCAGTTGTTTAGTCTAATTCAAGCAACTGTATCAGGAGAATACCCATTTTTATGTGTCTCTTCTGTGTGTTTCATTGCTTATGAGGGCATGAAATTGCCCCAAAGCCCTAAGCCACATTGGGTACTCAGAAATAGAGCCTTTTTTTTCCCTGTTAACACACACGTTCACCCAGTCCTTACATTGACTTCTATGATTGTGTTCTGGATTATTATCTTACTTGCACCTGCATGCTAAAAACTGCTGGGTTAAAAACAATGTCTAACACATTGCAGGGTCAAAATTGGACCGAGCCAATCTCAAGTTGTTTTAACTCAGCAAGGGTGGGTTATAAATTTGAGCATACTGGATAAAGTTTTCTGCTCACAAAAAGTGTGTTAAAATGACATTGAACCCGAAGCTACTTAAAGTTAGTTAAAAATAACAACCTGAAATTCGAGTTATTAGATAATGCTTGTGTTGATGCTAGCTGGCGCTAACAACTACAGTATTGGCATCAGATACCTAGCACAAAATCAAGGTTATTTTAGGAAACCAAACTCACCGTATACTAAAGTTATCAACAAAGTTTGCCGGGTTAAACATATTACAATTTATTTTCATGAACTTACCTTTACTTATTCAATCGTAAAGCAGAGGTTCAGTCAGGTCAAAGCAGGTAAAGCTCTGGCTTTAAATAGTGAACTCTGAAAAAATGACAAGGCTCATTTCAGAACGACCACTGGGTCAAATCTGTTGTCTCAGTATTTGGTCAATCCAAACCAACCTCTGACCTAACAGCTTTCACCCAGCAATTAGGTTAAAGAAATAACTTAACCGAGAACTCTTTGAACTGCTTTGAAATCCTACAGGATTAACAAGCTAATGGCTAGTCCAAGCAGAGCTGATACCAAAAATAGATTGTTGCCATCTTAAAACTGCTCCGATCTAGAAAAACAAATTGTGATTCATGCAAATACTACCAAACAGTAGAGTCTGCATACTTGGAGGGTAACAAAGTATTCATTTATATTCATTGTGTGCATGCACACTGACTCCAGTCTGGGAAACATTCAGCACATTTCTCATCCATGCTCTTCTCTGAAGTCTGTAAGTATAGGAGCTCCCATGAAGTAAGGGCTTTGTGCTCACTCTGAGTATATAACCATGTGAAAGTGTACTACTGTACACAGAGGGACTGGAGAAACGCAGAGGAAACCCTGGTCTCAGCTGCTGTACATTTTCCCCCAGAGAAATCCTCTCATTCCTCTCTCACACACAAACAGACACACACTTTCCTCTTTGTGAGGCCTTCAGGCCACCGTGACGAGTTAAGCTGAGGAGAGCAAGAGTTAAGGAGAAGAAAGTGGGCCCCTCGCCTTCTGCTTTTCTCCTCCTCTTGTTCCTTCGTTCTTCTGGGGGATGGGTACGTACAGTGTTGGAACTCGTGATCTGGCTGGAGTCGAGGGAGCCAGACAGTGTGTGCAGACCCACCCTGTTACACTGTGGCCATCTTTTATAAAGTGACTACACACCAAGGGCAGCTGCTGGGATGGAAGATTAGAGGGATTTTTTTTTAAATCCACCAAGAAAAAACTACATGTAAATGGCATTACTGTTATATAAATTGTAAATGGTTTCATTTTAGGGTTGTTTCAGGGACCAGATTTTAAGATTTATTTATTTTTTTGCTGACTTCCAAAGGCTTTTATACACCAAGCTATCAAGAACTTGAGGAGTCTCTCTCCTTTGGTTTTTGGTGGGTAACCATTGTCAGTCCAGTCAGTTTGTTTTAGTGCTTAAGATGTTGAATAGAAACCTGATCTGTTAGTAAGAGAAGGCTCTCAGAATGGCCACTCGGTGTATAGCAAACGCCTGAGAACGGAGTGACGGCATAAAGCAAATGACTAAATCAATATGTCACACACACACTCCCCTCTTTTGTCATCTTCTATAACAAGCAACATGTTTTACAAGAACATGGCCATTTGAAGTGAAAAACCCCAACTGATAACTGATTCAGAGGACACTGGTTTTTTGTTTTCCAAACTGTTTTTGCTTTTCATCACCCCAGTTTTCACTTTGTCTTTGACACAACAAGGCACCTTTTGAAATTGCTGTTTCTTATTGCTGATCTGGTCTGTAATGTCTCTGCAGAACTGTACTGACCACACACACCATGTCTCTGCAGAACTGTACTGACCACACACACCACCCCTAAATGTTGGTCAACACAAATTGAGATACAAATGCAACAATTTAATCTCTTTCTGAAAGGTTCTGCACCATTCAAGAAAATTAAAGTAAAGCAAAAAAAATATTTGAAATGCATTTGAAAATTTGCAGAAGCAAAGCACAGCATGCTGGATTACCAATCCATGCCAATCCATAATCCATGCCATACTCACTTCTCCCCCTGGGAACACTCTGCTATATTGCAGCGATCAGACTGGAGGGTCGCATCGGCCCTCTGGCATTCTTACTTTCACCATGCTGTATAATTATCTCAGACCCCACACACTAGAGAGCTTTAGCAGGTTGAGAGCAGATTGTTTCAAGTAGACAAGTCAATATTGGTCAGGAATCCATTTTCATATGACCACTTGAGTAAATGTGTGCATTATTCATGAACTCCCATCATCACTGATAGGCTCAGCTGTCCAGTAAAGAAGAGAGGATGGACCATAATACACTTTTGAATTGTTAGCTCAGTTGTGGAAGCTGTATGAGACATTATTCCTTTAAATGTAGGTTAGTGTGCCTTCTTGCTGCCTCCATTTCTTTCCCTTAAGTCTGCTTTTCTAAGCTGTTTTGTATTTTCTCGCTTGTGGCAAACTTCTTCCTATTCCTCTTCCCCTTTTGTCTTCTTTTAAAGCATTACAGCAAAACTGGGTCACACAAAAAGAACAGAAACAGAAATGTATTATCAGCTGTATGTTGTGCATAACCACAGTCTAAATGCTTGCATAAGCTTTTTAAGGCTGCAGGTTCAACTTTTCATTTTTTGCTTCTGCCAGGGATGCCCTCCACCTCTCTGCGGTGGCATCAAACTTTCAAAGGTATTGAGCATGTGTGGGCGTGTGAGAATAACATTATCTCTGTATTTTTTTTTTCTCCAGACTGCATTTAGATGAGCTCACAGTTTCTGCCATCATTTGCAACTGGTTATTTCTAAAATGATCTATGAATATTGCACTTTTCTATATTTTTCATTAGAAGAATGTCCACATAGTTGCACATCTTCCCAACATTCAGGGAAAAAGAGTTGAAATAAAATTAGCATTCCTTGAAGGCATGCATATTACCTACAATCTTGCATGAAGTTGTTTTAAGCAAAAATATTATCTGTCAGCCCTCATAGTATTTTTGGTGAATGACTCTTAGCTACCACCACATTTGTGAAATTGATGGAGTTACAGCCATTTTTTTTTTTCTGAGGTTAATTAGCTGCGATAGCCACAGCTTTAATGAATTTGAACAACCCCTTATCCTCACCCCATAGACCAAACGGGATCCACTCCTTGGGATAAAGTAGCCCATGAGCCACCAGTTGATGATCCGTCTAATACAGTTTGATTAGTCTTAATGGTCATGAGGGTGAACCGCTAATGTAAACATAAACACTAAAAGTTATTACATTAGCAGATGTAATCTCTGAGTTGTAATTACAGCAACTGATAGAAGTCCCAGTTCTTGTTTGGATTCACAACAAATATGTATACACCTTGATTAATGCAGTTTGTAGAAAAAATTCTATGAACTGTGATGATTTTTGTTTTATTTTTGACATATTAAGGTGGCTTGTGTTAGAGTATGAAATTAGAGCAAATACTTTTGGCTCTGAAATGTTTCTTTAGGTTTCAGGTCAGAAGCAGCAGGACAAATGTGAGCCGCTCTTTAGCATTAACCAGTATTAGCTTTCCTTTATCTGTCTGCAGTTGTACAAGACACTGAGAGCAAACAAGGAAAGATGAACACATAATTCTGCCTGTCTAAGCTGTTCTCCATCTATTTTTTTCTTTCCCTTTCTGTCTCCTTTTTTTGTGTGTGTGTTAATTTTCAGTCCCTCGTCTGTCACCCCCTTCTCTATCTTTCTCGTTCATTCTCTCTGCTGTTGTACAATCAGTAAAAACTGTATGGAGACAGTAAAAGAGCTCAGCAAAGGGTGGCCGACGCCATTGGCTGACGAGCACTCCACCCCCACTTGTGATTGGCTGCAGACATCAGCATAGGATTCAATCAGCTGGGAAGTGTATGTAGGTCAGTGAGTAGTGATGTGAGCCATCTCTCTCGTTCTCGCTCTGTTCCCCTCCTCCACCAACTTGGTTTGGCGAAACCCGGCTGTTGTGTTTCTTGGCCACGCTCCAAACCTCAAACCCAGACCAGAAGCCTGAGAGGAAAGGCAGAGGCAGGGAGGTTAAAAGGAGGAGATGAAGTTGAAGCAGTGAGGAAAAAGGAAGAGGGCAAAAGTGCATAGGTGGGGGAAGGTGATGACTTAACATCAAGTGCACGTAGTATTTGTCAGAAACCTGAAGATCTGCCTGTGTTAAATACAGTAATGGAAGAGATGGAGTAAATGAGACCACAACTGATGAACGTGTACAGATATATTATTTTCTACTTTGTAGACTTTATGAATTAAAAAAAAAAAAAAAAAAAAAAACAGTATTCTGCTCATCCTCACCGTATCGCAGACTACAAGCAGTTTCATCTATTTAGATATTTCATCTGTCAGCTTGTGGGCACAGAAGTCTCTTAAATATGTATGGAAATCCTGCCACGGCTGCCTCCACGTGTCCTATTTGAGCCTTTTCACTGAGTGCATCGCCTAAGGAGTAGCCAGCCTGCCACTTTTGTGCTCATCTATGCCAGTGAATAATTTACGCTAACCCAGATTCTTGTACGATGTTTACTCTACACCATACAAAAAAAAAAGAAAGTCCCGCAGACTCTGAGTAGCACAAGCACCCACCTTAAGTAGTGCTCCCAAGGCGTCGCCCATAGTCGACTAAGCCAGACAAGCAGACTGTGAAAAGCAGACAAAATAAAGTCTTGTACACTTCACTTTACTACTCCCTCTGCACCCGTGCCTGTCTGCATACTTCACATTAAAAGTGCCTCGGAGCTGTCTGTGCTCCCTGCAGCCCTCCTTCCTCATGTCTGTTCGTCTCTGCACATCTCAGCCTTCTCACTCCCTGCACTTTCTTTTATTAGAAACCCACTGAAGAGTACAGTAAAACCCACGGCCCTGCCCACACGAAGCTAAGCACATTCTTTCCTGTCTTGCTTCGCTCCTTATTTCCTTTTTTAAAAATTCTTAAATCTTGATTAGGTGCTTTTCGCCCTGCCCTAGCGCTGAACTTGTTCTGATGGATGTTGGCAATTCTTAACCATCCACAGACTGGCTTTAACCTAACTTTACCCCCTTACTCATCACACCGCTGACCCACTTAGAGCGCAGCGGCACGCCAGATGGGATTTTTACTCCAGGGCATGCTGGGAAAAATAAGCTAAAAACAACCATATCTGCATGTCCACACATACTATACAGTGTGTGTTGGAATTGCTTACTCAGACTCTACTTAGTCAGACAGTAAAATGTAGTTTGCCTTTGTGCCATTCAGTAGTCACACACAGGTTTTTCCAGTGATGTCCTTACATTACCTACAGAAAACCATACCTGGAAACACAGTCACAACTTATCAGCTACATTTCTGAAACGCTTCTATAAAATCCTATCTCTGTCATGTAATCAAATTTACTTTAATAATACACTAAATCTTGCTCTTGTTAAAATACTACAATTCAATTCAGTTTATTTATATAGCGCCAAGTCACATCAGACGTCATCTCAGGGCACTGAACACAGTCATACTGATAATACTTTTGAGGTCGGCGCTAGTTAGCCTAGCTTGTGTTAGCTTAATTGAGCTAAGCTTAGCATGACCAGAAACAAGATAAAGCATTGCATCTTCTTTAATACCTCTGTTTATGACCCCAAGAATGTGTATAAATGAGCAATTTGTTTAAGCAAATAGATTTGAGATATTAGTGAATTTTAGAGGTTTTGTGACAGTAAACACACAATGATTGTAAATTACAGAAGTTGCACAAAACGTGAAGAAAGCAAAGTTTAACACAGAACTAGACATGCATAATAAATTATTATTTTTCAAATTGAAATCTTGAGATTTGAGAAATGCACAGCTCAGCTTTTTCCACCTTCCTGGTCTTATGACTAAACGAGCAAGCGAACGACAGACCGCCCAACTGATGCAACACTACCACATCCCCTTTTATCTGCTTATTTTTGTCCTTTTGAGGCTGCACGTGCCACACCAAAATTTAACCGAGTAAAGGTCAGCGTGTGAATTAAGGGGGTTAAAGCTGCACCCTAAGGCAGACGCCTCAAGCTTTTGCAAAGGTTACATGCAGTTGCCGTTTTTTGTTTCATTTCTTGTCGTCATCATACAAAGTAGTTTTTGTAATTGAAGACTGAAATTACACAAACTTGCTGCATGTTAAAGCTTCACAAGGAAACTTTTTCATTGCTGTGCACATTAGGTATGAACATTGTCCGTCTAAGGGGTATTTTTCAGGAGATCACAGTATTTTTTTTTCCACGTGCCTAGACAATGCATTGAGCTTTACAGAAGAGGCTTGTTAGGTTAAAAAGTCTGTCAGCAGCAGTGCTTTCTTTCTCGCTGTTTTTTTCTCTCATTTACAAGGCCGTCTCACACAACCGCCAAAGGATTATCAGACACACCCCTTTCAGAAGCGCTCAGCCTTAAACCTCCACCATGTACGTTGCGCGCATTGTAAGCTTACGTTTCAGCACTTTCTACCCATTCTGTCTCCTCTGAGAAGAGAAAGTGTATAGGAGGGAAAAACATAAAAGGAGATGGAAGAAGAGGAGCTGGGAGAAGGAGGGGTGGACTGAGTGATTGCTGCTCCCCAGTACAAACAGGGAGGAAAAGAGAGTGGAGTTCTGGCCTGCAGCCAACTTCTGCCACCACACAGCTTTTGTGTGGAGGTTTGACTTCGGGGGGACCTTTCAGAGAGGGAAGAAAAGAGGTGGGAGATGACAGAGAAATATAAAAGCTGGCAAAGATGAAGCATCAGAAAGAGAAAAAAGAAAATAACTGGGGAAATGAGGAATGGGAGGAGATTTTCAACCAAATGAGACAGCCATAGACCGTTCCGCTGTTATATCCTTCTCATCAGAGCCCAAAAATATCATTTTACCTACAGGTAACAACTTAAGCTAACTTTATTGTTTGTGGTTGGAGATGATTGCCTGATTCAGTAACTGATTTATTTTTTTTTTTTTAAAGTGTGCCCATGATAGAGCACACGTGCGCAAATGTAAAATCCTAAAAAGAAAACTTAATGGCTTTGCTGTTGTCGCTAAATGTGAATACAAAGTATTACATGTTCGAACAAGCACTCTTTAGGGGCGAAACTGAGGTGATGCAGTGAGAAATGTGTATGCTCTTCACCTGTTTTTCTGTATTATCCTGGACAATACAACACGGCAGCGGATGTAAGGAAATTCCAGCCTAACGTGGAAGCAGTGCTTGTTGTGTTTGTGTCTGTGCGAACCATACGGTTAAACTGTGAGGGTCTCAAAGAACCTGGACAAAGAGTGGAATGAAGGGCCTCTTGTGGCCCTGCTGAACTCTGATACCTACATATTCAACTATTCACCCCCACCCATCACCCCCCCACCCTCCCGTAGAGCAGGATATTTAAGTTCATGTCAGTCTTGGGCTCACTTAGACTTGATAACAATGTACAGTATGTTCAGACGCCGCTAATTAAATTCCACCTGAGTTGCCATGGCGATGAAGTTCACTTCAAGCATGGAGGACAGAAAGGAGGTGTGTGGTGTTTGGATGGAACCACGGAGGGTGTAAAGATAACAACACC
>JARVGV010000192.1:21092990-21103778 GCA_031762435.1 Hypsolebias longignatus | reverse complement strand
CTCCACATCATTGCATTCAGTTTTTATTCACAATTTGTTTAGTGTCCCAACTTTTTTGGAATCCGGTTTGTATAATGTGAGCAAGTGCAGTGACTGACAAAGGTATTGCAAACACTTTCTGGTGAGATATTGTTGATTTCTGCAATATATGCATCTGATTAACACTAATACTTTGTGGACCAGACTGGGTGACCTCATGGGCCAGATTTGGCCCTTGGGCCATCAGTTGACAATTTGTGTTTTAAGGCTTGTGCATCTGGAATCCTTAATCTAACTATGAAAGTCACTGTAAGCTTATCTTGCAAAACACAGTCAAACAGTTTTTTTGAAAATTTATCTAGAACAAATAGCACTAATTGATAATATATTCATTAACTTAATAAAATTACTTACATAAGGTAAATTATTCCAAAATTGCTCATTGAAAAAAATAACCCCTAAGAAAGAAATTGAATAATCACATTGGAGGACTAAGGGTTGATTCTTTAAAATTCAGTGAAGGAGGAAAGAAGAACATTTGGAAGATTAAGAGCATTAGCTTATAACTGAACATTTTCTAAAGCAAACATACTGAATTTGGAGTAGTTAGCTAATTTGTGTCTTTCTCACATATTTTTTTGGTTTGAGTCCAAAACAAGGTAAGATACTTTTTCAAGCAGTGTGATTTTTTATTTTTTTTTCATCCCAATGCTATTGTTCTATCTCTACAGGTCTGACCTTTGAGGTGGAAGAAAAGATCAGACACACACCATCCTTTTTGCCAAACCAACCATCAGCACAAGGTCAAATCCAAACCCCGTGTTTACAGAAGCAGACTTCCTCTCATGAGCTTTACCTGCGCTCCTACACTGACGAACCGTGAACGATCTGACAGAGATGCTGCACATACGCTCTTAAAGACTCCTTTGCAAAAAAAACCCAACAAAAAAACAAAGCTATGTCAAACAATCACAGCAAACTCACGTATAGGTTGGAATTATGCAATTTTTCTTTGAAAGCCAGTTTCTTGATATCAAAAAGACACTGCTTATCAGAAGGGACAAAACATCAAGCAAAGAAGTAAGAAGAGCATGGTGCAGCTGTTCCCGCTGAAGGCAAAAAAAAAGGACAAAAATCAAGAAGCGATGTAGTGTAAATCTGATCCAGTTGTTTCCAGATGTGTTATGTTGAGGGTTTTAAAAAAAAATCCCTCCGCTCTTAGTCATTTTAATTGTTCTGTGT
The DNA here is from genome assembly GCA_031762435.1 of Hypsolebias longignatus. Taxonomy (NCBI): domain Eukaryota; kingdom Metazoa; phylum Chordata; class Actinopteri; order Cyprinodontiformes; family Rivulidae; genus Hypsolebias; species Hypsolebias longignatus. The sequence goes on along the minus strand of JARVGV010000192.1, from coordinate 21,102,557 downwards.
TTGTTTTTCAAGGGGGTTCTGTTTTATTGTAATTGTTTCTGGATCATAGATGTCTGTACAAACAGAACTGGTGTATTTTGAGTCAAATGAAGAGATGGAAGTGGAGGATCCTACTTGCATACACTCATACAGACTAACTGACATGTTTGCAAAACCTCAAACTTCAGAAGTTAAAAAAAAAAAAAAAAAACTAAATTCAATGCCATAGACCTACTGTTTTCTTATGCATTGCTTGAATTTAAAGTAACAGCAACATGCATTATTATAATCGCTAATTTCTGCATTTGTGTGTATATTAAAGTGTGCACAAAGAAAGGAGGAAAAGATCTTATGTCTGTTTTGGTTTTTAGAGCTCACGGTGAATTCCGTTGAGGTTGTTTATCGCAGCATATGATGTAGCCAAAATGAAAGCCTGTTTGCTAGCGTTGAGAACATTTCCACACCACTACAGGTGCTATATAAACAGTGTTGAATCCTGTCTCGAGAGCAAGATGCAAACTTTCTTGTATGAGCAGTTTTTACAGAAGAAAGCTCAAAGCTAGAGCCATACAGCGCAGCCAGACTGAAGATGGCGTGGGGAGCAGGGTTCTTTTTTTTTAGGCTCATTCCTCTCAAAGCCAGTTGTTTCTTGGGTAAAATAAGCTATTTCTGTATATTGCCAAATTTACTTGAAACAGACAGTAGGATTTGCTGGCAGCCAAATCACATGTGCACACACACAAACACATAGCACACGGGGGCTTGTTATTCACATACAAAATCACTCAGGATGGAACATTGATGCTTCCCTTTTGAAATACAGTACTCACATTCAGATGGATTCACACAGAACATTTCTTGATAATGAAACCTAATACTTTGTGCTTGTGAACTTGTAACCTGTGAACTTTTGGTCGTTGAGATGAAGGGAAGGAAGGAGGATTAACGTCAGGATTATTAAATCACGCATGTCTGTTTTTTTATTTTTGGGGTTTTTCCTGTCATAACTATTTCTCTTCCTCTTGTTGGACTTGTGACAGACACAGCCCCTCATGGACACGCCTGGTGCTCCTGCAGGTGACTTCCTGTATCTCCTGACTTGTGTAGTGTTTCTCTACCAAGTAGATTTCAGCTGAATTAATCTCACAAGGATGTGTAATATCTCACGATGCATACAGCACAGCCGACTGTATGCATGTCTGTATTTACGCATTATGAATCGTGTGAAGATGCATATATACTCGCTGTTTGTCCTTATATACTCATGTTAGTACTTGACCCTTGGATTTTTTGTGATACCTCTGTAGTTGAAGAATTATTGAACAAAGTTACACACCGGGTAAGTGGGAACACTGTTACCAGCGATTTAATTGTCAAACCAGATTTTTTTGTTTGTTTGTTTTTAATGGTCACAAGAACCATTGTTGTAGCATCTGGAAGCGCTGGTACCCCCTTTCCTGTTTGGGGTAGTGACATGAAGTGTATTCCCTGCTGTGTATAATAGTGTACAGATTTGTGTACTGTATATCATTTTGACACCAAGACAGAAGAGCGGGTGTGCATGGTTGGCTGGAATGAGCTAATGTGCTATCTGAGGTTTAGTGCATGAGTTAGTAGAACTCCCCCCTCAACCCTCCAAATGGTTCCGTCCCATTGCAGACATTGTAATACAGAGAGGACCAAGTATTTTTATCACCCAAACACACTCTCTGATCTTTTTTGGCAAGAGGAGCTCTTGCACCGTCTTGCTCATTTAATGCCCAAATCTTATGAAGAGGCTAGCTTGTTGTAAGACAAGCTAGCAGCTAGTCAGTGTGTGGCCAAGACCAAAGTGGATTGCAGCCATTTTATAACAACTCCCATCTCATAAACCTCAGCAATTCATGTGAGTGCCATCTTTAAGGTCCTTACACCCCTTTTAATTTTGCATTACATTGTTATTGACTTATATTTCTGAGTTTTTGCAAGTCAATTGGCTACATCAGCTGTAATATTTTTGCAATATTTTGATGTTCTTGCTGGAATAACAGTGTAATTTAACATTTAGGACAATGGAAAGGTTCATAAAATAGTATTTACATGAATTGCTATGATTTTTTTTTAGTTTTTAGACATCAGCAATCCACTTTGAGTAGCCGTTAGCTCGTCAATCAAGTCAAATTTCTCCAAATTGAGGGCTTTCAAAAAGCTTTCTATAGCAGGTAAGATATTACTTGATCATAAATTTTCCACAGAACACCTAAAAAGCTCTGAACTGTGGTTTAAATAGGTTTAATATTCCAAGTGATTCCATATGTGTAGACAGGAAACGTCTTCTTGTTTTACATGAAGACCCTGGTGCTTTCAACCAGCTGGTTCGAACATTGATTTAATTTAATTTTTTAAGAAGCTGGAATACATCTAAAACTTGCAGAACACTATCATTTGTTTAGGCCAGCTAAGCATTTAAATTTACCCACACTGATTGTATTTAATATTACTTCTGTAGTTATCTTGTGAAGAACACTGAGAAGGTGAATCTTGTGATCGATGTGATCTTTTGTATATAAAGATAAGATTATTGATCCCTGATAAGCTGTGTAGGTTTCACTTGCAGAGAAGTTACATTTTCTATGTTCAGTGTCAAGTGTTTCAGCTCTTCTAGGAGTCACAGTGGTGCTTTTCCTTCAACACCGCCACTCAATGCTTCTACCTTTGTTCAAGCACAGCTGACCTCCCCTTTACGCCCAACACACACACGCAGCACATCATGTGCTGGCTTAAAGCTAAGAAAAGAGAAAACATCGACATACCACTAGAAACCTTAATGACCTCTTGGACGTTTTGTATTTTTCTCTTGTTAAGAGTCCCAGGCCAGCTCCTTTTCCATACACACCTCTGAACTTTGCCCTTTATTAATCTTGCTTCTTCTCAACTCAATGTTAGTGGGTATTTTACCTGTGTATTCCATTTTGAATTGTAATCTAGTTTGTATAAGAAATGGTGCGCATGTAAATAAAGCTTGGTGAAGCTCCACACGTGTTTCTCTTTTTTTTAATGTACTGTATAAATCAGGCACTGGAAGTGCTCAAATTTTACAAGAATTGTGGGACTGTCCTCAAATTGCTGTTGATCTTGCATGCTATACATGTGCTGGTAATTCTCAAGTGTGTGTGTGTTTAATGCAGTGCATGTTCATGAACAGGCGTAACCTCACACTCCCTGCAGAACATAAATCCTCCTCTCTGTGTCAGTATGGTCGGATCCAAAGAGCAAGAGAACTTTATGTTCTTCTCAAGTTCTTGGAAGGCTTCTTGCACAATGTTTGTTTTGTATGAGGCTGCCTTAAACAAGAACAGACGTACAGCTTCAGATACCTGACAATGGGCTGGGTGCTCTTTGCTGCTTTGTAGCAAAATGTACTGGAAAGGCATGAGGAAGGCTCACCGGATACAAAGACGTATGAAATATTCCCCAGACTTCCACACAAGTTATCAACACAGATTATATGCTCTGACAGCATCCCCCACTCCCACACACACACTTTTTCCTTGATAAAAGCCAATAGGCCACAATAACGAGGCTATTAGAAACTCTTTTGGAGGAATTTTCTGACTGCAAAGTTAATGAAAAAATACAATCTTTTCATCTTCTACTAAGAAATGTCTCTCAAAGCAAGCCGGAGCATCTCATCTAACTGCAGCTGGTGGGTGTGATGAATAGGTCACATGTGAAAAACTAATTGTCCTGAAGAAACTAGATGTTCAGAGCTGGCCTGGCTGTAGTTTGCAGTACAATAGGATTTGATGAATTATACCAGTTGACCAGTGTGGCCTTGTTTTATTGACTGGAAAACATACCACAACATTTCTAACAAACAAAAAGTATTTTTGTTTTTCTTTCTTCCTTTTCTTTTTTTTTTACATTGACAATAGAACTGTTTGGTGCACAACCACTTTCCAGTTTGGGCTAGACAGAAAATTTCTAAACACGCTTTAATTTGAAAGATCACATTTAGTTTCTAAACATGCTCTTTCATGACTGAAAAAGTAAGGTCAACACAAAGCTCCAAACCTAAAACCACACTTTGGCAGCAGCTCCCAGTCAGCTGATCATCTTAATGACACAGTATGTGGTCGGGCTGCAGTCACACATGTCTGAATGAGGTTACTGATCCTTTTCGGTTTGTTTTCAGCAACAGCACATGCAGATGTCAAAATTGTGTGCATCATTATCCTTATAGTTGTGAGTTGAAATTGCTCACCTTCAGTTTGCGTTTAGATTAATTATAATTTGAGCATATGTGTCGTATGTTTCTTGGCTCTCTCTGCTGTCTGTTTGGCTGGTTTCACTCCATGCCATGCCTAAATGACTATGTCTCTTGTTTGCATCTCCACCCACATTTTCAGGGCAATTTTCTTTGGGACAGCAGACTACAGGTACTTTTCCAAATATCATTTTCGTGGTAATACAGGAAGCAGGTGAAAGAAATAATTGCTTTGCGCTTGAATGAAAACACACTTCATTTAAATAGATGACTATCAACAGAACTGAAATAAAACATGCAGCCTTCGTATTTACAATGGCTGATACGTTTTGTGTGTGTTTAGATTGAGGTGGTGTTATTAAATTACTCCCAGAGTCAGATTAGAGTGTAATTCTACCTGAGAAGAACTGGTTTGGTCTCATCAGCTGGGCACCAGTGACTCTTCTCATCCACTTTTTGTGTGCGTGGTTTTATCATACAGCGTTTTGAATCATGACACAAAACTCTATGCACATACTAACAGATATGTGGGCTTAACAGCTTTTAACAAAGGTTTTTAGCATACACAACTCAACCAGGGTTCACATCTTGATCACGTAGGGTAATTAGTAAAGATGTGATTTCGGCTGCTCCCTTCCTCAGGGGTCGGCACAGAGAATTAACTTGCACCAAGACTTGGCAGTTGATGTTATGCTGGGTGCCCTTCCTGGCACAACCACAGACAACCGAGCTACCACATCCCTCTGTGTGGAGCAGAGAGCTGCCATCTAGGCCACCTGGGGGAGCAGATGGTGAGGCTTAAAGGTCTTGCTCAAGGGCCAAGAGTGGGGCAAATGAGGGTGGAGATACTGTAGGTGTGGGTGTTTCGCCTTTCTCATCCAGTTTGATGTTGTCGGTCCGGGGAGTTGAACCGGCAACCTTCCAATAACAGGCCTACCTTCTCTAACTTCTGTGTGTCCACTCCCACTAAAGAGCCATTACTATTTTTATTTTTTTCCTCCTTGTAACTTCTTCATGTTTTTTTTTCCTCAGTCCCACAAACAAACATTCCTTCTTGAATTTTTCATTGTGATGAAGGAAAACAGGCAAACGGGAGGCGCCGAAGCTCAGAAGGGGATGTTACCCAACTTAACAAAACACGTGGTACATCAGGGCCATACCACGTAGCCCTGATGTCATCACATACGCTGTTTGTGATGACGTATATCTGTATATCACACGTGCAACATTGAATGGCTCTACAAATGAACGGATCGTCAACATCCGGTTCATTTCAAAGAGTCATTTACAGCCCAGCTCTAATAATTAAAAGAAGCAACGCTCTTTGTGGCAAAGTCATCTGATTTATTGCCATGTTATCATCAGTATGTCTCTACCTCAGTGAGTGCTGGTTGGATGAGTGTTTTTAACACTACAAGCCTTCTGAAAATCAAAAACACACCTGGTGTTTGAAAATTTCTACCAATGCAAAGGAAACTCAGTATTTATTGTATTACTTAACTTTATCTTTCCCTCTGTAGAAACCTCAAATTAAAATAGTATTTGTGTGATTATTTTATCATCTGCACCCAAATGTGAAAGACAGGTGTTACGGCCAGTGGCCTTTTATGTTTTTTTATACTTAAATGTCCTGACCACTGACTTTCATGGGCCAAAGACAAAATGTGTTTCCGATAAACTGAAGGTACTACTACCTGTTCAACTATATTCCAATCAGAATCAGGTAAAACAACTGGACACCACTTACGAAGAAGGACTCCATCATTAATGAAGAAAGCCATTGACTCAGCTCTAGCTCTATCAGCACTTACCACCCCTGCAAAACATTTTTGCAGTGTTGGGTCAGTCTTCTGGGCAGCACACAGGCGGACACGAGTGATTGGCAGCAACGGATCAGAGGACCGCACAGCATCCTGTTTGTTTTGTGCAGGAACAGCAGGATCTGGATCAGGTTCTACACAATCTGAAAAAAACTGACACAAGTAAGGTGTCAGATAAGTCAATGTCATCATTTTCAGATTATTATTTTTTTTCTTTAGCTTTTGGGCACGAGTAAGAACACAAGTAGGCTTGTTAACATGACTGGGTTCTTCATTTGGTTCTAGGCTTTTTAGTTCATCTAATACCTCTTTCCACCAGCAATATCATTACCTAGCAGTAAAGCAACACCTTTAATGTTGGGCAAACAGCAATAGGGAAAACACCAGAGATTAGCTCTGATTGTAAATTAACTAAATGCACAGGCCTTGGAACATAGTGCATTTCAACACCCTGAATAATAGCACTATATCCACATGAAGATTTGTTAGAGAATGGCAAAGTTTTAGCTAGAATAACGGATTGAGAACCACCCGTATCACGCAAAATAAGAACTGGACACTGATCTGCAGGGTTTCCTGTGAGGGAAACTAACCCATCCAACAAAAATGGTTCAAAACAAGGATCAGGTTTGCAGTCAACATGATTTTTTTTTCAATATCTGGCTTACTCCGAGTGGGCCGAGATGGTGTAGAGGCAGGGCAGCCGGCTCAGGACCGGAAGGTCTCAGGTTCGATCCCTGGTCACTACATACCTCGTTGTGTCCCTGGGCAAGGCACTTAACCCCGAGTTACTCCCAGTAGGACTGGCTGGCGCCTTGCATGGCAGTCCACCGCTACCGGTGTATGAATGTCTGTATGAATGGGTGGATGGCTCGTACTGTGAAGCACTTTGGGGCCCCTCATGGGGGCTGGAAAGCGCCATATAAGTAAGCTTCATTTACCATTTACTCTTTATGAATCCCACACCTTTTGGTTGAGATTGTACATTTTGTATTTTTGCTTCAAAGCTAAACAGTTAGGCTAAACATGTCCTTTCTTGTATTTGTATTTGGTACATCGCACCTGGGATGCACCCAGGTGGGGAGGTGCACAGCTATGTGGGCACCTGGGGGGCGATTCGTGATTGGGTGTCCTTCTCAGAGACACCACAACATGTGCAATAACTGGGGATTGAAACCAGGACCTTTGGGTCCTGAGTCGGCTGCCCTGCCCCTACACCATCTCAGCCCCATAATATGCTAATATTAAGTTTAGTAAAAATCTGGCTTATAGAGCAGCACTGTTTATTTGTATACAAAATCTATTTAAAAACCCACAAAAAAGTGTAGTGTTCAGATTACAATTAGGTCATGCATGCAGTTTTCCAGATATTGTTCGTCTAAAATAAACAGTATATTTTTGATGCCCATACTCAACAAAATTTAAAAATTAACCACTTATTAGTTATGTGAATTGTTTGACAATTTCACAAGTAACAAATTAGCAAAAAAAAAAAAAAAAGCTTATTTAAAAGCTTTGTTGAAATTACCATTGTGGTAAGTTTGTTTATATGTATTTCTTTGCCGTCTTTTTTATTAGCAATAGCATGATTATGTGTAACAACTTCAAAACATCTCAGTTTCTTGTTAGTCCTCATATATTTCTACCTCTAGAATTACTAGTTAATTTGGCCTCTTTGTATCAAACATGAGAGCTGTGCAGTGATTCAGGGGTCAGGACCCGGTCTTTCATTGTTGGAAATCTTACACACCAGGTAGTCATTATATCACAAAATGCTTTCTAAAGTCAGTGTTTGTAAAGCCAGGCTTGTGAGTCATAGTTTCATTTGTAGTGGCAGCTGCCAGGTCACAAGACCTGTTATCACCTGACAAAAGAACAAATCAAGATGCAACATCTGAGATGAGTCTGTTGAGCCACTAAAATACCACTTTGAAACTATGACACCGCTCACTCCTTTCCACAGGGAGTGGGAGGATTTTAAAATAATTATGTTGCAGATAATCAAAGCTTGTTGCATGTTCATCCTGTACAATGGTCAAGTAATGGTCCACTATTAATGCACATAAAGTAATTTAGCAGAGTGTGTCCTTGTTTATTCATTTTCTAAGGCTGATTGAGGGTGGTGCTGACATCAAACTCTAAACTTGTTTGAATTTTTTTAATCAATAATTGACCAAATTACAGTTTCAAGTTTGTACTGCATTTTCTAGAAATGGGATGATTATTACCACAAACTATTATGTCAAGAAAGGTCAAAAGATAATAAAACCATAATGATATTAAATGTTTTAAGCTTATTTACCATCATAATGTATCTATTTCATAATCATTATGACCTTTGAATAGACAAAACTCAGTTGGATCAACAATGGACAGTTCTCTGCCCCACCTTTGTGTTCAGTTGTTTGTAACAAAGCGGTTTGATGTGGTCAGACTGCACAACCAACAAAGCATGTTTAAGCCATAAAAAATCAGCCCCTTAGCAACTCATACAACCAAAACAGAGACAACAATCCACTGAAGGTTGAGGAGTCATTGTGGCTTTTGGCTTCCCAAACTATTAGTCATAATTACTGTTTGACAACAGGTTTAGCACGACACGAAAACTAAACAACTAAAATCAAATGCTTAGAAGATGCAAATGAGGCCTTCCCTCTTTTAGGCAAATATTTCTATCAACTATTGTGGCATGCATTTGACATTTGACAGCATATTGTGTGTTTTAAAAAATGAAGAAAGTGGACAAATGGAGGACAAAAGAAGAAATGTCAGACCTGACAAACTATACAGCAGAAGAACCGTATCTGAAAGTCACGTCTTTAATAGAAAAATCTGATACAGGACCTGAGAACTGAATCATCCAATTTCTCATCTGTATACAAAGTGTTCAGCTAATATATCCTAATACAGTGTTATGTGTGAAACTGTTAAATTTTGTAATTTATTTTATAAATTCAATTACAGCAACAACAAAACATAGGAACAAATTGTGTCTGACATGTTCTTGTACTAATACAATATTAAATATTTTAGCTAGCTAGTACTTGGATCTAATTGAAGTACTTTAGTTAACTACTTGAAAATTTATTAGCACATAATTAGCCAAACCAGCTAGTGAGCTAGCTAGTACATAAGCTAGTTACTGACTAATAAATTAGCAGGTAGTTTTGTTAACTAATAATTTTGTTAGTACCTAACTGAAGTACTCCAATTATTTACTAGCTAATTTAGTAACTAGCCTTTTTAGCTAACTATGGAAATATTTTAAATAGGCTAGCTAATTTATTAGCAAGCTTATTTTAAGTAGCTAATTTAAAATAAGCTCTTTGCTAAGTTGCCATATGTAGACAGACAATACTGTACCAGAATGATGCATAGGTCGGTGTTGTAGTGATATAACCTCTCCGTCCAGATGGTCTCAGATGACCCTCTGAGGACAGACCATATAATTCCATTACTTTGATCCAGGAACTCAAAAATTAGTTAATTAAGAGACTCTTTTTAACTTAGTTCTAAGTCAAA
>JARVGV010000192.1:20982198-20996412 GCA_031762435.1 Hypsolebias longignatus | reverse complement strand
CTCCGACCTACGGCAGAATCGAGCTATGAACGGTCCTTAGGTCCGGAACCCGTTCGTATCTCGGGGACTACCTGTATAGTAAAAATGTTAATAAATTATGCACTTTGACACACACTCTGTTATCATATAATTAATAATAAATACACAATTGGCAGTATGACAACTTAGTGGTTAGCATTGTTGCCTCACAGCAAGAAGGTCCTGGGTTCATTCCCAATTTTGGACCTGAGGTCTTTCTGTGTGGAGTTTGTATGTGCACCTTGGGTTTGCGTGGGTTTTCTCCGGATACTCGGGTTTCCTCCCACAGTCCAAAAACATGCATGTTAGGCTGCCTTCAGACCCTTCCTTGCTAAAGAGATTTGTGATCGTGATGGGATTTTTCTGGTTAAATAAAAGGTAATAAATAAACATTTAGATGAGTAAAAAGCACCAGCCATGTATGAACAGAACAATGGAGCTCATCAAGCTAAGAAGCTAGGGGAAAGCTTTTTGTTCCTTTAGTAAATGTACATTATAGGATGTTGAAGCATATGAAGCCTTTTACTTTATACCAGGTTTAGGTCAAATTAAATGAAGACTTCTGGTTTGCAGTATTTTCTTAACAAAAGAAAGATAACGTTTGGTTCGAGTTCCCTGAACGTTTTGTGTGATACATGGCCACTGCTACCTCTTAAAAGTGATTGAACAAGACAGTATAATAAACATTTTATTTTTTTAATTCATGGCAAAGTGATCAGTTTGTGCATAATTTTGAAACTTGCCAAATAGCAATGGATTGTTTGCTTTTCTGTCTTTGCTTCTAGGAAGGCTTTTTGTTTATTTGAAATTTTGCTGAAAATCATAGCATTACACATTTGCTTCTTCTTCCTGTTGAACCAAACTTCAGTCAAACAATAATCCCAATTTTGAGGTACATACATGATTCAAGTGTGCATATACCCCTCAAATTTAAAGTTTAAAATGGTAACTTGTGAAAAAAAAAAAAAAAAAATTAAAACGCTGCAGTTCATCCAAAGCCAAATGTGATCTTCTCAAACTGTTCTATTTTCACCAGTTATTAAAAAAATAATAATAATAATTGGACACAAATAATTTCAAAACTTCTTTCAAATTAATATAAAATAGATTAACCCACTTCGGTTATCAACGTACTAACCAGCTGCTCCGGTGTACATCTCTTTCACATCTTCATTAAATAAACAAAAACAAAGTTGTTTGATAAAACAAGTGAATATGTGATTCAAGCAACTTGTTTGTGACACCGTTTCAGGCAAAAAGCATGTGACAAAGCACCTGATCACCAGGCAGCAATTGGCTTTGGATATCTAGCTATGCACACAAGATATAAAGTGTAAACATATCAGGGCGGCGTGGATTCTGCCGCAAGAGAACAAAGCAAAGAAAAACAAGCAGCGACTCCAGTGAAAGATAAGTAAATACACAATCCAATAAAAAAAATGACAGATGGGGCAATACAGGCGCAGGGAGGGAAACAGTGTTTTAGCATCGACATATTTGATTACTTTAGTACTCTAACTGATATGGAGAGAATGGAGGGGAAAAAGGTTATCTACCGTATTCCAACCTACCTGCAAACGCAGCTAATTCTAACTATTTTAACATTCATTCTGGATGACCTGCAACATTTAATCTCAAAAACATGTTAGGAAAGCTAAAAAAATCTGCTTTAGGCTGATGTGACTGACAATTGATTCCTCAATCAGTGACTGAACCTCAGCACTATAAAACTGTTGCATAAGTAACTGAATATTCTGTTTGACTTCTCTCCTCGCATCAATTTTTGCTCTGTGTTGCATGAAATGTCCAACAAATGGTCCATACAGATTTCCTTCCTTCCCGACCTTCTTTTCTGACGTCAAGTTACAAGAAATGGGTTGACTGCCCACACAGTCACTCCCTTGAAAGAAGCCAATCAAACTCCTGCTGATTGCTATCCAGAGGTTTTTTGTTTGTTTTTTAATTTAAAAAAAGGGTTATTTTGTAACTAGAAAAAAATTATAAATTGATCTCCTCAAACAAGAGGCATTAAATGCTTTCCACCATCTCTAATATTAAAGCCCAATATGTATTTAGAAAAGCTTTTTGGACTATTTACTGTACCAGATGTATTTATCAGGATGTTAAAGCCACTGATGAATAAAAGGAAGGAGAAGGAAAAAAAAGAAAAAAAATACAAGCTGACTCAAGCATTTGTGTTTATTTTGTGCTGGTTTGCTGCCAATCTTTACGTGCCTGCTTTCCCAAGCGCCTCGGAGTGTTTACTGCAACATGACTGGATGCTTAGAAACCTACAGAGGAACAGACATGTGGCAATCTGCCAGGAAAAGACTACTGAGGAACCAGATGGAGAAGTTGCTTTTGTCTCCAGTCTTCGATCCCTCCATGGCTCTGAAACTTCTGTTCAGCCAAGTCTGGTCCGTACTATTCTTGTACATCTGGGCTCACTAAAACTCAGGGGAAAATCTTCAGTATGAGGCTTTTCTTAGTACCGGGGCCACTGTTTGTATACGTACAGGATAAAACTAACTATCTCCAACATATTTGACTTTTTTTGTGCATCACTTTATGCAAATTTAATTTAAACCATGGTGACAATAAATTTGTTCACTGGGCACTGACTATGTGACTAAACATTTACAAGACAAAGTCTTAAACATTTGGACCTGAAGGCCCAAAGATCATATTCATTCAAAGTTGACTTCTATAATGCTCTTTTTTATTCCCTGTTCTTTTAAAGACTTGCTACCAATCAACATAATGAGTTGCAATATACAGTACTCCTCCACTTTCAGTTACAACCTTTTTTATTCCCTGTCCCAACATTTTAAAGATGTACTGCTGCCATCAAATTTAAAATTGTTGTAATTTATTACTAAAAGTGGTTCATTTTTAGTTTAAATCAGGGCTATTCAACAAAACTGCTCAGGGGGCCACAGTTACTGAAAGCCAGCAGCTCAGGGGCCGGACATCCAGCAATTAAAGTTGTTTTGTAAATAAACCGAGTATTATAATGATCTGTTAACTTTTAAATTTGTTTGTTTTTATTGCGTTGAATCATAAATGCAATAAACAAAACCCAAACCTAGACCACCCCACCCCAAAAAATTGTTTTAATGAATTGGTGGGCCGAACTTAAGTCACCCACAGGCTGAAATGGACTGCGGTCCACCAGATGAATAGCTCTGGTGTTCCAATATGAATAAAATATGGGTTTATTACATTTGCATTTTGTTTACATTTTACACAATGTCCATGTTTTTCAGAACTGAGGTTATAAAATAATCTACTTCCTGTTTATTTAGTCAATAAAGCATCACAAAATGGCTTATATACCTTGTGCATTTTTCTTTAATATTGCTTTGCTTTCTTTATTGCAGCCCCATATACATAAACTTTTCTTGTCCTCCTCATTCCTTTCCCCCTACTTACTGTTGCATCTACAATAAACCCACTTTATTTGATACGGCCATTATTCCCTCTCATTTTCTCTCTTCTATTCAAATAAAGGATTGCATTGTTTTCAAAATATTTCTGCTTGTGTGGATCTCTGTCTAATGTGCTCTTTGACCTCACAGATTGTGCTTGGCATTTGCAAAGCGAGGCTTATTGTTTCTTCGAATCAGAATCAGCAGAAAAGTACAGCGAGCTCACGGTAATTTAACACAGTGCGGCTGAAGTTCTCTTGTTCAGACTCTGTGAAATGTTATGAGAAAAGTGCAAGACAAGACTTGATTTACTCAGCTTACAGTTTAAAACTCCACTGTTACAAAGATGCTGCGAGTTAAAGATTAAATCATAGAGAAGTTTATTGTGATCATTACCCTGATGGTGACCTGAGAGGCCAGCATTTACTTCTAATTAGGATCATTTCTGCTGAATTGCAGTCGATGGTTCCTGTTTTGCAAAAGTTGTCTGTTGCAGATTTTGATCATTTTCTGAAGGCAGCTAAACAAACTATGAAACAAACCTGGGTGTAAAATTAGTCAATTAATTGAAAGCGATGAAATACTGTAATTAGAATTACTTTGTCTCTGTTAGTATATAATCATTTAAAAGTTTAAGTAAAATGTGTGACAATAGTTATAATGAGCCATATTCCCATATTTGCCCACTAAAAGACAACAGTAAGAGAAAGACATTATACTTATAAAGAAGCTGCTTTTGAGAAACACGTTCAGGATTTTTGCACTTTTGTTCGACAACAAGGTTTCTGTTGTATGCTTGAAAAACAGAGGGATATTTATGACATTCTGCTGAGACTAAATATGGCATATTTATCAGATATCACTAAAAACAACATGTTACTTTAGTAAATAAAAATGCTAAATGTTCTTTCAAATACAAGTTGCGCTTCAAGATGGTTGCAGCAACATAAAAAAATGTCACAGTCTGTCATGCTTAAAAAGTACAGCAAATGTTTATTATATTAAGAAGAAGAAAAAGAAGAACAAGAAGAACAAGAAAATTTGGAGGGTGATTTTTCTTAAACCTCGTTCCTCTTTCACTTCTGGTTAAACGTGTCCAATTGCCACACTCAGACACACTTTGAAAAGTTCAAAGTTTTATTGTTTGTTCCTAAAACTAGAGAAATAGCATTCCCTGCGAAAATGCAGTGTGAATGCATATGGCTGAAGAATTTGCAGAAAAACAGCTGAAATTGGCTAAAAACATGGTAAATTGTGCTGAAATTAGCAGAAGAAAGCAAAAAAACACATATTTGCTGTATTTGGTTTAAATAAGCAGAAATAAGCACAAAATTTAGAAAATTAGCTAAAAAGATTAAATTAGCCAATAAATAAATAAATAAAATAAAAAAACAGCTGAAAAGGCAGAAAAAAAGCTTAAACAACTAGAAAGACATAGAAAGAGCTGAAATTAGCTAAAAAATGTGGAATGGTTTAAAAAGCTAAATTTTCAACAACAACAACAAAAAAACAGCTAAGTTGTAGCTGAAATAGCAGAAAATGCTGAAACTAGAAAAAAAAAAAACTGAAATGGGCATTACAAGCTGAAATTTGCAGAAACAATTTAATTAGGCTGAAAGTGGCAGAAATGTCCACAATTAAAAATTGTATTCATCTGAGCACATTTTTGCTAAATTAGGCCAAATAAATAAAGAAAGAAAGAAAGAAATAATAAATAAATAAATAAAGAAAGAAAGAAAGAAAAACTTGAAATCAGTGCAAAAAAATGTGGAATTAGCTGAAAAAGCTCAAATTAGCATTAAAAACAGTTAAATAGTATTTGAAATAGCAGAAAAAGCTGAAACTAGCAGAAATAAGATGACTACAAACTGAAATTAACAAAAAGAACTTAAAAGAACCACTAAAATGTTGTACAGTAACAAAGAATCTGAAAGGAGAACAAAACAGCTGGGAAAAAAATACCCAGCTGAAATTAGTTGAAAGTAGCTGAAAAAATGTTTAAATTTGCACAAGGAAGCTAAAAGAAGCTGAACCGGAACAAAATGTGAAAGGAGCAGTAAAAGGTTGTAAACGGATCTAAAGACTTCAAGGATGTAAAATGAGCTAAATTCATTTTCTATGAGGAAAAAAGTGGCAGAAAAGGCTAAATATTTAAAAAAGCTAAAGTTACACCAATACCAAAAGTCATACCAGGATTGTCCCGAAAGAGCTGAACGTTTTGATTTATGATTTGCTGAAATAGCACAAAAATTGTGAAATGAGAAAGATGTAAAAAAAAAAAAAACATACAGAAGAAAAATGGATTTCAATAGTGTGAATAATTCATAGAATTCACACAATAACCTTCTAATAGTACAGCCAGCCTTGTATATCCATAAGTACATTTAGAGATATTTCAAAAGAGAGTAAAATAGCTTTAAGCTTCTTGATTTGCATGTGTTTCAGGTTGCAACAAGAAGAGACATTCAGGGTATATGATTACTGCCGCAAAACTTCAAAAACCTGTCTCCTCTATTTCAGATCCCCTTCAAGGCAAGGAAATTGAGTCCAGTGAGCTTCAATGTTTTTGCACTAACACATTGTTGGGCTCACGTTTATCAGTGAGCACATAAAGCTAAAGTTCATGACGTGAGCATAAATGCAACCAAGCTGTGCTGCAGGATGTGTGCTGCTCATTGGGGCCTGTAAACAACAATTACCGGTACTGTTGAGAGCAGTTTAAGTTGACAGTGACACACAAACCCCTGTGCAGATTTGGACATTTTTTAGCTAACAGGTTGGTGTTAGCCGTGCTGCTCTTGCAACACTCCTCTTGTACGGCTAACTGAGGAAACTTGCATTGCAGGGTGAAAGTTGGGTATGCAGAATAAAGCACCGGTGCTGAAATTCTCATTCCTGCGTCTGTCGACTCTAAGGCTTCTTGTCAACTACACAGATCATGCAAAAAAAAAAAAAAAAAAAAATTGCCACTTAATGCTAACTCTAGAACTTCCACCTTTATGATCGTAGAAATGAGTTGTGCTGAAAAATGATAGCATGCAAAAATATATAAATAATATTAGGAACAAAGTGAATTAAAGCCCAGGTACTGATGTGAAATTTAAAACCTGAACATTAACCACTGCTTAAACAAGCTAAAATAGGATCTATTTGTAGTCAGTAATCAGATATTTCTCAGACAAAACAAAGGCATCACCCAAAAACTGGTTTAGCCAAACATAAAATAATAAGTTATGCTTTTGTTGGACCCTGTGTACACAGTTTCGTTCCACCACATGTACCACATGCGATGTGAATGACAATAAAGAACCTTGACCTTGATCATCTAGAGAGGGGAAAAAAATGTTTTGTTGTGTTTTTTAGGTGTAAAATACATTTTGATGTCATGCTTGTAACTGTCTAGACCAACTTCTTTGTGCTACTTTTTCCTTCTTATTTGCACAAAAATACCGTAATTTGTCATCACTGAGTTTTTTTAATTATCAACAGGAGAAATAGTTAAGTAAAGGGGGAAAAAACAGCAAACCATGACACACAACAAAACACCGCAATCAGCTTAGACATGGTGTGCTCAGTAACACGTTTTCTAAATATCACTTTTGTTTGCAAAACCAGTTTCCAAAGTATGGAAAAAACATTTCCCAGAATATCAGAAGATGTTAAAAAAAGTTGGATAGTGTGCAACCATACTGTGTGTATATGAATGAGTGTGTGTTATGATTGATGGCTGTGTAAAACTGGGGGTCTAATAAATCTCTAAGCTGCAATGGCAACTCGTGATGCAACTGAATCTCTTCCAAATACTTTGTTAGGACTTGTAGTACAAGACTGTAAGCATTTGGAGGGTAAACAACTTTGCTCTGCACTTCTGAGCTAAAGTTTCCGTTCTGTATTTAGTTGTGAGCCTTTAAAAAAATCCAACTGTTAAAAGACCACAAAAAAGGAACATCTCTGTTTCCTCTTTGACATGCGGGTCTTACTTTAGTAGAGACAGGCATCTAAAGTGACCAAAACAAGCCCTTCAACCACACTGGTGGTTTCATAAATGCACAATAACACCTTCAAGTCTCACCTAAGACAGAGCAAAGGAAAAAATATCAAATGTGAGAAACAGATGAAAAAAAAAAATGTGTTAAAAAAAAAGCTGCTATGCTGTCATCGATGCAATTACTGATTATCAACTTCAACACAGCTGTATTTTTATATGTTTAGAGCATAGGAGAGGAAATTTTGTTTGCATTCATAGCAACACATTAATTTAACCATATTCACTCTCACACCCTGTATATCAGGTGAACATAGTAGTTTATGTCTTGCCAGTGAGAAATTTGAGCTCTGACTTGGCGTTATTAGATTTTAGTAACGCACACAGCTGACGTTTGCATGCTCGTTTGCTATCCAAAATACATGTGCCACATTTAAACTGCAGGCAGGGACAGAAATAACAAAATCTCATAGAGAAAATGCAAAACTAGGGTTACCTGTGTATAAAAAGAAATAAATGAAAACACCTGAAAGAATCTACATGTTGAAAATGTGTATGTGTGATATCCAGCACAAAACATTAGTTTTTAAACTCACAAATACATGAAAAAAATAAAATAAAATTAAGAGTTCAATTTCTGTTAGACGGACTGTGTTCTAGCTATTTACAAGTTGGCTAATGTTAAAATAGCTGTGGTGGCCATGTTGAATTGAATTGACTCCGCAAGTTACCGGTAATCGTTTTGTAGTTGTGCTGTTCTTTGATTACTTTACTGGAGTTTTATTAAAATCTGTGCAGTGGTTCATGAGACATTTTGCTAACAGACAAGGAGGTTTGAGACTAACATTTAATGCTAAAGTTTTAGCCAAAGATCTTGTGCAGTGAGTAGGCCTGTCACAATAACAAATTTTCCTGGGCGATTAATTGTCTCAGAAATTATTGTGATAAATGATAATATTGTTTGAAATTTGACAATTATTAGTAATTACTGTCAAATTTAAGAAGAAATGTTGATTTGTTTTGAGTGTAGTACCTTTTTTGACCATTGGATGGCAGTATAAGACTATTTGAATCAAGAATGGACAGTGAGGGAGCAAGCAGCGTGTCTCTTTAAGAAAAATGGGAGGGAGGCCCCTTGACATGACATGGGCAGTCTCTCCTTCCTTTCTTTTTGGATCTGAAAATGGCGGACACTGTGTGGTTTGAGCTCTTTAACATAGCATTTTTCACACAAAGATTTTAATTAAAAACCAGTAAACAAGTTCTCAACTTATTTTTGCAAAGAAAAACAACTTGTACACAAAGACATGGGTTTCAATCGTGAATTTTGGAGCTTCAACAAGACGGAAGTTTTTTTCCCGAGGTCGGCCTGTTAGCTTAGCTCGTAGCTTAACTTCTCAGCTTAGCTGCTTTTAACGATCCAAAAATGCGACTTTGGATGGTTAAATCAGATTTTAAAGGGAAAGGGGTGGGGGTGGGGGTCAGTGAAGAGCACAGGAGTTGAGACTTTTCATCCAGTTTCATTTGAACGAGAGGGACACGAAAAAATGATAAGGCTGTTAAATGAAAATGAAGTCAATCATTTTCATTTATCATGCGATTAATTGATTTATTGTTTATCGCAACAGGCCTAGCAGTGAGTTGCAGTACTCCCAGCTACTAACGCACCAAATGTTCTCACAGTAGCTGTAAAACTGACTACATTATAGCCATTTTGGTGTTTTCAAAGGTGAGCTGGCTGTAGCAGTCATCTTGAAATTGGTTGACTTCCAAAGTTAATCAAGTAGAGGTAAGACCAATGATCATTTCCTAAAAGTTTAATTAAAAAAAACATGCTGTGGTTCATGGCATATTTTTCTAATAGACAATCAAAGAGAATAGATACTGTAAAAGCAAATTTTTGAACAAAGATCTTGCCTCATCTGTTTCTCAGCTACTACCACACCAGAATTTGGCTAAATGTCTGTAAAACTGACTGAGGTGTAGACCTTTTTATGTTTTTATGTCCAGTTTGTTGTGGTAGCCATGTTGAATTGGGTTGACTCTGAAGGCTAACCAGTTCTAAGTGTACACCTAATGATTACTTTCTGCACATTACAAAAAAATCTCAGTGGTTCATAAGAATAATAAAAGACAAAACATTATTGTCCGCCTTTTACCTTTTGGCAGCTGGCATTAAATACATATTTCTAAGCAACAAAATGTTAGGCTGACCTATAATTTAATTTTCATTTTGCAGTTATACTTCCAAAACATCAGATGGCAGCACTTTTTCTGTGCCACCTAATGAGTTTCTTGGTGAACTCTGAATCTCTGAAAGTGCAGTTCGCGCTAAATAAACAAACATGTGGGGCTCACTGCTTGGTTACACTGCGAGTACTGGTCCAAACAGCATTATTACACAACGTTATGAGATAGTGAGAAACAGTTACTGCCTATTAGGTATTACATTTACTTTGTGTCAATCATTATGTAATGTAAATATGGTATATTCCTCGCTATCAGACCAAGCTGTGCTGCAGAGATCTACGTCATCAGGACCGGATGTTGTTACATGTGTTTCTGATCAAACACACGTCAGGGCTAAGCAGGTGTTCAATCAGCGTCAAAGAATAAATCAAGATTCAGATTGCAATTCACGTTTAGTAGGTATATTGAGGTAAAACCTACCCTTCTTTACAGTAATGGACTCTACAAGAGCATTACAACAGTTCTGCTGTGTTTCTTGTAGAGTATAGCTTATGTGACAACTTTAAGAAGGTGATCTAGATTATGTAATAATGTTTAGGGAGGCAGAGAAAATAGTACTGTAATATATAATGATGTCATATTGTATTATTTACATGTGCTGGGAGTAAACAGGAAATCAGTGACTTAAGCAGGAGTCTTACTCTCCGCTGGCTCATCTTACTCTTGGTGGAAATTAACGCTCATTGAAATCCAAACTGTAAATGTGTGTGGTGCATTCAAGTACCTAATGGAAAGCTTTAAAGCCCATATTCAAATCTCGTCAGCACATCTTGTGAATTGCAAACTTAAGAGCTGCATAGCTTAACAAATTGACAGCTAACAAGACAGTTTAAACTTTGCCAGCTGGGTACAGCAGAAATAAGTTTTTTTTAGAAGAAAAAACATCCACTATGATTGATCGAATTAATTTTCATTGCTTTTAACTGTTGAAAGAACACAAGAAACAAACATGTTATAAAATATTTATCTTGCACACATATTAAACCTTCTTGAACACTTTTGGTGCAAAACCTCCATAAAACCATCAAAATAGGCTTAAAGTTTCACAATCTGTTAATTTTGTAAAAAAAAAAAAAAAAAAATAATAATAATAATAATTATGCATCTTTCACTCTGCATGCATAAAATGTGTGTGGTCTGTGTGGCGAATCAATATCACGTGAAGTGATGAAGAACAGGATGTAATTACACTTACAATGTTAGAAGCACGACAGCTGACTGCAACTCAAAGCCATGAATGCAGTGAATGTAAGAGACGTAAACAGAAATAAATAAAGGTTAATCATCTGAGGGGAGAAAATGTGCTAGAATTAAGAATGTTATTTGCGTTTCTGACAGTGGTGTGAACACTACCAGGCTGATCATCACATTCTCAGATTTAGAAGGATGTAACGAGACAACTTGATCAAAAACTTGAAGTTTTAACTTCTCAACAGTCAGAAAAATAACACAAATTTACAGACTTTGAATAAAAATTCCACTTTAGGGTAAAAAAAAACATCTATTTTGATAAACTAGGAAAAAAAGTTTTTTTTTTTTTAATCTACAAAATGGTGCTACGGTACTTCTAAGGGGAGACACCCTTTTAAAATACGTACCACAAGTGGGCAGTTCAATCATGCATCCTGAATGACCACTTGTAATCACATCTCTCAAATTAAAGCAGCATATGTCAAACAGTCAGGCGAACCAAAAACGTAACACCAGCAGGTCCACTGATGGTTCTGCAGAATTGCAAATGCATTCAGAAATAGTTGAATCAGCTGAATTACTCACAAACATGTCGGAAAGGTCGCAGACAGATAAATATAATAAAATGAAGTATAAAACAAATAATTACTGTACTGATTTTTCAGTGCTCACTCAGTGTCTTTGCTGATAAAAGACAGCTACAAATTTTGACAATTGAAGAACAAACTATAAGCTGTTTTCATCACATATTGCCTTTGTAAACAAATGTTTTGTATATGGGGTGCACACACAGCAAACCACAGGAAAGCTAGTGCAAATTTCAATTTGTACTTGAGAGTTTGAATCTCTGAATATCACAATGAACAAAAAAATTGACTGAATTGTCCCAACGAATTCTGACTTGGAAAACCAGATGTTTCTCTCCAATCACAACCTCAAAATCCAATATGGCTGCCTCACACATAAAACAGTAATAGCTGTAGTAATAAACTATTTATTAGTACTGTATTTCTAACGGTGTGGATGTCAAGAAATCAGTCGGCCACATTGTACTGTTCAAAATGCATTGTATCTGCTTGTATTGCTAATAACAGCCTGGTCTCTGGTGGCATCAATTCATACTGGTTTTACAATTTGCAACTGAAACAGTTAAGTCAATTTAATTGTTGACTCCTGGGGGTAAATAGCAGCTGAACTGCAGCTTCAGACACTTCTAGTTTGATTGGTGCAAATCATTTTCAAGTTCAAGTTTATTGTCATTCGCATCACAAGTGGTACATGAGGTAGAACGAAATTGTGTGCACAGGGTCCCAGTTACACCCAAAAATATAAGTATAAAAAGAGGCAGTTCTGGTATATAATGATCTAAGATATACACTAAGATAAACACTAAACAATACACTAAAAGATCAAAGATATACGCTAAACACTAATGATGTAAAATAATAAGGTATATTAAACAGCAGCCCGAACATGAGTCTGTAGTGAATAGATGGGTATGAATGAATGAATTTTACAATAAGCTGAGCACAAAAAAGTGTGATCAATAAGCAACTTAATTAAAATGGAAACTAAATGGTAAAGGTAGCACAAATATAAGGTCATCTGGTGATAAAGTTCTGACAAAAAAATTACGTACCGGTACTTTTTTCTTGACAAGGTCTTGAAAATCCAGATCTGCAACACTTTTAACCCTCAAAATGATATCCTCAAAAAGATTACTGTTGCATCACTGCAAATTTTGACACTTGGTTTTACTGTATATAAAACTGGGGAGAGCTTGAAACTAAAAATCAACTTGATAGTAAATTTGCCATTAAGGAAGTGGTTCTTCAGTTTGGCCCTGGAAACATTTGTGGGCACACTAATAAACAAACATGGCTAAATGCATCTGTAAGGGGGCTTTGAATGTAGGCCAGGCAACTGGATTTGACTGAGTCCTTAATCACTTTTGAGTGTGTTAACATTTGTATTAACACTGTCCCTTCATTAATTATGTTGGTTGCATATAAAATCCTAAATATAAACAGATATTATTAGTTGCATTTCTCCGTAAATCACTATAAGTCTTAGTGCAGTTTTGTAAGAGTTACCGCTTTATTTTCATCACACTGTATGAACAGTGCATTATTATACAGTAAGTATAAATGGGAGTGTGTTATGACACTAAATAACCTCCAACGCAAATCTGTCCGTCCAAATTCAGGCCAGACATTCTGGTCAATGTGAGGGAGTGAGTTTTCCTACACTAAGTAAACACAACGAGGCAAACCCACTCAAGCAGCTACTACAAACACAGCATGTCAATCACGTATTCAGGCACTCTCCGCTTGCTGGTCTTTCACCTACGCTCAAAGTTTGGAGCTAAAGAGCCGAGGTCAGAGGTGAGCGACTGTGGGAATGCAGAAGTCTCGTAGCTTTCGAAGTGTCACTGTTCTGACAAACTGGCCTGGAACATAAACAAGTTCCAGGCCGATGCACGTACATCAAGCCCTGGGACAATACTCTCGAAAGAGAGAGCACATTACCCCACACCCCAACGTACCGAGGCTGAAACAATACCACACAAGCTAAAACAACATTGCAGCCAAACCTAAGCCAACATGGCTCTGGGTAAAGCTTGGAGCAACACTACTCAGTGAGCAGCACCACACAATGACTGCAGTGGGAAACGGCCCATCAGGGGCTGACACAGCTGAGTTTAAGTCTGAATGTGTGAGGTCTTTCCAGGACTCCATCACACTGATGGACTTAATGTTTGATTGGTATTTTGTGTGCTTGTATGTGAAGAATGTTTTATTTTTCTTTATGACTCAAGGCAGGTTCAGTTAGTAGTTGAATCTAACCTGACTGACCGATATTCACAAGAAAATGAAGAGCACATCTTAATTTATGATCTTGAATCTCAAAACCTATAAGATGTTTGAATGTCTATTAACCATTTTCTGCTGTTTTAACCCCCTTTCGGATATCCTGTCAGTTATTCAGTACTCAACACTTTTTTTTCTTCACTCACCTCCTGTTAAGTGGCAGCTTTGGCATGTTTTTTACTTGCACCGCTATTTCAATGCTATCTAAATCATTCTTATGTAGGCAAAAAATAAATGTCCCTAATATTGTTTGTGTATTCTAGATGGTCAAGTCTGGTGTTGAGCTGATGTGTAACCTCAGACTAAAGTCTGGACCACAGCCACCAGGGTGTTCATGTTTTGTGACCTGATCCACAGATGCCTTTAAATATATGCTATAAATCTCTCAAGAAGAGTAAATACACACACACACACACACACACACACACACACACACACACACACACACACACACACACACACACACACACAC
>JARVGV010000192.1:20953380-20965518 GCA_031762435.1 Hypsolebias longignatus | reverse complement strand
ACTTAAAAAGATAATTACACGAATTGTGAACATTGAAAATATTGTCCTTACTTTTGGGACATAATGGAAACACAAAACGAGCAGGTAAAATTTGCTAATTGACCGTTGGGTTTTGTCACGTTTACGTTTGTTAAACAACCATCAGCAAATGTTTAACAAAAACGAGCT
Source organism: Hypsolebias longignatus (assembly GCA_031762435.1). NCBI lineage: Eukaryota > Metazoa > Chordata > Actinopteri > Cyprinodontiformes > Rivulidae > Hypsolebias > Hypsolebias longignatus. The sequence goes on along the minus strand of JARVGV010000192.1, from coordinate 20,965,350 downwards.
TGTTTTTATTTGAGTTTGCTTGGTTGTTTTAAGTCCGTTTAGCTCACCAACACAGTGCAGGCTGAAAGTTTTTTTTTTTTAGTTCAAACACTAAACGGTGGGCAACAAAACGCGTAAAAATATGTCTGTTTATGTGCGGTAAGTGACATGACTCCGGACGTAATGTTTATTTTTGTTCATAATGGTTAAAGCAGAAACACGCAACAAGACCCTGACTTAAACAAAAGTACTGTATTTCGCAAAGAAAAAACAAACTGCGCGTGAATTTGGCAAAATGTTTTCATTTAACAAGGCTCCAGCATTTATTTATTTCTATTAAAAAAATAATAATCTCAAAGCAACAGGACATCTGAAGCTGAAGACGTTTCGCTTTCCATCTTGAGACTTAATCAATTCATTTAGCAGTAAGAATGCATCTCTGTACAACAAAATGAAATAGAAATAATAAGATTAAAGTTGCAGAAGTAAGAGCAAATGTTGAAATTGCAAAAAAGCATTCTTGAATCTGGAACACCTTTTATGAACTGCACCTTTAAAAAAAAAAAAAAAAAACTACAGGCATTGGCTGCAGCCTTTTCTCTATACTGTATCTAATGGTTTGTGTTTTTACTTGCAGATTTTAGATTCACCATCCAAAAACAGTTACATTGGGAGCTACTACCAGCCTCCAGACAGGATATTATCAGTGTCAAGACAGCTGGCGTTTCCTGCTCAACCATCGTCCAACATGGAGCAAACTGCCAGTCTTCGGTCTCCGACTGCACCTAATATTGACAGCAAAGGTGCAGCGCAACTTCTTCTTCTTATTCTTTTTTTTTTTTTTTAATACAGTACCTATATTTGTTACGTTTGTTTACTTTTTGCTAACTCTCTTTCTCAGCTGTTGTAGATGCATTGAAGACTCTCCAGGAGAAAATTAAAAGGCTTGAGCTAGAAAGAAAACAAGCAGAGAAGAATTACCTTCAGTTCTCCCATGAAGCTCAAAAGCACCAGCAGGTTGCATCATCATCATCGTCAGCCAGCTTTCTTGGACCAGATGATTCAGCCAGGAAAGGTGAGTGTAAAGAGAATACTGCACTTCTGTGGGGGCCTACCCATGATGTTGTAAACGCACGCATTATCATGTGTGCATGTTTTCAGTTGTTCGTTGTGCTTTTGACAGAGGTGGACATGAAACTGCAATCAGCAGAGGCTCGTTGTAAAGTTCTGGAGAAGCAGCTGGACTACATGAGGAAAATGGTGGAAAATGTCAAGAAGGAGAGAAATGTTCTAATGGAAAATGAGGTAGAACATCAAATCTTCAAAATTAATTCATTAATCTAATCCAGTATATAAGAAATACTAACGTTTTTTTGTATTTCTAACTCAAGGGTACATTTTAAATTCATATTAAAATGTAAAAATAAACTCATTAATGGTATAATTTTGCACTAGTAAACAGTCTGCTGTTATAATAAGCTCAAATTTTCTTTATACTTCTTTCTAGGTTTCTTTGCACAGCCAACAAAAGAGCATCTCAAATAACCAAATTCAGAGTGAGAAGCTGGAGAAGCTAGAGTCTGAATATTTTAAACTGAGCCAAACCCAAACTCTTGCAGAGGTAAAACATTTATCAAGTTTCCATGATAAAGCTCTGTAGTTCATTTTCTGTCTGCTGTACCACATGAATTAAAGCAATCTTTTTGGTAATACGCCAACTGAATTAATAAGTGAGCCATATTAGTGATGACATGTTGGTCAGAGAGAATCTTGAGCAGCTTTTGCACATCAAGTGACAAATGTTATTGTTTTATCTTTTTTTTTAGTCTGGCTTACATTTAATTTGTATACTGTACATAACTGAGTACATGGACATTGCTCATGAAACTGAAAACAGATTCACTTTTTTTTTTCCTCCACTTGCTTGAGTTTTTTTTTTTTTTTTACCTCCTTGTATTTGCAATGGAAATATATTTAAATATTTCTGAACTTGAGGCCTGACACAAACTCACAAATTGCAATAACAATTCTATGTACTATACTATACAATTTTCTATACATTCATACCCAGTAGTCTATCTACATCATTAACTCAGTAATCATTACAAACTTAACTATATTAACGCTACTGTGGATCAGTGGTCAGTGCTGCGGTTCAAAAGATGCTGTGGATTTGAGCCCAGTTTGTATCAGGAAGGGCATCCAGTATAAAGCAATTGCAAAATCTTTCACGAGTTTGCTCGCTGTAGCGACACCTGGAAAAGGGAGCAGCTGAAAGGAGAAACAACAAACTGAACTATATGTGTCTTCATTGTGTTGGATGCTTTCAGATGAAGCTTTCCATTTTGGAGCAGAAGCTGCTTAAAGAAGAGCATGAGCGTAAACTTGTTCAGGAGAAGGCAGATGAGGTCAGTTCACACAAAGTTAATTTGTAGCCGCTCAACAACAAATGTATATCTTTTACATGTTTTTGTAAAAAAAAAAAATAAAAAAAAATCATGTAACATTATAGGCATTACAATACCGGTAGTATTTTTATATTATGAGGATTTTAAAACTTATTATCTAAAAATGTTGCATATGGCTGATCAGCTGAAGGAGTGGAAATGGGATATTTGATATGTACTTTGACTTTTTTCTTTTTAATGTATCATGTTTTTTTGTTTGTTTGTTTGTTTGTTGCATTAAGTTATTCATTGTTAATGTTGGCTGTCAGTGTGAAGAAAAAGTTGCCACAGTTCAAAGATTAACATTGCAGCTTGAAAGAAGAGTATCAAGAAGTGTTTCTCAGTGATTTTAACTGTGCTGAACTTTCTTCTACTCAGCTGCAGAGGGAGTTGGACACCAACCTTCGATTGGTTGTGCCATCTACTGAAGAAACTAAGCCAAAGAAGAAAACTAAAAGGGTACATTTTTTGTTTTTAATGTTTATTTACTACTGTTTTTTTAGAATGTGTGTAATTTATAAATGACAGCTATATTATTTTAAAGAAGACACTGAAACAGAATGAGCTGGCTTCAGACAGCCCAAGGCACACAAGAATGCCCTTTGTTGCGGGAACAGTAAGTTGTTTCTTTTGTTTCACCTTGGTCCCCCTCTTTTTGAACAATTTTGACCTACTTCATTTCTTCTTCCATGTCTTAGTCGACGAGTCCAAGCCATTCCGTTCATGCCAACATTCAAAGCATCCTCCACATGATGAAGCACCACCAGCCACAGCTGTGTGAGAGAGTGGGCGCCCTGCACAGGTCTGGATGTGGAGCCAAGAAAAGCCTCCACAAGGACTTTTCTACATTTTCCACAGCTTTCCAGAAGCCCGTCAGTCCATCTGCTCATCAGTCACTGAGCTTGCTGTCCGACCTGCTCTTGGCTCTGCAGGATGAGCTTGGACACATGAGCTTGTGAGTGACTTACTTTTTTCTTTGTTTTATCATATACTGTACTCTCTTCCCACATCCATCAGTATTTGTCAATGAAAGTGTTTCTCAGTGAGCATCAGGAGTTGAAGCATCAGATAGAAGCAATCCAGCAGGAAGAGCAGAAGAAGGACCTGCAGCAAGACTTGGAAAGGCTGGTCACCAGGATGGAGGAGAAGGAAGCTCAGATCATTAAGCTGCGCAAACACCAGCAGACGGTATTTGACATTTTATTTAGTGCAGCAAAATAACTTAAAACATGTCTAATAACTCAAGAAATACAGATGGATGCATGTTCTACAAGCACACCCAAGTTTATTTATTTATTTAGCTGTTCAGTAAATTTGCTCAATCGAAGGACGGTTTTATTCTAACAGATGGTGGGAATAATTTAGTTTTATAACTGCAACAGTTTTGTGTGTACATACATTTCGCTCAGCTAAAGGTTTTCTGTCTGCCTGTATGCTTCTTCCCAAACAGTTGACCAATCACGATATTTATCTTTAAAGTGCCGTAAATACAAGCCACATTTGATATTGTGGTGCATGTTACTAAGGCTGTTCTCGAGTATTAAAAACCCCTCAAATACAATCTTTTGCTTTCTACTGCACATGTGAAGGCAACTGCACAAGTCTGCCTACTGTTCCAGTCAATGTCCTCTGTTCATGTGTGGAAAAACTAAAAACTAGAGCCCGATTGATATGGAAATTTTGACTATCGCCAATACAGATATTGGGAGGGGAAGGCACCCACCAATAACGGATACACTGGCTGAATCTTTTTTGCCTTGTTCACCCACAAAAGTGTAAGTCAACAGCAAGTGGTGCAGGGCTTGTTTATTTAGCACAGCTGTTAGCAACCATGAAGCTAAGCAAATCAGAGCCATGCTATACGTAGTCAGACACTAGGTTTACAAGTGGTGCACAGTCATGCACTAATCATAAAAACTGTCTTCCTAACATGCATTCACATTTTCTATCCACTATTCACCATAAAGTTATCAAGTGTGTTACATAAATATAAATTAAACAAAGAAACACCCTTCCCTATTCATTGTTTAAACAGTCACGTATGGTGAAGTTCTAATTAGTCTTGACTGCAGCAGCATTTTTTTTTCCTTTGTAGAGAAGCTGAAATTGCAGACAAATTATGCATTTCATTGAGGATGACAAAGAACGTTACTATTGCAGAATATATTTTTTGCTACATTAGATTTATTGTTCTGGTACTAGGTTCTTTAAATGTTGGCTTGCTACCATCTTCCACTAGAAATCATCTCATCACCATCAAAGTGGTTGGTCCATTATGTGAGTGTGCTACTTATGGGACTGAGTTTGTTGTGGCTCCTCGGACTGATGAAGTCTTTTTTGATGAAAGACGAAACGTTTCAACACAAAGAAACCATCCAGAGGACCTGACTTAACTTTGTTGGGTTAGCTTGCTAACTTGAGAGGCACATAGCTGATAAGCAGGTTGGAGGATTGAAGATAATTTATTATTGTTGAATTGTTTTACAGACAATTAAAAATAAACTTACCAGGCTCTGTTCAGCAAAATAAGCTACACAGTTGCTCCCCGCTTTGTCCATGCTGAACGTGGAAGTGAAACTTAAGTGAATGGCAATGACTTGAAAGTAGTGTGCATGCACCCTCTGCTGGATACATTGTACAATTATGGCTTATTCCCATCATTTTGGGGGTTAAAATTAGAAGCGCTTATATTTGCATAAAATGGGACAGTTATAACCAATACGATAGGTCTTCAAACGTCTATCAGCATAAATTATCGGCCCTACCGATATATCAATCAGGCTTTAGAAAAAACTTGAACTCTGTCACAAATAGAGTGAACTCTTATGTGCCATTGTTTAATACTTTATATGCATTTTTATACATTCCAGATAACGAAAAGTGTACTCACCTGATAATTGTATTCTTTTGTAGCCAAGCCATTCAGATCAGGAAAAAATTAAATTTTGTGGTCAAGTGGTTTTAACCTGAATAAACATCTGTTAAAGTGAGCACCATCTCTAAATCTCTTTATAGGTTTTAATGTGTTCTGTCTTCTGCAGGTCCACAAATTGACCCAGAGTATGTCACATGATGAGGAATACACAACCTCAAAGCTGAGTGGGATCAAGCCACCTGTTCCCTCGCCCGTTAAGACTAAGAAAAAAGGGAAAAAAGTAAAGAAAGGTACTGTGACTCAAAACAACCTGCAGCTCCTCAGAGAGACCCAAAAGTTTAGAAACAGCCTAAAACAGGACGACCTCTCCTGGGAAACATGAGGCTTTCCAGAAGACATTTTGTTGCGCTGCATTTGATACGTTTTTCTCGGTCCTCCTCAGCCCGTTTTCCTCCATCTTCAACCAGCGTGGGAGATATTTTAGTACTAAACCATACGTGTAATAAAACGCTTTACACAGGACTTTGTTTTAAAATCTATGAAGGGTTTGGGATTTACATATTTGCACGTTAAGGTTCTTTTAAATGAACTTTAACTCAAAACCATTTTGAAAATGATGAGAAAACTGTGGCTTAAGGTCTTGTCACAAATTAAGCTGCAATATAATTTTTTTTTCATCTAATGAATGTATTTTTATTAAATCGTTTTTAAATAAAAATGTTTATTTGCTTATAAATGCACAATTGTCATTTCTACGCTGTTTTTTTTTTTATAGGTTGCGAAGTCTGGCACATGAAGAGAACTGCTTTGTGAATGTTGTTAAAGCAGCTAAGTAGTTCCTTCTGTACAAATAGGCTTGTATAGAAAGCAGTTCGTCCTTTCACTTTTTAATGTACCGGTATCTTTTCAAGCTGACGCATACCTTTGTTTTCTGGTCAGATGATATTTCTTTTGTGTTCCCAAGTTCTACTTCTGTTTATTCATGTTCGAGTCAGCAGCCATTTATGGGCTGAACAATCATGTACGTTTACTTCACAACATTCCTTAATTTGTCTTCTCCTTGTCAAGCCTCTGTCAACATTTCATCAGGTCTCCTGATCTCAAGTGCTTACTTTACTAATGCATCATCTCATGACGTGTCCCAAGAGTCCAAGACGGTCTAAATATCTGGATATGTAGAAGGAAATAATGTTATTGTTAGTTTCTGCATTAGGATCATTGTGAAGTTAACATTTATTTTTGCTCCCAGTATTCTTGGCATGAATTAGAGGTTAAATAGACTGAGCTGGTGTTTCCAAGAAAGACTGAATCAAAATGCATTGTTTCTCTGTGCTTCCAGAGATTAGATTACAGAGCAAGGCTGGACACAACAATCAGGTTAGCCAAGGCAGCTAAGGATCGCTCAGGATGCATGTGTGCGCTCTCCTGACCCTGCAACTTTGAAACCTTGTGACTGCTGCACATCTGTCTTTGCCTGAACGACAGGGGTGTGCTCTGAGGAAAACAAGAACCGGAGGCATTTTGCTCTGAATGTGTTCAGCATTTGTACAACAGGAGCAAATGAGTGTTTTAATGGTGCACTCTTATTTTTACAAGACTGAACATTTTTTCCTCTAGTTTTCTTAATCTTTAACAAAATCTATTGCCAGCATGTCTGCTAAAAGTTAGCGTCCAATTCATTTTTTGGTGAAATGCTGAACAAACCTTTAGGTGAAGTTTTAACTATTGAAAAGTTTAATTTTATTGTCCATGAACAAGAGAAACAGTAACAGTTTGGTCCTGAAAATGTTTTTGGAGAATGGACACACACTTCCACTGAAGATAAGGTTTTGCTACTTGTGCTGAACTGACCCTGAGAAGAGTCCCTTTTGGTTTTTGTGTACACTTTTGCAAATGGCTGCAGAAAATGTACCCTTTTTGTGCTAAGTTTAAATAAAAGTTGTATTTTTTTTTATGTCAGACTTTGTACAATACTTGCATTTTTTTTTGGTAGGTTTTTATGTCTTGTTTTTCTATTGTGGGACAAAAAATATATATATATATATTTTACTTTTCTCCAAGGTAATGTTTCTGGGGACAAAATAAAACTAAACCTTAAGACTAAAATTGCTTTTACTTCACTAAACGTAACGTATTGGGGCTATCAAGGACTGTAGGGACCTTTGTGGAGCAAAAGTGGGATATTAATGTAAATCTAGTCTGGTAAAATAAAAATTATTCCAAAACGATTGGTTTTAAATTGGATGTACATTAAGCAATATTTCCTTCCAATCTAGTTTTTATTGATTTCAGATCAGGACTGCATTAAAAAAATATTAAAACAAAAATGTGAAAATTATGGATAAAAATAAAGCTTGCGGACATTGCATCTACAAAGGCAGAAATCGGGTACACTGGACATTAAAACCAAGGAGTAAAGTGATCTAAACATTGTAAATTAAACTAAAAAATATATTTTAAGATAATTTCAATTTATCTACATGTGTATTTTCTGAGTGATATAAAAAAACTGGCTTGTTTGCAGTCGTCTTGCTTCACTTTCTCTTAACCTGAACGTGTTGACTTAGTTTCAGCGAATACAAAGAATCACTAGAACCTGATACTCCACCTTTTCTTTTGGTCGGGGCAGCTGTAACCACGACAACAAACCCCCACGAGTGCATCCATTTCCCTCTTATGCAAATCATTAAGCTCCAAGAAAGTTGAAGCCGGCGTCAAATAAAGAGCAAACGCTGGGACTTGTTTAACAATATTCAAACTTTTATTGGTTTAACATTGTAAAACAAAAGGCAAAACCAGAAAATGAGGCCAACATTAAAAAAAGGCTTGAGAGGCAGAAAAACAAGAACAAAAAAAGCAAACAAAATACATTTCAGGAGGCATTGTGGCACTGTCAAGTGTCTACATATGGCTGTCTGTCGAAGGGCGTTGAGAGATAAGCCGAAAGTCGTACAAAGAAGATTAATGGGTACTAAATGGGTAAAGTTAGAGCACTGCAGCGAGCGCTTCGCTCTAAAATCACAAGGCAAAGGACACAGTCTGTACTCAAGTCTGAACAGGTGAAAACCGATATGGCCACCAAGCATGTGAATTCTGACTTTCAAATTTAAATATCCAACAGAACAGAAAATAAGCCATCAAAATGCAAAAAAAAAAAAAAAAGGTGCTAATTACAACAAACCGGAGTTCAAGTCATTAGGTGTCATTAAAGAGAACACTAGAGGTCTGCGGTTACATTTCCAGTGAGTCATTCCAAAGAGCTGGGGAGAAGCTCCTCAGACCACAACCATTATCTGCAATCATATCATTTGACTCGTTGGTGCATCAGAGCTTGATGCATTGATAAAACCCCTTTTTGTTTCAAGCAAAACACCCCGGTTAGCGCCCGAGCAGCTTCTCACACCAACTCTTGTGGTTTAGATCAAAAAGTTAAGGCCAAGCGTGACGAAGCACACGTTTAAGCGGAATACAACACAGAACCACTTCACAGGGGCCTAAAAGTGCTGAGTTTCACTGATTTAGTAAGTATGGCATCTCTTTTGTACAACATGAGTGTATGTGGATACTAACTGAATAAGGCACTTATCAAGAGGTGCACAGAGTAATTATGAGATGCAACACGGACGGACGTCAGGAATCCTTGAATACCGTTGACGTAGGGATGGACACGTGATGCTGTGTTCGTAAAGAATGCAGCCATAATTGTGCGAGCAGAGCGCTCAGCTATGAACATTTGAAATATTTCTGGTAACTTGTGTGAAAGGGACTCCACATGCAGAAAGGACGCAGCTGAAGGCTGCACCCAAATCACCACACTTGTGTCTTTGGGCTGCAGGTTAGAAGGCGTGTAAAACTAAGCAGCATAAAGCATGCAATCCCAAAAATCAGGCGAGCAAAAAGCATAATTTGCATTCGGTAAACTCTTAAATCTTTGTTGTAATCTATTAATATTAAATAGTATTTATACAGGCTCTTTTTTTTCTTCTTTTGTTTTGAGCTGAACCATGAAAAACACTTACAAAAGATAGTTACAAAACAAAGCTCGTCAGTGCGACGCTCATATTCCATGCCAAAACTGAGAACTTTGGCCTAATGCACACTTCTTCAAGGCATTCTTTCAATTAGCATAAGGGCTAATCACAAATAATCAAGTGGTTTGAGTTTATATTTAAATCTTTAAGAGCATATGCAATGAGAGTGAGGAAAACAATTACACTTTCCAAGCATTCAGCATGCAATAACAGAAGGGGGTGCGGGAAAAACATCCGACATGGCGGCGCTACAAACAAAACGCTCTGCTTTACATTTCACTTTTTCTTCAGCAGAAATATGAAAATGAACTCAACTAGAAAAATGGCTATATACAAGATGAAAAAGCAAAACCAGTTAGCAGCGAGCTAATCAAACGACTGAACACGAGCTTCAACACAGCCACCGTTTTGTATTCACGCACTTAATTTACGGCACAAAGCAGAGGTGCATCGTTTGATGACACCAACACTCAAAACAGTTTTAACATTTTTCCAACTAAATACTCTCAAATACTTAGATTTACTTTAATTAAGCCCAATATTTTTGCCATTTCTTCACACACATACACACACAAAAAAAAGTTTCTCGCATCGACAACAAAACTTTCTGCCAAATTACCGTCTAATTCAACAGTTTTAAACATCCAAACTAAAACATGAGCAATAACGTGGGAGAAAATTCAGTGACGGTATATGATGCTGCAAGAACCAGAGATGGCATTTAAATAATTTATTCCACTGCTGCCAGTGGGATAATCAATTCATCCTATGAGTTTTTGTACCTGCTGTACCTGCAGACTGAACGGTAACGACCAACTGTATGCTTCGACGATAAAAGGTTCTCAACTCCAGCTGGGAACAGTACAGCTGTCAGCAGTATCGGCACCGCAATACTGGTACTCTAACCAAAAAAAACAAAACAACTAAAGACTCGGGGCTGAAGCCCAAGAGGTTTAGAAATCTTTCTTTTACTCGCTGACACTCATACCGGACATTAAAGGCACTTTACTGTCCACATCAAGAAAGGTGCACGCCGTTTTGTTTTAAGTCACTTCATCCTCTATTCCACACAATTAACTGATCACTCATTTTATTAAATATCCTACAACTGACTCGAATTACTCAGAAGGGATGGGGCCAGCTCCACATTGGCAACCCAGAAGATTTAATGATCGGGAATAACAGCTGAGAGATTTGTGGTTCTGAAATGAACTCGACACGTGATTTATTGCATGGGGCTGCTATACTTGAAGGTTGGCATTTTTAATGTTTCAGGAAAACCCATAGCTCTCCTCAACGACACAGGAGACACTCAACAAATGGGACTTATTTCAATCTGGCATCAGATGATTAAATGTTGCTTTTATTCCCTTGGAAGTAACCCTGCTTCTTCTTTTCTATCATCTTTGATCAGTTATACACAAAACAGTTGTGTGGAGGACAGAAAACAGATTAAACAGACTAAAAGCAGTTTTGAACCATCAGCTGTCACATTTAAGAATAGCTCAAACCGTGTTTCCCATCAGGATTTTGTATGTGAACGTAAAAATGTAAAGAGTCAACAGGAAAGCAACTCCGTATATGCGAGTAATTCTCTTACAGTCACGTGGTGCAATTAATTGAAGGCATGAGCAGAGGGGCTGTAAATAACGCAAGCCCACTCTATTCGCTGGAAAATGCTTGTTGCAGACTAAGGACATGATGGAGGTGGGGGTTGCTAACAAATTACGCACTCCATACGCTCACGACCAAAATGCCTACCAGAGGAAATCGGTAAAATTGGAATCCAATAAATTTTACACAGGAATAGCAGGTCAAAATCACTGTGTGGCACAAAATGAAAGAAGTCGGGAGAAACCTGCCTGGAAACACTGCCTGAGTCTACCATCATGAGCGGGGTCGTTTTCTCTACGAGGGTGTAGTTGCAGAGGAAAGCTCGGACGATGTGGATCCTAACGTGCAGCCTCTTCAAAGGGTGTGGTAATTGCGGTCCTTGGATTTGCAGAATTTGTAGAGGAAAAAGATCACAGCCTGTAGACCCAAGACCAGCACTATTCCGCCGATGAAGCTCGCAGCATCAAACGTTGAGTTCTTGTGAGGTGGGACTGTTGTGGTATTTGGCACTAGAAAGCATTAAAAGAATAGCAGATATATTTATTTATTTAGGTTAAAAGGCTAGTTTACATATCAGACTGTTGGACTTACTCAAAGTGGAGGATGTGTTGCTGGGAATCGGTGTGACTGTGGAAACTGTTGAAGTTTGAAACAGGGTCACATTAAAAGGAAAACATGAATTAAACTTGTACACCTGTTGACAGTATAAACAGAGATGTACGTCAAATATTCCTGGGCCTAGAGTTTAGTTTTACACTTGGCAGCATACAGATTCACCCACAACCAACAAACCAGCAGGGCCTCAGTGTGATAAGGTACTTTGTGGAGGAGTCTGAAGGTGTCAAGCACATGATTCACACCTAACTTTTCTTCTGAAAGTTTATTCTGTCTTCTACCATTTTTTTTTCTTTCTTAAGCCCCCAGTATAGCTCTGCGTACGGCTGTACGCCGTTCCCTACGCGCGTACTGAACGCAGGCAGTTCACCTATACAGCTCTGCGTCGGGTTCAGTCAGCTCCACGGGA
>JARVGV010000192.1:20937377-20949606 GCA_031762435.1 Hypsolebias longignatus | reverse complement strand
TTTCAGTGTTGGCGCGAAGCGCAGGGATTAACCCATTCAGTGTGGCTTAAAGGGCGGAGCTTACATGAAATAGAACAGCTTTTTCCTGAAGTCCTCCACAGGAAGGTCAGTGCTGTTGCTCACATAGACCCACATCCTGCAGTTAGATGGTATCCTGCCTGCCCCCCATTGTGCCAGATTAGTTTGGTTAAAACTGGATATCCTTTATGTAAAACTGGAATAATGTATTTTAGCAAAAGCACACAGAATAGTACCGGTACTCTCTAAATACTATGAACTGGTGAAAAAGTACTGGAATTATTTTAAGTATGGAGGGGAATTGACAAAAACAAAGAATCCAGTAACATCCGGTCACAAATGCAAAGCAACTAATGTGCAAAATTCAACATAAAAAAAAAATGTTATACATCTTTTTGTGTTGTTGCTGGTTTTAAAATTGGCATGTTTAAATTGTATCATTTGTGTATGAGTGTGTGTGCTGACTTTGTAGAGCACTTTGGTGTTTTGAAGTGCTTCAGGAATAAATTAGGATTGGCTTGGATTGTGCCATGTGAAATCGACCCCATGGGTGCAGTTGACGCTGACTCACACTGATTAGGATTACTCATCATAAATCAAACCGTCTAATCTGAGGGCAGAGAGCTAAAGTGTTGTTACGACTCAATTACTGTTTGAACCAGTAGTTGTCAAACTTTTCACGGTCCACCACTAAGGAGGTCTTCCAAAAAGACTTTAATATTAGGCCTGTCACGATAATAAATTTTGCTGGGCGATTAATTGTTTCTGAAATTATTGCGATAAATAATAATATTGTTTGAAATTTGACAACAATTAGTAATTATTGCCAAACTTAAGAAGAATTGTTTAATTTGTTTTGCATGCAGTAACCTTTTCGACCACCAGATGGCAATATACGACTGAACTGAAGGATGGATAGTGAGGGAGCGAGCAGCATGTCTCTAAGAAAAATGGGAGGGAGGCCCTGACATGACATGGGCTGTCTCTCGTCGGTTCTCAAAATGGCGGACGCTCGGTGTGGTTTGAACTCTTTAGCATAACATTTTTCACACAAAGCTTTTAATAAAAAAATTTTAAAAAATTCTTAACTTCTTTTTTCAGAGAAAAACAGCTTTTTACACAAAGGCACAGGTTTCCACCATGAATTTTTGGAGCTTTGACAAGACAGAGGTTTACAAAATCAAAGTTTACAAGCTCAATGGACTCCTTTGAGATCAAACAATCTGTTCGTGTATTTTTAAAACAGTTTAACATTCAGAATATTGAGATTATTTTGCATTATAGCGTTTCAATTGTAGACCAAAACTACTCCTGTCAGACATACGCTTCTACAAAAGTTACAAGTTTATAATGTAAAAACGTTTAACATTTTCATGTTTTTAGTTATGTCCAGAATCTGAACCAATGAGATGTATATTTTAAAACAGGTTTATTGATCAAGACAGTAATTAATATTGTCTAATAAACAACACTAAAAACAGATTGTTTTAACAGAATGATCATAAAATCAAAATAAATGAATGATGCACTACTATTGTTTTTTGTTTGTTTAGTTTGCCAAGTCACAGGTAAAACATCAATCTGCACTTTATATTACAGTGCATGGTAACCTTGTCACTTATTAACCATGACAGGAGACTTTGCCCCTCCATCTGGTCTCACCTGTGCCATTTACCTAGATCAGGAGAAAAAGGTTCGGTTTTACACTCAAGTTATATCTTGTTTTATTTACAAACACAATCTGCAAGAAATGGAAGGAATTTTATCCATTTGTGACACTTTCTTGGTGCGTCATGATGATAAGATAATGGGCCATTGTGGCAGTCTGCATCTTGTGACTGGGCAGTCTTTTCACTATTGTGCTATGCAAACCTGACTGCTGCTGGTAAAGTTCAACAAGGAGGAGATTTTAAAGAAACAAATCTGATATTGAACAGATTCATAGTCAAAGAATGATGCTGCAAAAACACAATTTTAAACCAAACGTTCCTCACAAGAACAAGTTTCAGCAGTCAAACATGCTTTAATAAAAACAACGCTAACATTAGCCAATCTGTAGATCATTTTCAGACACAGTGGGTGCTCATCACACACCACAGTTCAAATAATGAGGTTAAAGCCATAACATTATGACCACACTAATATTGAGTTACTGCCTTTGGAATAATTATTAAAAAAAAAAAGCTTTAACCATCCAATATCTTTGAGATTATGCAAATTGGGGGATCTTTGTGGATTAGCGTTATGATTTGCTTCCTGCAGGTGCTTCCTTTTGTTGGTATTGTGAGAGTTTGAGCACAGACAGAGCACCTCAGATTCATTTAGCGTAATCTTTGAGTCATTCATGATCAAGTTTTGGGAGTGGGCTGCTGTGAGAGCATAGTTTCCATTTCTCAGAAGGCTAAAGACACTCTAGGTATGTGTCAACCACCACAGGATGCAGGTTTTACCAGTGGAACAAGATGGCTGGCATTACTCCCCTTACCTGTTAGTGACTGGTTCTAATAATGCAGCTGAGGCATGTTGAATAAGAAAAGTTATTCTACACTGTAAACAGGCCTTAAACTCAAACTTTAACCAATTTAAAACTTTAGAAACAGGCCAGAATGGTGACAAGGAAGACGATTACCGGTACGTGCTTCTGACTTGTGTGAAGAGCGCTCACCCTTAACTGTATTTACAAAAAACATGAAGATCTCATCACCCTGAACAACACCATAAAGCCAGCAGTTCCTACTCCGTTGTGCTATAAAATGCTTGTCAACATCCTTGTTGAATCTCATCTGATAATCCAGAGCGAGCAAACCTGATGACTCCCACCAGATGGCTTCCCATAAATTACAAATACGCCAACTTTAACACAAAGCAAGGCTGCGGTTATTGTTGAAAGCACCGTTTGTCTGTGGCCAAATAAGGTCAAAAATGACTCACTGGCTTACGTTACATTCTCCACAGCTCACAAGTCTATGTTTTATGGTTCTTGAATAAAATTAGTAGCAAGTAGCAGATGCTATGCCGTAATTATTAGTTTGCGGAGCTCATGATTCTAGATTGTATTAGGACCATCGCTTTGCTGCTGATTCATTTATGTGAGGCATTAGAAGTCTTTTGTTGCCATAAAGCACAGACTGGCCACCACAACCATCTGCCTGTGCAGTTTCACTTCCTTATAATAAATGAACTGATCACTGCTGCATTACACAATTTAGCAGCAACATTATAACTGGACAGGAAACAAAATGATAAATCGTTTCATAAATGAAAAATTTACAAGCGTAACCTTTCAAGCTAATAACTCACCCTCTTTCTCCATGTGGCTCACAGTTAATAAAAGGCAAAGCCTGTTTGTCCCCCAACATACACACATTTTGTGTAATCTAAGCAGGTTGAGCCATATGGATAAAGGCTATTTTCTCCCTCCATTAGGTCACAGGGATGCCATCTCGCAGGCAACTGTGAGAGTTTGGACTCGATCTCACCCTTTGTCAAGATGGTGACATTATTATCACTATGCTGTACATCACCTCTGCTGTCCCGTCTCAAGTTTGTATAAAATTTTCAAAAAGAAAACACTCAAGAAGCTTCGTCGTAGCACGGTTAGTTGAGCTTGGGTGTACACGTGTAAGGTTTTGGAGCGCTCAAGCACAAAACTGCTTGTTTACAGAAAATCCCTAAACCAAACATAAATCTGACGACAACGTTGGCTCCCGCTGCGTGCGGTTGCACAAAAAAACACCTCAATGGTCAGAGCTGACCTTTCCAGTTTCAGTCCAGTTCTTCTCAAAGAGGTGATCCATTCCTGACGGAGCAAGTGAAAGTTTTACGCCGTTTCCTACAGCCTGCAATCATGAAGAATTGGCACGAGTTGTTTTTTTCCTGTTGTGTAAGGTCTTTTTTTGTCTATATTCAATTAAAAGAACACACTTCTGATATTTATATATACAGTATATATATATATATATATATATATATATATATATATATATATACACACACATATATATATATACAGTATATATTTTAATAAATTAATTAACAAGTACGTTTGATGTGTGTGTTCAAACCCTGAGCCTTTAAAGAGCTGACAATGTCCTGCACACAAAATGTTACAATAAAAGCAGGTCGAGCTTCTCCCTCTGGAAAAACAATGAAACCTACCCATCTAGTCTTGCAGGACTGAAAGGAGGCGCATAAACGTAGTGCTTGTCCTGCTTGCTCGTCCTGCTCAGCCACTCAGTAAATCAGAGTATTGTATCATCAAAAAGCCATTTAATGTTACAGAAAGCTGGAGGCAGGAGTAGGAAGATATCCTAAATTAACAGTAGTTTTTTATTTTTAAGTGAATCAAAGCTTTTCGGTGATGGGGTTGTCAAATACGTCAGTTCCTGTTGTACAGGTGTTTCAAACAGTTACAGATGTTGAATCCTCTCTTCCCTCCCTTGTGCAACAATTACCAAAAGGTTTGTAATATTTTAAACTGCCTGCCACAAAGGCAAGAGACAAATAAGAGACTAATTTCCTAATCAACAAACCAGTTTAATAACACAATCCTTTTCTATCAGGCAATTAAACTCCAAAGATAAAACTTAAAATCCACTTCCCTCGCCAAAATAAACAAAAACAACAAATGACCCGACAGCGGTAACAGCAAAAAAAAAAAAAAAAACAAGCAGCTCCTCTTCAAACCCAACAAAAACCATGGGAGGAATAACAAATGTGAACAGAAAGCCGTTGGTTGATCCTGGAAACAATCTGTCACGCAGTTTTATTTTGGCAAGTCCCTATAACTGAATAATGCATACCTCCAACCACAACCAGCAGACTTCCAAATTAGGTTAAAGAAAACCACTGCAGCCTGTTTTCTAGCTGCTCCTAAACACATTGCACAAATCAGAGGTTTTCTTTTTAATATTCAGAGCACTTGTGTTTTAAATAAATTGGTATTACCATATTCAAATTATAGTACAGCTCAGAGGTAAGGGATCTTTTTCACAATCATAAATGATCCACTGCCACGTTCAGAAAATAAAAAGCTTTGATTTCTACACTAAAAGCTTTCTGTTGCAAAAAATAAAATAAAAAAAGTATATGCAGTCAGCTAGTAGAAAAAAAAGAGACAACTGTATTTACTGCATATTTTAAACTATGTTGTGATTATTCATTACTTACAGGTTTTTAATTATTGCTTTTAAAGACAAAAATGACAAAAAGTGTGGCTTTGCAATTATTTCTGCACAGGTGTGTGCCTTATGATAAACAATGGGCTCCATCATCAGAAGTTAAAAAGGTGCAAATGTTAATGTAATTACAATTACATGTATTAGAAACAAACATGCATAGCAAGTTCAAACTTAAAATAAAGAAAATAATCAACTGCGTGATCTCATTCAGCTTTGGCTCGTTGCTCAAAACTCACTGCTTTATGGGTCTGTTAAGATCGATAAAACTGGGCAGCGATGCCTCGAGATTTCAATGTGGTTCAATGTTTCTTTACAGCGATCAAGATAACGTCTTCCTTTGCTCCCAGGAATCTTGTTTTCAATAACCTTTGCTGTCTCAAAAAATTAAGTCACTCAAAGAGCAACTTGTTGCTCTGCTTACATTGCTGGTTTCATATTCAAGAGGTACTCACGTGATGGCAAGCAGTTGACCCACTCACACTGAGTTGCATTTTCACACGCCTCGCAGGAGGTAAGAGAGGCACAACCATCTGAAAAGAAGTAATAAATCAGATTCAGTTAGCGTAAATTAAAAAAAATTCCACATTAATAGGGAAAAACATAACAACCAAGAGCCTAGAGTTAAATCTATACCTTCCATCTCAAACATATATGAATGAAATAACCCAAAGGCAAACAATTTTAGAATAGGTCTAAAAAAGAAAAAATCTAAATTTAGCACAAACTTAACAATTTTCGTTAGTGTCCATTATTCCTGAATTACAGCGTTGAATCCTGGCTGTGTTTTAATTTATTTTTCATTAACTTTTATTCTATTTATGGAGTGCTTTAACCAAACATTTTCCTCTAGGATTTATTAAAATACATTTAAATTGAATTAAAACCTAAGCAGGACATATTACATCACATAATTACCATTTAGTGAAATAATATTGCATAATCAGCTATTCTGGTGATTCAAACCAAATTAATTAAAAAAAATTGTTGTCATAATGTGCTCACTTTGCATCACTTAACGTTGCACAATTATATAACAGACGTTAGCAGGTTAGCAAGAAGCTACAGTCCCTTGGTTGGTTAAAAATATCACTAAAGTTCCCCTAAGATTATTTTATCTAAATTTCATTAAAAAAAATGGGACACTATCAAACTAAAAGAAGAGTGAGCAGTCATCATATGAGGCCACACAGGACGATAAAAGTCCGTCTACCCCGCCGGGGGCCAGGCAGCAATTAGCCGCTAGCTGAGCGGTGAGAGGTCGCAGAAACTTACCTGAGTCTGACGTGACTGCCGCGCCAATCAGCGCCAGAACCACCGCGACGAACACCGCCTTCGGGTACATGACTGCGGCCGACTTACAGCTCAGCCTTCGCGGAGAGAGAACACCGAGAGAGACGAACGCTTCCGCGAAGAAACTTCGAGAAAAGGACTTCGCTTATTTCGCGTCGTGCGTTTACTATCGGCTGATGTGGTCGCTATGCGCTAGCTCGACACTTCCTACTCCGCACGCAGCAGGTCATGTGGCGCATCTTAAGGGAGGGGTGCAAAAAAAAAAAAAAAAAAAAAACATCAAGCGTGCGCGAGCGCTCAACACGTCAGAAGCAGGAACCACGTGGTTATGGCAAAACGTTGTACCTTATAATGAAACGCTACTCATTTTGTTTGATGTCAATTATTTTCTGCTATACAACATCTGTGCTACTCACATTAAAAACAAAGACATCTAAAATAACATTCCTATCAGGAAAAATTATGTCACGGTCTTTGTGATCGATAATACTATAAAAGCATCCTAATAAATTCAAAGATTCAGAGAGATTTATTTGTCATTCGCATCTCCTGGTACATGTGGTGGAACAAGATTATTTACCGTACAAAGGGTCCCAGTTACATCCAACAATAAAATGTAAAAGACAAACAACAATAAGATCTAAGGTATGAACTAAGAAAAAACATCAGCTAAATACACTAAGCACTATAGCATAAAAACATTACGTTGAAATTCCTAACAGATATTCAAAATATCATTTTAAAACCAGTACTCGGCTTCTTATATGTACAAAAGAGCTTGTTTCAAAATGTTTCCAAGTAAGTTTGTGGAACCACAAAATCTTAACCACCCAAAATAATAACAAGGATTTTACAATGGTGCACTAAGTGCATGTAGCTTTCGGTAATTTCAGTATCAAAATTAGATAAACATGAACAAAGTTTTCCTAAGGATTTGTTTAAAATACAGTATAATAATTAGTTTTACTGTTGAGTTTGTTAGCCTGTTCTCAGATGTGTTTATGCAACTTCCTGACTTATCTTTAAATTAATTATGTTGTAAATAAAGATAATACGGTTTGGCTCATCTTTTGGAGGCTGTAAACTTTAAGGCATTAATATATTGCATTGTAGAGACATACAGCTAGTTTCTTACAACATGGCAAATAAAATAAAATTAACAAAAAATTGTTTTCCCTTAAATTAAGGTTGTTGAATTTGGAAAAAGAAAGTCACAATTAAGTTGCAAACAAATTTATGCTGCAGCTTATTAGTGCTTCCTCTCTAAGTTGATTGTTTAATTTATTTGTTCCACAAAAAGTATGAGAAAGAAAGTAATTATCTTGTTTAAATTATTTTTATTGCATCACAAAAAAAAAAAACATATTAAAAACACAGTTTTACATTGCAACATAAAGTGTAGTTTTATAACATGTAGAATACAAATGAACCAAGTCGGTTTCTATACACAAAAACTGACAATAATCCTAGAAAATAAATGAACTGCTTACTGTCAAATTCTTATGTGGTCTCTTTGTAGTCATATATGTTCTGTAAATTACAACTGACAGTTTACCAATTAATGGAAACCTTTTTCTAGAAAACAAAACAAAGGCATGTTAATCAGCTTGTTTGTGTACCTTCAGTTTATTTACATCATCAAAACTGTAAAATTTAAAAAATGAAACTACAGTTTTAACACTCCGCAAGCCGTCACTTTACATTCATACTTTGGTCTTTCATTGCAAGTTGGAGCTTCTTCTAATTTCCTCAGAATGTCGACACCTTCAATCACCTGACTAGAAACAGAAAAAAAATGTTTTAAGGGTTTAAATGTGAGATAATATGAAAAGGTTGTTACAATGAATTGTCTTTCAAATGCAGTGACACAAACCCAAAGGCAACATAGTTTCTATCCATCCAGGGAGTTGGCTGCAAGGTGATATAGAATTGGGATCCATTGCTGTGGGGACCTTTATTGGCCATTCCTAGCATGCCCCGCTTAGAGTGAGACACAGCAAAGCTTTCATCTGACAGGTGAATAAAGAGTGAGTAAATTAAATAATACACTTATGTCATCTTTGTCAAACTGTTTGTGAGGGCACCTTCAAAAGTCAGTCCATAGATAGACTCGCCGCCGTTCCCTTTACACCCTGGAGAAATGTCTGCAAAGTAAAGAGACACTAATACATCTGAACAAAGAAGGTTTCAAATACTTTAAAGCTCTAAATTATTGTGAAACATAATCTGTTGTTTACCGTTCATGAAAGAGAATAAAATTAATGTTCATTTATTGAAATACAACAATGCACTCATATTAGTCAAGTAAATTGCTGCTTTAAAATGTATTTATATGATTGAAGTAAGTAACCTGACAAAATTTGTATTTCTGTTATACGCATATTGATTTTTTAATGAACATTTTGAACAAGATATCACCAAAATTACCTCCACCTTGCACCCAGCCATTTGGCACAATTCGATGAAACAGCGATCTTTTGTAGTGGAGTGGCAGTCCGCTCTCTGACAGTCCTTCCTCTCCTGTGCACAAAGCCTCAAAGTTCTTTGAAGTCTTTGGACACACATCTGAGAACAGCTGAGGCGGGGAAAGATAACGTAATCACATTCAATTGTGCATTAATAATTTATATTTAATTTTGAATCAGGTTGGATTTTAAAGGACACTCTGAAAAGTAAAATAATAGAAACATCAAGGTAGAATATTTGTATTCAGATTGCCTCACCTCAAACCATAACCGCCCCGCTGCTTCTCCAGCCACATCTACATCCATGAAGACAAACTGGTGCTAAAATGAAAAATACAACATTCAAGAGTGAGAACACGCCAGTGTCTGTGGAGCCATATTCATGTTGAAGACCCAGCTTACAGTTAATTAAAGTAAAACTATATCAAGTTTATCAATGATGTGCTGACTTGCCCCTGTTTTCTTGAGGTGTTTGATGTAATAGTCCTCGGTGAGAGCTGTGTAAAAAGTCTGCGGGTGAGTGAGCGTGAAACTCCACTGATTCTCAGCCCAGCTGGCAAGTTGCTTTTCATTCCCAAGGAGACGGCCGTTCAGAAAGCACATCAGGCTGCTGGAGTACTGCCACACTTCACCACGCAGCTCCTGAAATCACAAGTTTGAGACGATGACCGTGCTGTGATTCAGCATTTTAGAGAAACCAGAACGTCAAACCGCAGCAGTATTTCTTGCTGCGTAGGCGTGACATGCAACAGCTCATGTTTTTATTTATAACAGCACCATTGTTTTCTTCTCAGATACAATCTGAGATGTAAAATGTGGAGCTGTGTGCATTTATAAAACATTTTTGCACTGTTTATCCTAATAGGTGTGAGTGAGACATCAGAATAGAAATAATCAAACAGTAACTAATATGTGAGCAGATCGAAGAATTTTAAGAGCTTTTTTATTTTTAAATAACTAAAATTTTATAACACCATCATGTGAAATGTTTTGACACAGTAACCCTAGTATTAATGATTCAGTAATAAAAATTAGAAAAGCACAATAGCCTACCCTTTTCTTGTTGCACAGATGTGTGTGCCAGTCAAGTTCAAAAAGGGGCAGAATTTCTGGCTCCATAAATTCCTCGGGAAAGTTTTGGTGCAGTTCCTGCAAAGACAGCTGCTGTGAGGAGAACATTAAAATAAATTACGTGGTGAAATAGTGCATTTTTACCTCGGAAATACTTTTAGCAACATGAAAATTAGGGTCTTTAATGAAGCCAACAACTTCTAGTTGCGTTTTTGAGCCCATGGGTGAGAAGAATCCTTCACTATGTACACAAACAGCTCGTATCCATAGCAACGAAATTCTGACAGGCGCTTGAATATGACGTATCATGAACCGTTGGGCTTCGATCAATTTTGTAATGGGCTGGCTTCTTTTGCGACTTTGCTCTTTTGAAATTACACTAACCGACCAAGTATGTACAAAAGGTTTAACAACCAAAAATTATTTATTGTCTACATGACATTTTATGTCTTTATCTTTAACGCAGGCGCATTTTAATCGGCAGCAAGGAGCGTTGAAGTGAAGCGCTTGACGAATTTGGAACGCAGCCCTAACGGGCGCCATTGTTTGAAAAACCTCATCGTCGAACGGTCTGTTTCGCGGTGTTCTCCCTGCTTTTTCGGTTAAATTTTTTTGTATCTAATCACTGCCAATCATGGGCGTTCACGATTTGTGGTCTATCGTCGAACCCGTTCGTGAGTCGGTTCCGTTGTTAAGTTTGGGCGGAAAGACTTTGGCAGTAGACCTGAGTTTATGGGTGTGCGAAGCTCAGCATGTTCAGGGGATGATGGGCAGGGTCACGAAGCCCCATCTGAGGTAATGCGAACACATTACAGTACTTTATTCTTAAATGCATTCCTCTTATTGTAAGCTCCGATTGAGATGGAGTACTCAATACAACCATGTTGTTTGCAGGAATTTATTTTTCCGGGTGTCGTCTCTCATTCTGATGGGAGTAAAGCTTGTCTTTGTCATGGAAGGAGAAGCTCCCAAGCTGAAATCGGAAACGATAAGCAAGAGGACAGAAACGAGATACAGAGGGTTTAAACAAAGTTATGGCAGAAGCACCAACAGGGGGCGCTTTAACGCTGTTCTCAAAGAGGTTGGTTGGTCTCTTTTGCTCCTTCTATAACGAAAAGTTGTAATCATGAACTTCCTCACCCCCATCTTCTCCCTTTTCTCCTCTTTTCAGTGTGCAGAGATGTTGGACTACCTGGGTGTGCCCTGGGTGACAGCTGCCGGGGAGGCAGAGGCCATGTGTGCTTACCTGGACTCAGTGGGTCTAGTGGACGGCTGCATCACCAATGATGGGGATGCCTTTTTATATGGGGCCCGGACAATCTACAGGAACTTCAACATGAACAGCAAAGTATGTTTGAAGTACATTTCACTATCCAACGAGATCTGAGCCCAAAATGACCAGAAATTATTAAAGATCATCAAAGCCATGTTAACTGGCCAGGAATTTATTTCTGTCTGGTGTTGTCTCTCAGGTAGCATAAGACAATACAATACTTACAGATCGAGGGATATTCACAGATATTTCACAGTCCAAAAGTTGCAGATAACGTGCAGTATGACTCATTTAGATGGTTTGATGCTACATGTAAGAATAAAAAACAAACACTAGTTAGTTGTTTCAAAGGCTTATGGGAAAATTTTTCCTATTGTGGCTAGTTCTGGTCTGCAGACTTCTGTCTCTCCTGCCAGATGGGAGGAGATTAACACCACAGCATCTAGACTCTAGATGCAGCACCACCTGCTGCATGTCTGTGTCTGCTGCTGCGCGTGCATGTACCAGAGTTGCGAACCTATTTAAATAAAGCTGATTTGAACATTTATAAAGGTAATGTTCAGCTCAGAGACACTGTTGTTATAATATCAGCCAACAATTATATTTTTTTAGGTGTTTATTTTGTTACATTTTAAAGAGATGCAGGTCTGTTCGATGCGCGCGCACATATCCGTCAACGCGACACTAATTAAATAAGCTTATTTTAACACATACGTGCATTTATTAAGGAATGGTTAAGCTCAGACACACTTTTTATTAAGTTCAGCTTCCCAAACTGAAAAAAAAAAAAATGGCTCAAATCTTCATTTAAATAGATACATTTGTGGTTTAAAAATTGTTAGCCATTAAAATTGTATAGAGGGCATTCGAGCTGCTCCGGATTCTACATCACAGACATCTACGCTGAAATAGTCGGATTTTCCGTCAAAAAC
>JARVGV010000192.1:20915667-20931557 GCA_031762435.1 Hypsolebias longignatus | reverse complement strand
AAGCCCCTTGGATGAGGGGCGAAACGTTTCTTTTTTAACAAAAAAAGTCCAGATGACATGATTCAACCTTTTTTGTTATCTTCAGAACTGTTTATCAGATCTGTCTTTTTATTATTTTAGGTTCTTGCTAGCATACTTTGCTATAATACTGCTCGTTGTTTACAGTGCAGTTATTTATAATTATTTGGTCATATACTTGCTTGTTCTGTAAATAAAAGCATAAATCAAACTTTTAAAAAAATTAATCTAAACCCAGAAAGTAAGATCGGGTAAGTTGCACTGGGTAACGACTGCACTCGGACATAAACTGGACGGTGAGTGGTCATTGCAGGGTCTTGCTGAAGTCTTCCGGCCTGTAAGGAGATCTCAAACGTATGAAAGAGCATGAAAGGTCCAGCATGGTTTTGATCATGCACATAACTTCTGCTGTGAGGTGGTGGGGGTTTGCCATCGTGGTGGCAGAGCATAGAGGTCCTGGGTGGAGTGTGGGAGCAGCATTAGCAGCTTATCCATGGTGTGGAGCCTGCCTGTATGGTCAAGAATCTGAAGCAAGAAGTCCCCACTGGGCGCATACCTAGACTTTAACCACCGTCTGTCAGGTCACAGAAATAATCAAGCACAATCATGATACATGTGGTGTTAGCATTGTGCTAATCGTCTTGCACAGAGCTGCAGCTCGATCCTGTCAGAGATAACAAGGACAAAGTTATTAGAGTACAGAGAGCATAAGCAGCATTCAATTTGTCACAATTCAGCCTCGTTCTGAGGGTATGAACAGCCTCTGCACCGCACCATCATGAAGCAGAGGAGTTCCTTCAGTGGCCCAGCCCTGCTCCACGGACAGATTCAGGAAGTTTTTTGTCCCTCAAGCCATCAGACTGTTCAACTCCTCCCCGTACAATAAAAATAGAGCCTTGTAAATCTGCAGCATCCCAAATGTATGTACAGTATACACTGCAGACATGTATGCTTAGATGTGTATGTATACTGTATATACATTTATATAGGTTAATCATGAATGTAGTACAGGCGGTCCCCGACCTACTTCGCCATCAACCTACGGCGCTCCGTACTTACGGCTCCGCCCCCAGTGACGTCATTGCGTCGTACGTTGCCTTTTTTATGCAGCATTTTATTTTTATTTTTTTCGGGGGGTTTTAGGGTATTTTGTTAACTAACTGCTTGGAAACACATTAAAAAACATTAAAACGGCCGTTCGAAGTTGTTTTACATTGAAAAAAACGTGTTTAAAAAGACGTTACCGATCGCCGTTTTAGTTTCGGTTTCGATTTGTGGCCGTAAATGCGGACATACGGCGTCACGTGCGTTCGGCTCCGACCTACGGCGGAATCGAGCTACGAACGGTCCTTAGGTCCGGAACCCGTTCGTAGGTCGGGGACTACCTGTATTTAATCAGGCATAAACACTAAGAACAAATTCTTATTTACAGTGCTGGCCTGGCAGCACCAACAGGTCCTTGTAGGGTCAAGGGAAGGGAAACAATACAGTTAGGCAAAACGGTAGTAGTCTGTAACAAACAAGGAAATCACAAATTACATTAACAGTTCATTGTCAAAGTTAAATGACAGCATTACTAAGCACATTGGCAAGTATCTTTAAACATGGCTTTTAAACAATTTTTAAAACTAGAAACAGAGAAAGTTTTTTTGAAGCAGATTCCAGTCAGATGGAGCAGCAGAGCCAAAGCCAGACTTGGTCTTTAGAGTTGTTACCACAAATACTGAGAGGATCAGGTGTTGTACTTAGAAACTGGTTGAGGGTGAACCAATTAATTTCATGACGAGTATGAAGAGAAGGACATTTGACAGAAGAGTAGAGACAATGATGTGTTCTGTAAGAAGCATTTGCAACAAAGCAAATAGCAGAGTGATAAATTGTGTCCAGCTTATGAAGGACAACCTTACAAGCATATCTGTAAGTTATGTCTCCATAACCCAACAGAGGTAGAATTTTTATTTTATTTATTTATTTATTTTTAATTAAGTGTGTGTTTTGCAGCAGTTTTGATGTGCATCACCTGTGGCCCATTAACAATTAGGAATCAAGCAGATTTTCAGTTTCATTATAAGTAATAGACCTTCATAAAATACTTTAAATTAATGAAGTTAAATGAAAAAAATAATAGAATCTTTGACATTTTTGTACTTGCAGTACATTTAAACAACATTTTCAAATACCAAAACATCTGAGCACACGTTGTTTTAATGCCTGTAAATACTCAGCCATCTGGTTTTCACATTTTGGATATTACCTTCGTCATGTCCACAAATCCACTGGCATTTCCATATTTTCTTGCCCCATGTTGCACCTTTTTGGGATCTAATGCGGATAGTTAACACCATATATGTTTTTATTTATTTATTGTGCAGTAAAAATAGTTTTTTAATTGCTGCATTTTGTTTTTATTAACATTTTAATTCTTTACTACTTTACTAGGAAAAATATCGCAAAATAACTCATCACCTAGATTAAAAAAAAAACAAACATGCAAAGTAAATGTGATGTCATTTAGAAGTTTTCTGACATTCTGCCTCATTTTTCTTGACAGAAAAGAAACCAAAACCTAAAAAGGAGACACCGTCTGATCCCTCTGATGGTGTTTTGGATCTCTTGGATCAACTGACTCTTCAGAGCTCTTCCACTCAGACACAAACTTTGTTCCCTTCCGCTTCGTACTCGGAGAAAACTGAAGTGATCATTCTGGACACTCCCCAGAGTCGTAAGCAGCTGGAGGAGAAGCGAGAAGTCTGCTCGATTCCAAGTCGTCCACTCTCTCGAGCTGAATCAAGTGATGCTGCTTCGCCTTCTGTCTCCGCGGTTATTGATGCTTTACATCTGAGCGATATTGACTGGGACACTGTGTCCTTCACATCCTCCCCTACCTCACAAGCTGAGACCACAGTAAAGGATGAGACACAAGGTGGAAGTGGAGAACGAGCACCATCGAGTGATGTGAGACAGGCAGACTCCAGACCTGCTGCAGAGCTCTGCTACAGAGATTGCCCTCTCAGAGACAGGGTGCTCATGAGGAACACAGCTTCAAATCAGACAAAGAAAGACACAAAA
The DNA here is from genome assembly GCA_031762435.1 of Hypsolebias longignatus. Taxonomy (NCBI): domain Eukaryota; kingdom Metazoa; phylum Chordata; class Actinopteri; order Cyprinodontiformes; family Rivulidae; genus Hypsolebias; species Hypsolebias longignatus. The sequence continues at coordinate 20,928,470 of JARVGV010000192.1, read as the reverse complement.
CATCTGATCTATGAGCTAACTCTTCCTGCCAGCATCTCACAAGAAAAGCATGGTGGAGAACATTCAAGTAAAGTGAAGGAATCAGTTCGGAATACAAAGGAACTGATTACAAACAAAAGCCAAACTCACGGTTTAAAAGAGCAGCAAATTCTATTACTACAAACTCACAATAGGATAAAGGAGGAATCAAATGGCTCCAAAAAGCCTCCTCAGAAATATAAGTTTGTCAGGACAGCTCTGGCTTCTTCTCTACTGAGGTGCAGCTCTGATCCAGATCAAAGTGACCGTAAGAACAGGAGCGTACCGCCGACCACCAAGAAGAGCGTGTGCAGCAGCCTGCGTTCGTCCAGCGAGGACAGCGATATGGAAAACCATCCTTCTGGACCTCGAAGGCTGACAAAAACCAACAAAATCAAGAGTGGCTTTATTTCAGACTTGCCTCTGAAAACCGTTTCCAACCGATTCAAAAGTATTGGACCAAATCCAGAAGCTTCTCACAAGCTTCAGGGCGCGGTATCTCAGAGTGGCAGGGGGAAGACTGACGGTGACGCATCAAGCGAGAGCGAACGGCAGGGTGTGCAGACGTCTAAAGAGTGTGACGACGTGTTCCTTCAGACTCCTACGTCGCCTGTCGCTTTGTTTGACAGCGACGATTCGGTGATTTGCTGCGACAGTCCGCTGCCGCTGGCTGAGAGACTGAGGCTGAAGTTTCTTCAGTGAGCAGTGATGACCTGTTTTCATCAATGTTTCTTTGAGTGACACTTGGCCTTGCAGACGTATTATATCCCGTTTGGTTCTAAACGAACCAGTAATCATTTACGTAGATTTTTCAAGCTAAATCCTTAAACGTTTTTACTTTTCGTTTGGCTCAGAACGTTGATATTTTAAACCGTTGGACTTTTGGATCAGATCAGGTTTTGAATAATTATTGCCCACTGCCAGAAAGGCAAAATATCATGGACCACTGGACACATTTTGATGAAACTTGCAGAAAGTGTATCTACAACTGAGGAACCTCTGGAGTCAACCTGATTCAAGATGACTTTCAGAGCCAGTTCACCTTTGAAGACACAGAAATGACTACCGGTAAATCACTTTCACAGATATGAAGCTAACATTTGATGTGGTAGTAGCTGAGAGTCATTCACAACACATACTATGAGCATGAAAGCACATGTTAGGTTCAATGATTCTTGGTTTGCATCACAGACTAGAGATGCAATCAATGCTAAATGTTTTACTTGATCCGAATGGTGTGAATGAACAATTGTAAGTATTAAATATCAATTAACAGCTCCATGTGTTTTTATTCTCCCACAGCTCTCTGACAAGCTGCACAGAGCTGAAGGGAGCAGGGACAGGGGGACCACTGCTAAACCAGTGGTTTTACAGGGTGTTGGTCCCCCTTGATCACGAGTGAAGCTTCACACCTTTTCAGACATGAAAGGTCTGGCAGGACCACCGGTGACAGCTGCATCCTCTACTTAAATAGCATCTCAGTTCAACATTTCCAGCTCTTTATTTTCCATGCATGAAATAAATGTTGCAGCTGAAACCACGTTCTTTACCCATAAAGGAAGACTCGTGTCAGCTCTAGATTAGACCATGACCCCTCTGATTTTGGCCTTTAGTTGAATGGTTTAGCTCTGCAGTATGATTCTGGTCCATGGTTTTTATTTGTATTTCAGTCTGAAGACACACGCAGGTCTGACTTACCACAGCAGTGTGAAGGTCTGAGTTGAAACAGCCACCTTCATTAGACGGATCACATCAAACTGACAATTGTCTCCGTGTAGACTTTAACGAGTAATTTCCCACAACAGGAATCTAATTATTTTTCTTTCTATCACATTATTCGTCTGTTTGGCCTTATTCACACCACAGTGAGAACTAACAATGTCTTTGGGGAAGCTGCATTTTTGGCACTTGAGTTCTTTGAACTTTTTTTTCTTCTCCTTCCTCTGCCTAAACTGTGAACTCATAAACTTTGTGCTTCTGTATATATCTGCTTTAGTAAAATGACTTTGACTCATTTAAGCCTTATGCCAGCCTCACTGAGCAGAGGTCTGGATTTCCACCATGGATCTGGAAGCTGTTACCGTCAAAATACTCTCTGAATGGGAGTGCCTGGAGAGCACATCTGGAGAAACTCGAGAGTCTCTTCAGTCCGTCTCACCAGAGACGTGCTGCCCCGGCGAGCATCGTGAAATCCACGGTTTCTCCTTTGGTTTTGCGCGGCGCCGCGTCACGACTCCAGCGGCGCAAAGGCAAAGCAAGTCCAAGATGTCCGCGAAAAGGCGCATGAAGGCCAGCGAGAGGGAGAAGATGCGGATGAGGAGTCTCGCAGAGGCTTTGCACCAGCTCCGGGACTACCTCCCGCCGGTCTACAGCAAGAGAGGCCAGCCCCTGACCAAGATCCAAACGCTCAAATACACCATTGAATACATCAACACGCTTGCGGACACGCTGAGCCGTGCGTCACGGGCGCAGGATGGACCACTTTTACGCACCGGATCATCTTTGGGTCAGAAACGGACACTTTGAGTTTTTGTGATGACTAGGAAAAACCAATATTTTATGCTTTCCTACTACTTTTTGTTCTGGGTTTTATAACATACGCATTTTCTGGGCATATTGTATATGAGGCTGCCCTGTTGGAACTAATTAAATACTGATAGTTGTTACATTCTCCTTTGTTTAACGTAATTAGTAAAAAAAAAAAAAGTCTGATCACATAATTGTTTTTGAGTACTTTTTCTTTGGTGCCTAAATGCTATATATTTTATGATTTTTTTGTGTGTGTGTGTGTGTAAACAAGTTACGCGTTTGCTCGAATTGTATCAAAGTTTTCTTGATGGATTTAAATATTGTTAAATGAGTTCAATCGTTCGGAATATTTCAATATATTTTCCCTTTTTTTTTTTTACTTTTTCCTCCATTTATCATTTTTTCCAACGTGATTAATAAAGTTGTGTTGAAGCTGTGGCCTTGTCAATCATCGAACCAATGTGAAAGGAGAAGACGATTGGTTAGACGTCAGTCAGTTCAACCAATCACAACAATAAAGTACTGAGGCACGGGGCAAAAACAGCCAATCAGAAACGAGCATTTACAAACGTAGGCGTGACTTGGAACAACGCCGTACAAAGAAATCCCAATCTGGGAAGTCGCCATTTTCAAAGTCTCAGGAATCGTTTGAGGTGTGCGATTTTTTTATTTTATTTTTTACTTTTTTTATATAGATATTAATTTTATTAGTAATTAGGGAAGTCGTTACTTAAAATAAAACTACCTTCCCTGTATCACCTGCTGAAGTAAGTAATTTATGTTTATTGTTTCGCCTAAGAGATACAGACACGATGCTTGTCTTGTGTTCATTTATTAGGCTAAGGCTAGCGTTTAATCTTATTAATTAAAACCTTAATATTGGATATATGTTGATCTTTATCATAGGACCGTGTTTAATGTGCATAGCTGAACATTTTTAATTCGGTCATTAACGAAGCAACACGCTGCAAGATAATAGTTCCAGGTATTAGTCGGAGTCCTTAGTTCAAGGTTTCTCCGTATCACAAATCAAATGTCATCATTTAGCTCACCTAATCCTACTACATGTCTATGAACAGGTAGCATATGAAGTATTTTTTGTACCCAGGCCACTTTGGTTCTGCTGGATAAATATTAAGAGCTCGTATTCTGCCTCGAAGGACCAGGATAAACAGGTTTCCATGACGCTCGACGTGCCTTTTCCTTCAATATCAGTGTGGAAATGTATGTACTGTATATGGATTTCTGAAGGTTAAAGTTTGTGTCATCAGGCAGTGCAGTTCGAGTTATTGTTAAGCTGTTTTCATTCAAAAAAATAAGCAGTGCCCAAACTTTTGCAGTCGTCTATTTTCTTTGAGTTAAAATTGAATGGATATAATAAAAGTAAACAATCTAGCATTTACTCAGAATAAAAATACAATGACGCTAATCTAATGTTGCATAATTCAGTAATACAAAATATAGCATGCAGTATGGTCTGAAACTTAAATATACCTTCATACTTTAGCTTTGATTTTTTTTTAAATTTCTTATACTGTACCGTAAAAATCAAGCATGTTGACTATGCGATTATGAAATAATATATACAGTATGTTGTCTCCTTGGTTATATGCTTATGTTTCAAATGCATAGCGTGCATGCAAATGAGTCTGCATAACCCAATGAGACTACCCCGGTAACCTGTATGAATAAAAGTTTAATTTTTTTATTTGAGCATATTCACAAATTCTTGATCTGAGTTTTAACATCTTCAGGGGCAGCTGCTCTTTTGCAACAAGCTGTAAAGTCAGTCTGCTGCTTAACATAAAGAAATGAAATAATTTATTATATAAGCTTTATATGATGTATATTATACATCATAGTAACATTTTCAATGTTAGTGTAAAATAGGTCAAATTGAATTAACTGCTTAAAATCCTCTCATGAATATAAATGTATTCTATGAGCTGGATTTTGAGAACATGGCACCATTTGTCTTCTTTGTGCTTGATTACTTTATTGCTGCGGGGGAATATAATAATTTATTCATGCATAACTCCTCAAATTATAATTTTTACATCATGGCCTAGACTTGAAAGCCTCATGTAAGCCTACATGTGTAACTCTCGACCTGAATCATTTCAGATGGATGTGAATGCTGAAAAGAAGACCACAGAAACTTCTAAGCCTTTTAAGGATGAATCTAAGAAACCAGCAATTGTACATAACTCCAGGTCTGTTGTGTTGTTTCTCTGAGACGTCTGCTGTACTTACAAGCACATGATCGAGTCCTGTTGATAAAGATTCAGGTATCTGGAGAGGGGTGTTTTGAGGATTCAGGCAGTGTGGGAGAAATTAAAATGCATCACTTTTTCTGGTGACCAATGGTTTATAAGCATTCCCCCTTGTTTACAGTGCAAGTGGATACTTTCATGTTTTTAACTTGGCCTTGAGAATATTCACTTGTAAAATTATCTTTGTAAGATAGTTGTGTAGTATACTTTTGTTCTTTTTTGGATCAGAAAGTAATAATGCACACTTTGCTTGGTGATGCAGTGCATTAGCACTGTGGCCTTGCAACAGATTGCAGGTTCAAAATTTGGCATGGGCTTTTCTGTGTGAAGTTTTTACTTTCTCTTTTTATTGTACTTTATTATTATAAAGTACTTTATTATTATTTTTAGTACTTTATTATTTGACTGTTTTTACCATTTTTGGCTGTAACTGGGACCTTGACTACATACTCTCGTTCCACCTCATGTACCACATGTGCTGCAAATGACAATAAATATACTTGAAATGTTCTCCCTGAGCTTTCATATTTTCCAAAAACCACTTGTTAAAATTATTTGTACCGGTAATTCTAAATTGGCACAAAGTGTTATTTCTTATGGGACGGCGTTTTGAACCAATGACCTGACCCGGTGCTTACTCCTACACATGAGCCAAAAACAGAAATAATCCACCACCTAAAAAAAATCAATAGGACTTAAAAAAAAAAAAAAGTGTTTTAGTTATTTTATGCTGTTTTGGTATACCATACTTTAAATTTGTTTTGCATGCAATAGAAGGCGACTCAATATAGTTCATGCTCAATAATCCAGGTAGAAGAATCCAACAAAAAGTCATGTCCTCTGGATGTTTTTATTTATTTACAGTATTTATTTTAAGTTTTGTCTTTCATCCAAAAGACTTCATCATTCTGAGGAGCCGCAACAAAACTCTGTCTTATAAATAGTGCCTTCACATAACAGGTCAACCAGTTTGATGGTGCAAAGATGGTTCGACGAGGGAGAGGGCGGACTCCAGAAACTGACTTGTTAGAGTTTTCTACCTGGATTATTGAACATGCATCAGAACAAAGTTATTAATGAGTTTTGAAGTCCAAAGACGGTGTGAAACTTAAATGAAGTGTGACTAGTGTCTTTTTAAAATTTTTACTAGGGGACGTGGATTCAGAGGCCGTGGTCGTGGAGGACACATGGGTCGAGGTGGTATGCGTGGTGGGCGAGGCATGATGAACATCTCTGGCCCAACAGGACGTGGGAGAGGTCGAGGGAAAGATGGAGCTACAAATGGATTTGGACCCATGAGGTACTGCCTTGGAAACACTTGTTCACTTGTAATACACCTTATTATATTATATTATTATCGTTTAGCGTATACAGTATCTTAGATCCTTGTATACTGTTTCTTTTTAAAATACTTTAGATTATAGCTATCTTTGGGCGGCTGTGGCTGAGTGGTTAGAGCAGTCATCCTCCAAGAGTTTGGGGTTCGATTCCACCAGCAGTCACATGCTGACGTGTCCCTGGGCAAGACAATGGACCCCTCATTGCCTCTGATGTGTGTCCCATCAGTGTATGGATGTGATAGTTCACTGATTATTTTTTTGTTAAGAATCTAGTAGAGTGCTGTATGAATGGGTAAATGAAGGCACAGATTGTAGTGTAAAGTGTTTTGAGTATCTTGATAAGATAGAAAGGCACTATACAGTGTAAGTACAGTCTATTTACAGTTTTTGGGTGTAACTGGGACCTTGAGTACACACTTTGGTTCCACCTCATGTACCACATGCTATGCGAATGACAAAGTCACCTTGAACCTTGTTTAAAGTAATTTGTTCTGAATAATCACAAAAATGCTCGACTCTTTTATCTTATATAAGGAAATAAAGGAAATTTTATCCTCTTTTTCCTTTACAGAGGAATGGGGAGGATGCGACCCTATCCAGACCTGAGAGGCCATCGTGGTAGGGGTGGACTAATGGGTCCCCCTCCTCCATTCCCGCCACCTCCTATTCCTCCTCCCATGCACCTCAGAGGCCCCTTTCCCCAAATGCTGAGGTAGATTTTGTAATCATTAAAATGAAACATGCACAGGAACTCATATTGAATAGAATAAAATAAAAATGTTAATAAGCTTGGCCATTCCCCGACATCCCTCGAGAATGTTTACGGATCTCATCGGAGGGAGCTGGCTGATTATTCCATCCTTATCAGAACTCTTACAGTGCCCTCGAGAGCGTCTATGGACATTACTCACCGTTCTCGGTGTCTTCCCACCCCTATCATTACTGTCCTTTTTTAAATGGATTTCCCTTCAAAAAGAAGACGTGTCTTGATCAGTACAAGAGTTTATTTTTTTGTTTGTTTTGTTTTTTTTACTGATAATGTGTCACTGTTTTTCTTATTTCTGTTTACAGGCATAGACTCCCTCCACTTCCTCCTCCAGGTCATCCTGGTTTTAGGGGGCATCCACTGCACCCACGAGGCCGTGGCATGCCACCTCTCGGACTTTCACGCCCTTTCCACCCCCGTGGCCCAAGAGGGTAAGATTTTTTTTTTATATACTGTATATGTATTACTGGTAATCATGCTTGAATTCTTCACTTCATAAGTTTCTCCTATTTGCTTGCACACTTTAGCGATTCATTAATATACGGCATAGAAGCTCTAAAGGTCGTGATCGAAAGGCAGACAAGTAAAATGTCTTCCTCTTTTTTAGGTCTGTCCATTGCTTTATTAAACTTGCTCTTGAAACGTATTTAAAACATTTTCATCCATTAGAAAAAAATAGCACATCATTCATATTTTGTATTGCAACAATATTTCAGTCAGTTTTTAAAATCACTTGGTCAATTTGAAGCCAAAGTATTAAGCAGTGCATGGATTATGGAACTGGAAACAATATTGCACATCTTTTGCGTCACAGGTACAAATTTGACTGGGGGTGGACACTCTTGCAGTTCAGAAATGGCTGCTCTTATTAGAGTGTGCCACCTATTGGCCAAACCCAGATATCCAATGTGTGATTTTATCCTTTTACACAGCTACCACAATGGACCGGTCTCTCCTCCGCCTCTCCCCCCACCTGGCAGAGGCCAAAGGTGGCCAGGCCCCCTGCGTGGCCATCGAGTTTAAGCACAGCCTGCCCCCAAAACACTATAAACGAGTACCTGTTAATGTAGAGCAGGCCTAAAATGGAACAGGGAATGAAACACCCATGAACTCTGTTGTACAATAAAGTCTTGAGTATATCTATAAAATACTCTGGCATTACATTATTGATATTGTTTTCTGAGAATGAGGGAGCAGTAGTCACAGCTCAAGACTTGTAAAAAGATCAATAACATGACAGTCTGAAGGCATTCATACAGTATATTCTGTACCCAATACAGACTGTTGACGCTGTAAAGACTATTGTTTGAACTCGCTGTTCTTTAAGAGGGAATAATTAATGTTAATTAGTAATTTAGTGTTTGTTTGTTTTTGTTTTTTGCAGTCACCTGTTAGCCTTAAGATATGTTTTTGTTTTCTCAGTAAAGCTAAAAGAAAGGGTAACTGAATATTTGTAGGTGGGGGAGAAAAGAATACAGCACCATTGTTGATTTAGTACCCTTTTGGACCTCTATAACTTTATATTTGGTTACATAAAGATATTTATGTATTTGAAAATATTGTTAAACACTGGTTAAATGATAAGGCTGAGCTTGTCAAGTTTTTGTGTATTTGATTATATATTATATATATATTTTATATCTTCAGCTATTTAACGTTATGAATATTGCTGTTGGAAAAGCATTGATGTTTGTTTCCAGCAATTTATTGTATAACAAAATAAGGCATTACAAATAAATATTATACTGAGGAACTCTATTTACAGTAGTAGTTTACAATAATTTTATTTCATTGAGTTACTTGAGTAGAAGTTACTCTTCATCTGTTTGGTTTTTTTTGAAGTGTCACTTCTTTATTCACTGTAAATAACAAAACTTTTTGTGAACTTGTGCATGTGTTTTGAGAACTATCAAGATATGAGTCATGAAAGAAAATAATAAAACTAAAATAAACTACTTCTTTTTTGTTTATTCACAAACAAGTCTGAGTTTTCATTACAATTTGCAGTTTAATATGCAGCAGAAATACATTGTATTGCCACTGTGAGTTAAAATATTTGAATTATTTAAACATTTTATTAAATAACTTACTTTAACAGTTTGACAAATGCTTGTTTATGCCTTTTTGCTTTGTGAACCAAGTCTTTTAGGAGTTTAGTGCTAAAATTTAGTGGACTGATCAAGGCTTGGAAACAGCAGGTATGACTTGTATTTATGGTAACTGGATATAAAAAGGATGTACCAAGAATACTGTATATTACATTTTAATTTGACCGGAGGACTCAAGACCGCTCCACTTGTAAAGCATCGAAATGCCCAAAAATCACGTCTTAGAGCAAAAATCAGTGGTAGCATGTATAAAAGGAGGACATCATCTTGAAAGGATAAACTCTGATATGACTAAAAGTTGTATCCTCTTGGCCGGGTTCACAGGTTAAAAATATAACTTAATTTTTATCAGATTTCCTGTTTGAAATGATTTCCTCTATCCTATATTTTAATAATTTGACCAGACATGTAGTTGCTTATAAAGTTGCAGTATCTGGTAGCAGAAATACAGTTTATAATTGACATAATGAAATGCATTCTTTCTTGAATTTATACTGTACTGACGTATAATTGGAAGTTAAACACACAAAACAAGAAAACTGAGGTCTTCCAAGTTTTCCAGTTTGTGAATATTAGTATTAAATATTTTATTTAAGCTTGCTTGAAATGCAAACAAATATGGATGTTTCAGTAATAGAGGCGACCAGCCATTATTTAGAAGCCACATTGATTATTTTTTTACATCAGGGTAGATTGCTAATCTGAACACATTTACGCATGCATTCACTCCAGTGTTGCAGCAGACAGAAGCGGATGATTAGCATCTAGCAACACAGTTGCTGCACTACCTCAGCTTCACTTTGTTTCCATCTCTTTTGCAATTTTAATTTTTGCTAACTCTTCAGCCTCTTCACTTCCATCTTGTTTCTCATTTTGGTTGATTTTAACAAACTGACTGTTGTTGTCTCCTGAAGGGGGAGGCACACAGTACAGTTAACCTCCCTGGCTCCAGGAACCCTGGCTTTCCTTCTCATCTCTTCCTTCCTTCACCAGCGATGCTACACCCAAGACGCTGCACTTTATTTAAAAAGGTGAGCCTCTTCTTGTCTTAACCCCTCTCTGAAACGAGGAGGTTCTCTTTCAGGAAGGAAGGTGAAACGACCCCCGAGGTACAACTGCAAGATGAATATTTTGTGGATTAACGGATACATCGGATCTTCAAAAATATTACAAATTAGTGCTTCTTGTGGAAATTCAAGAAGCACTACAAGCGTTACGTAACAGGGCTTCTCTACCCGTAACATTTGAGACTAGTGTAGATTATCATGAACCTGCTGAAGTACTTTGTGGCTCAGAGGCTTGCTGTCAAACCTAACTGCAAACTTGAATAAAATGGGGTTATTGTTAGATCACCTGTGCCACTTTACCACATTAAGGTACATGCAGGCATTTCCTTGAAAGAACTGATTAGACTATTGCATTTGCATGCCTCAGACAACATTTTTTTTTAAATGAAGTCTAAAAATAGTGCATGATATTGCAAATGCTTTTTTTAAATTTTACGTTGAATATTTCCAGTTTCAAGTTTGTAAATGGTATAAAAAAAAGCTAGTGGAAATTAAATAACAGTAAATAAGCATTAATATTTTAAGATATTTTGATATTTACGGTTCAAATTGCCATGCTTTATAAACAAGATTAAAGGCGTGTTTATGGAAGCGTAAACCATAAAAGATCAATTTCTGACAAACGTCTGTTGATCTTGCTGATTTTTCCAAATGCACTGTTAAGTTTAGCTCTGATTCAACTCAGCAAGCAGAATCTTTATTTACCAAATGATTACATCGTTTTGAACAAAATTATGGAGAGATGTATCTGGGGGGGATTTACTGGTAGGTACTTTTGACCAAGAAAATCTTACAATTTCAGTTATATATTAGTTTAATTTAGCATGTTATGCTGCTTTTATTACTCTATATAAAATGTATTTAGATGTGTTCCTTTTTGTAACGTTTGCCAAATATTCAATAAATACATTAAATATTTGCTGGTCTTGTGTTCATTGCAAATCAATAAAAATATTCAGCCATGGCAACTATCGCTGTTTATTCATATATCAAAGTTATAATCTGAACAATAAATTCAGAATGTTTTTACTAAGTGGATAGAACAGATAAAGGTAAAGGTGACGAACATGTGCAGTCTAATGCACATGTTCACACACACGGACACATACATGTTCCCAACAGAGAAAATGTGCTTCTGTGATTTATTGGCTGGGTTTGTCATCAATGGGATGATCCTTCCACATGGGTTCATGGATATGATCTGGAACTTTCTCCATGATGGTCTGACGGTAAAAAGAACAGAGAGGAATAATTAAAATCCATTTTAATATGCCCACTGGAGTAGATTTACACTGACCGCCTTACCTTTGTTACCTCCATTGCTACACCTTCAGGGAGGTTCCTCTGGATATATTCAAGATATACCTGAGCTGTACAACCGGTGACATGCAAAAGCTAAAAAATAAAAGGCACAAGGTTATGACAACAACACTGAAGCTTTACTGTTACTTTACCGTTTTAAGTTCCTCACCTCAATACAGCGGTAGTGTGTTCTCATCTCATACTGCACCCTGTGATTTTTAAAGATGTGCGCTGACTTCAGGACTGTCAGTCTCTCTATGTCTTTGCGTGGTTCCGAACTGCGACAGGAAACGAAGGATAAACATTTTAGCATCCAGAAAGACAAACCATTGCTAACATTTTCTTTACTCGCTATTAAGACCTACATTTTGCCAATGCTGATACCCAGCTCTTTGGCTGCCATGGTGGCAAATGACTCATAGCTGTTCAGCACAGCTCTGTCATGACCCTTGACCAAGATGACTACTTTCTGGATGAGTGTGTCTGGTTCCTCTGTGATGGTGATCTGGAGGAAAGAGACGGCGCATGTCCATGATTGGTAAAACTTCAACAAATTCTGCATAAAAATATATCTGAGCCAAATAGTTTATAATACAAGGGCAATGGAAACAAACCTCAATAAAAATTGAGACTTTATAACAGATGATCTGTATGAAAACTCACCTGTGGTGTTGTTGATAATGTGGCCGTGTGAACAGAGTTACATGACATCAGAGGAAGATTAAACCTGTATAAAGTGTATTAAGAAAACTAATAAACATGCTTGTGGTTGGTTTTGGCTTCACACATATTTGAAACTTGAATAACTGTCAACGCTGAGAATTATACTTAACAGAGTTGAAAGCTGACCTATGTATTAATCTTGATTTATGAATTAATGGTCATATGCCTCAATATAAACAAATTGCTGCTTCAGTCTTTCCTCTTCAGAACATTCACTGTGTGGAGGTTTTATCATTTTAATATTTCATTTTACCACTAGCTTATAACAGAGGAAGTTGGGCTGTGTTTGAATTTGATCTATAAAACGACTCAAAAGTTTAAAAAGCATTTATTGACAGGTCAGACGATCGATAATCGTCTGACCTGATGTACAGCGCTTTGGTTGGCCTTGTCGCTGTTTTAAGTGCTCTATAAATAAAATGGTATGGATAATCAGAGGGCTCGAAGCTAACACTTGTTTCAAAACGTAAACCGAGCAAAAGATAAAAACTTAGATTTACCTGTTTACATTAATGTTATAGTTGGCGCAGACACTCAAAGCTCTTGGTATCTGAAAGACAAAAAACATACATTGTTTTTTTTTTTTTTTTTACATTCAGAGACAAATTACTCACTGTGCTAACCAGCGATGCTACAGCAGCCACGAGTGACCTTAACATGATCTGACCACAAGCTTT
>JARVGV010000192.1:20895146-20909883 GCA_031762435.1 Hypsolebias longignatus | reverse complement strand
AGAAACTGTCCAGATGACCTGATTGAGAATTATCAGATTTGACACCTGGATTATTGAGCATGAACATTCTTGTCTAGTTAAGCAGGTGATTTTCAACCTTTTTTCGAGATGCAGTAATTCAGATTTACTTATTTGTTGTGTTTGGCAGGAGTGGCATATTATCACTGAATTAACAGTCGAGCATCAGCCCTCTCTACTGCTCATAGTGCAAACTTTACAGAGCTCTAGTGTCAGGTGCTGCTAATAACACATCATGTTTAAAGTTTCCCACCACTAATGCACTGAGGCCAAAATGTTAGATCAGATTAATTGTATGACTAGATCCTGAGTGCGACATCTGCTGTGGGGAAAGCCAAATTTTGTAGCGAGCGTGCACCAAGGCTGGCACAAGCAGGGCTGCACGCAGGTTTTGTTTTCTCTTTTAGTGGGTGTAGCTGCTGGTCAGATGGTGAAGCTTGCTGTGTCAGCGTTCCATAAGGCAGCTGAGGGGAGTGGATGAATCCCTGCATGAAGTGACTGAAGAATAACAAAATGTCATTTAACTCTGCCCACTTGAATTCAATCCAAGCACGAATTCAGTAGAACTGATCTTTTGTCGTTGTCCATTTTATTTTGTCTGGAGGAGGTCAAATCTGCATAATAGCATAACATTATTTTATATTTCATATTGAATATGACTTCATATTTTTTTGCACTGATCTAAGTATAGCTCTCTTTGGATGGGAGCTGCTTTATTTTTAATATATTTTATAGCTCACATTGATAATGCACCTCTCAGTTTGTGCATTTTCAGATTTCGATTCTATACTGTTCAGTTTTATCCATAATTTACGAAATGCAACACTTTCCTCACATTTTTGACGTGAAGAACACAGAATGCAGACATTTATTATAAGACAAATGAAATATCCTTCACAGGCTTGCCACACAGTCAGTCCTGCCTATGGTTTGAAACAAGTTTTCAAGCAGACAACGGTTAAAAATAGCTTCTTCAAGATGTTTGTTTAACCTTTCTTTGTCTTCAAAAGCTGCAAATTCAGCTTAAAGTGCAGTTCCATCTCCCAACAGTACTGTACTGTCCTTTAGGCGTCCGCATTATCATTGTACACTTTTCATTGACGTTGATGAGTGTCCTGTTACACAATTTAGTTCATGTCATGTTTTGAGCAAGAGCACAGAAATGGAAATAAATAACTCATCTTGATAGAGGGGGAAAAGTCAGCCAAGATCTGTAGTAAATGTATAAATCTCATATTTAACCATTGTTCCTTGCGATTTATAGGTTTGGTTCCAGATTCCTAATCTGTCCGACGTTCATTGAGACCTGAGCAGATGGTTAACGATATTTCTGTTGTTTGTGTCAGTATCTGGAGTAGGAGCTTAAATTACGTTCACGTTTAATCTGAATCCAGAGGTTGGGACACTGCAAGGTGGTGGGAATAAAAACATGTTTTATTGTCTTGTCCTACCCATTATGCAGTCTTCTGTTATATTATTCAGATGCCAAACAATCTTTGTAGGTCATGTAACTTTATAAACATTTGTCCTCCTTTCTATTTTATTTAACCATATTTTTTAATGCAGCATAGTTAAGTTTCATTGTAAAATGCAATACAAGGCTGTATAATGGAACTGTATTGTGGCAGTTGCAGTATGTTCTTTATATCTTGAAATATTAGACTCAGCCGAAAATTACTTCTTTGCTAACTGATGCAAATAACGGGGTGAAAAAAGTTTATGTACTCACATCATGTCCCATAAACATAGACTCCAGATAGTGAGGTCCTGAGAAAAATGGCAGTTTAAGGGTAAGCCTTCAAAATTACGCTGCTGATGTCGTGCGCTAACTTTGTACAAGGTGTTTAAATACAAGCACATGTTAAAACTGGCAGTATGTCTGAGCCGTAACTGTTTGTCTCTGTTGCAAAGCTTACACCATTGTGTGGAGCGTGACAGCACCACATAGATGCAGTAAAGTTCAAGCAAGATGGTTGTGTTCCTGATGTCAACTTGAATATTTACTCAAACAAGACCCACATAGGTCAATTATAAGCACGCTGCACTTGTCTTAATAAAAAAATTAACAAATCTTATAATGCAGCATTACAAAAGTGTTTTTATTGTCTTTTGATAGCACCTTAATAAAAATGTAATTGTTAGGACTATAGAAAAAAAAAATTGAGACTTTAAAATTTTTTAATTCATATTCAATAATCCAGGTAAAAAGCCAGCAATGTTCAGTCAGGTCATTTGGTTTATTTATTTATTTATTTATTTATTTTGGCAGAGTCGTTTAGTTCTTCATCCAAAGGACTTTTTCAATCTGAGGAGCCGCCTCAGAAATGTCTCGGCAAAAAAAAATAAACCATCCAGATGTCCTGACTGAACATTGTTGAATTTTTATCTGGATTATTGAGAATGAACTTTGGTGTTTTGAACCAACTTGGCATGGCTGCTTCAGAGGAGTTGACAGGGGAGAGGGCGGGCCCCAGAAACCATCTTATCACCAGCAAACTGGTTGGTCCACTATGTGTTTGTGCTGCGTGTGAGACAGTTTGTTTGGTGGCTCCTCTGATCGAATAACTCCTTTGGATGAAGGACGAAACATCTCAGCAAAAAAGGAAAACATCCCGATGACCTGACTGAACATTGTTGAATTATTTTTAGATTAAAAAAAAAAGCTTGGAAAAAAGTATATAAATACAAAAAAAAATTGTGCCTTAATGCCCTAATTGTAATTATCATAACTTTTACCAAGTAATAGGCATTTCAGTTGATCATAACTGAAATAAAAATAAATGCAGCAAAATGTTTTACATTTTATCTTTTGATTATAAATGTGATGCTGCATACTGTATGTCAAAAAATGTGATTATTTTCTAATTACCTGTATAATTCTTTCATATTTTACATAGTTGAATACACATTTTGCTGGGAGCGCAAAGTTTTAGATTCAATCTCATATCAGATGGTAATAAGTTTAGAACTTACTCTGTTCACTAGTGATATATTTATGTATTTTTAAACACGACTGAACAATGAACAAAATATTGAGTGTTATATAAATTATATTTTGCAGCTCATTCACATGTAGTTTGCAGTGGAGAAGGCTCTCTACTCTATAGGTAAATGTCTTTGGCTTAAGCAGCACACTATAGTAGCACTAAAATGTTCCACGCTGAATTAATCCTACTTATGTGAGGTGGGTTTAGAGGGGTATTTCATTCAATTATGAGAACTGAATTTAAAGATTTAAAGCCATATTATGTCAAAATACAGTGTTTTTTTATTTTGAATTTTTATGTTTTAAACAATTTCTACAGCAGATCATTGAGGTTCAGTTAACGCAACTCAAAGAATTTAGTTGGATGATAGCAAATATTCCCCGCCTTTATTTACAACTAAATTTGGAGCTCAGTTATGTTCAGAATATCTCGGCACAGCTCATTTTCATCTGAGCTTAGCTCCATCTTTTGCTTCAGCGCTCCACCTAATGCTCAATTTCCTACCTCAGCATCTACTTGTATCTACTCATCCTTACTGCTTTTAGTCACAATGCTTTTCAGAAGAAGAGAGAACTTTACCTTATCGCTTTCGACAAGGTGTCTCTGATTCCATTGTTCTCCCTCGGACACTCTTTACATCCTGGGATTATTTTACTGACTCAATATCCGCTGCGCACTGAGACTGTTGGACGCATACTCGTCAATGTTTGAATGTTAAACCACCGTTAGAAACGAAACCCGACTGATAATTTTGCTCATGTATAAATTATACAGTAGACGTTCGTTAGTGAACAAGGCATATTTAGTGGTAATTTTTATTATAGATGATGAACATATATTCAAAATGTTGAACAAATTGCACATTTTGACAATTCTTATGGCTTTAAAATAAACTCCTACCAGTATATTTTTCTGTGTTCCTTATTTTTTACTTTGAACTGTGTGACAAGTTTTTTTGTTTTTTTTTCCCTCTTTTTCTTTCTTTCTACTTCTTCCAAAGTCTCATGAATAAATAAGTCTAGATCTCTGGAAGGTGGCTTGTGCAAGAATGAACACTGATCTGGGAACTGCACAGCTTTATTGAGTAGACAAGAAAGCCAGTTGTCCAACACTCCGCTCTGGTGTCTACTCATGTCTGTTGAGTTCTGCCTGCTGTTCTTTCTCCACCTGACCTCTTGACAATAGACACCCTGCTAAGGTTTGAATCGTACATGACCTGTTCACTGCGTTACAATGGTCTCACAAAATGTACTTAATGGTAATGGCTTTACTGCGGTAATCCAGCCTTAGAGAAGACACGTTGCGTAACCTCATTGCTCAGCTGCCACCTCAGCTTCTAGGCGTATTTGCTTGCTTGCTTCAAAATTTCGAACAGAAATGATGTAGCCTGTACATAAATGTAATACATGTACAGTATATTTACATCATTCTGTCTTGTATATCATATTACTGTAGTTCTAAAAAAATGTGAGAAGACAGAAGTTATACGAGCTCAAAAACTTGGACAGAAATTAAACTCCGGCACTTTGCTTTTGTTTGCCTCAGTTTGACATTCAGTAAGAAGATCGGATCTGCCGGGGGACAGTACATCGCATTCCCAGCTCAGAGTAGATGAAATCAGTCCTTCCCTGAAGGATCTCTGCTGTCACTTTGCACATTTATCTATTTCGCTTTGCTCATTCACACTTCCTTGCTTTTGTACGAACAGATCGAAGGGATTATCTTTGACGGTTGATTTAATATCTCGTCAGACCCAGATCAGAAAAAGCAGTAGAGTTGTAGAGACAATGGGGTCCATTTTCTTCTTGCTTGTTTCTCGGTATTCAATATTTACAACATATCAACTGGTAAGACCTAACTTTTAACAATTCTTTGTAAATTTGTCCCAAAATCCAACACAGCTGCTACAGTTTTTCAGTCAACATTGTTTTATCATTATAATTTAAGGCTATTGTTTATTCATAATAGTAAGCCATTTTTAATACTTCTAGTAGCTCGTTTAAAAAATATCAGCCTGTTTGCAAAATATTCTGGGCAAGTATTACAGCACTGTGACATCTCACAGTCCTGCTGACATCAGTGCAGCACCAAGCTCTCATGATTTGATTGGTCTTTTCCATGAAGCTGCAAGGGTCAGTTGATTTTCCTAAAACTGCACCCACAGGAGTCAATAACTTGACCAGCATGCTTGCAGAGCAGTCGTTCTGTTGGACCATCTGGATTCTGTGTATCTGACTGATTGGGATTATGCTGCTTAACATTATAATCAAGGTTTGACAAACATATGGACAATAGTCCCTGAATTTCACTGTGAAACATATGATAAATTGTTCAAGAGAAGCGTTTGTGTTTTCACGTGTTCGTTCGATTTTTCCATGATCTTTCTTTAGCCCCTTATAGTCCCAAGGTGTCTCGCTCTTATCTCGTCTGTCTCCATGTGATGTCTGATCTCCCTGATCGCTGTGTCACCGAGGTGCTCAGCTGTCCCCTTTGCAGGACGCCTCACAATAACGTACATTCACAGTTCAGGCTCAACTCTTTGGGACTAGTAAAATACACGTGAAACATGGCATGTGTAAACCCAAGATTCCTTTTTTCTTGTCATTCTTATGAATTATGTTTAAATATTTAGGATGTAGACCTCGTGCCTTTTACAATTCATGTGTGGTTTAATAACCTCTGGAAATTTTAATGATGCATTTTTCAAAAATTGTTAGAGAGCTTCTTTAAAGAACATGAGCTTTTAAGAAGAGTTATCATGTTTTACCTTTTTTTATTTGAAAAAAAAAAACCTTTAGGTTGTTCATCTAACTTTTATTCCTGTTTTATAGACAGACGGTGAATGTGTTGCACAAGAATAAGGGAAAGATGTGTTCTTCGGTTTTAAACTGTGAGGGTCAGACTGGTTGGCTCATCCAACACACAGACTGATCTGATGAAGTAGCGCTCTGAGAGCATAAGCCTCACTAAAACCCTGTCCTGTGTTGTGTGTATTTAAGCGTGTAAAGCCCACGTGCTTCTGTCAGTGAAAGCAGAGCTGCTCTTTTCTTAGGATTACTCCTCTGGGAATAGGCTGAGTCACGCTACACGAGACCAGAGAGGAGAGAAGCATATTGAGCATCTTTAATGATGGTGACAGCGTCAACAAAACTGGTTATAAATAGTTTGATACTTTCTGTTGTTCTACGGTGTTTAAAGTCCTCTTCATCTGCATCTTACACTTGAAGCCAGTGACAGTCCGTCTGCGTTATCGCACAGGGAAAACAAATCCTTGTATAGTTGAGTCAACGCTGGTATAAGCTGCCTGTCTTTCTGCACGTTTACAGGCGCTGTATATTTTCTGAGGGGATGGCGAGCGAAGCGTCAGTGCTCTCAGCATCTCACTTAACTCGTTCCTTTTCCACTGCAGGTTTTATTGTTGCTTTTCTTTTTAACTGTTATTGAAAAATGTACATGTGAACAAATGAAGTGCTCTCTAAACATCAAATTGTAAAAAATGGGCTTTGGCTTAAAACAAGCAGGAGCCAGCTATTAGTTTTTATCAAATAACCTGAAAGAGTTGATAGAAAATGCACATTCTTGTCAACTTGATGAACTGAATATATTTTTTTTAACGTGCTGGATTATTTTTGGATCGTTTGTGACTTTTCTCAGAATGAGGTTAACCCAATATTTCCTTTTTTTTTTATTTATTTATTTTATTATTTATTTATTTTATTTTTTTAAATCAAACACAATTCCATATTTAGGTTTTAGATGTTATTGTCTCCGTTTTTGACATTCAGCTGATTCTTCTCTTGAAAGACTCAAACTGAGCCTGTCGACGGATGCTTTGTTGATAATTTAGAATATCTTCAAGCTTTTCTGCCAAGTTGATTTCTGCAAAAAAAAAAAAAAAAAGACTTGAATGAGCTTATTTGAATATTTGTCTGCGAATTAAGAAATTCATCTAAATATTTTTTTCTGTTTCTTTGTGTTATTTTTGTATGCGCCTTAAAGGTGGTACTGGTGCGGTGGAACGAACCTTTCCAGAAACTGGCCACCTGTGATACAGATGGAGGGATCTTTGTTTGGATTCAGTATGAGGGCCGCTGGTCTGTGGAGCTCGTCAACGACCGTGGAGCTCAGGTAAGAGCAGAAAGACATCAAGATGTATGTCAGCAGTTTAAAATGCATTTTTAACTTTTTCAAATGTACTTTGAACTGACAGTGTGCCAAAGAAGAGAAAAAAAAATCTGAAACGACATAATTTTCAACATCTGAAAATCGAATAAGCCTGTGAACTTGAATAAAACATTTGTGAGAGCAAAACTAACAGGATGCCAAAGGATAGGACTGACTTGACTGAGAATCTCACACTATTAATGATCTAAATATGATACTAACTTTCCTAACAAGCATTCCTTGAAGGACTGTGTGTCACATGCCGCCTTTCATAGTTCAAACTAAAATCTTAAGTGTTAGTTAGTGCTCAGAACATGTGTTGAGGAAGACTCAGGTGCTACGGCTTCAATTTTTAGCTTAATATCTATAAAATTGACATAATTTATGTCAATTTTGTATTTGCTAAGGTTGATTAGCTGTGGCTGCCATCTTGAATTGACTGACTCCAAAATTTTGTCAATTGTACATCCAATGATTCATCTCTGTTTCAATAAAATCTGTCCAGTGGTTTGTGAGATTTTTTTTGTTAACAGACATACAAAGAAACAGGTACCATAATTGCATTAGTTTACCTCATAAATTAATGGAATTTATGCTGTTATTTCTTTCTGTTTGTTGATTTGACAAATAAATAAAAAAGAAGCTTCACATTCAAAAACTGAGTTTGGTACTATAAACATATACTTCATTAAAAAAAAAAAAACTTTATTACAATAATAATACAACATCTGTTAAATTGTTTAGTTGCAAAAATCTTATGTCATCAGTAGCTTAACTCTGAAACAGATTTGTTTTCTCATTACTCATCCATGTAGGTAAGTGACTTCACCTGGTCACATGACGGCACGCAGGCTCTCATCTCATATCGGGATGGGTTTGTCCTGGTGGGCTCCGTCAGCGGACAGAGACACTGGTCTTCTGAGATCAACCTGGAAAGCCAGATTACCTGTGGAATCTGGACTCCAGATGACCAGCAGGTAACATTCAGACCCACAAACGTGTACCGGTAGTAGGGATTTCAGTTTGCCATGCACAGACTATATCTAATCAGACTTAATATTAAAGCTGAAATTATGGTGGATGTATATGTTTAACACTCTGAAGATGGACACAAAGTTTTATTGTTTATAACAGTGGTTCTAAAACTGGGGTCCCCGGACCCCCAGGGTTCCACAAGCTAGTGCTTGGGGGTCTGCAAAAAAACAACACGCTTTTAATTTTTTTTATGTCTTTAATTTTTTTACAAGCACGTAGATGTTTACCAACCTGTTAAAATACACCAAAGTGCAGGAAATCACATCTACTTTATTCAAACTTTTCAAAGATGCGTTCCGGCATCGATCAGTTTACAAATGAATCCCTTTTATTTGGTATGACTGCTGTTATGATTCTGTTCAGTTTTATGTAAAGAGTTTTCTGTAATAACTTGAAGAAGTGGTGATATATTTATGTTCAGTATGTAAACAGGTGAGGTTTTAAAGTGGTTTTTGATACTGGTCATTTGCTCAAAACTAATTTTTGGGAATACAAATGAAAACTTTTGTTAATTAAGTGTGCCTTGAATGGAAAATACCCCATGTTTAAAAGTATAAAATGGTGTTAAAAGAACTATTAAAGAACAGGTATGTTATACAGATATTTCCATTGAATTAAAGAGATAAATTGAAGAAAATTATTTACGTAGTAAACATGAGGGCTATGAAGGGGCCCCTGAAGCCAAAAAGTTTGAGAACCCCTGATTTATACTGTTTAGATAATAGTTAAAACACTTTTTAAAAGATAGACAATTTAATCTCAAATGCCATATCATCCTTACTAATAGAAAGTAAAGTTTTAGATTTTTTAATTTATTTTTAATTTGCTAACTTGAGCATTTATTCTTGGTTTTTATATGGTAGAGTTAGTCTGAAAGTGCTTATTTATAAATGACACCAAGCATTTGCTGTTTCAAATGTATTTTTTAGGCTTTGTTTATATACACTTGAGTGTGTGTACATGTATGCTGCTGTTTTCATTCAGTGTTTAATTCAACACTTTTAATGAATCTTTAATTGCTTATTTTCTGTGTTTGGTTGTTGTTTTTTTCTTTGCTGAGTGAAACCATTTCATTTTTTGTTCTATTTATTTCCTTGTTGTTTTTTTATTTATTTTTATTTTTAGTCTTTGTATTCTTCCAAGTACTGTAATGTTGCACCGTTTCTTCCACAGGTGCTGTTTGGTACTGCGGACGGACAGGTCATAGTGATGGACTGCCACGGGCGGATGCTGGCCCACATACTGCTGCATGAGTCGGATGGTATTGTCAGCATGTCCTGGAACTACCCCAGTTTCCTGGTGGAGGACAGCAGTGAGAGTGACACAGACTCTGATGATTACACTCCACCTAAAGGTATATTAAAGTTCTGTCTGAACATAAATTCATCCTTGAATCTGTTCTTCACCATCAAACTTAAGTCTTTCCATTAGCTCACCGATGAACAACACATGACTACACAACATATAAAACTCAAAATTTCTGGTTCATTTATGTCCAGGAACAAAAAATTGAGGCCAAAAGGAAAACAAATCAAACATTTCATTGTCTTGTCTATAAGGCTTAGGATGCTTTTCTTTTCTTCTATTAATTGTCATTTAAAATGATCTGTCTTTGAAAGCTTTTATTTGGAGTACTTCTATCTGAAAGTATGTTAAAATAATTTGACTGAGTCTTCTCTTTACTGCACTTTACAGATTTTTATGTATTTTCTTTAGCATAAGATTTTGATTTAAATATCTGCACAATTTTAGTTAGTCATAGGAAATTACCTGTAGTGCTGAGCTTGCAGACATTGTGCATTTTCATTTCTTAAAGCTTTAGAAGGGAAAAGATAACCTTTAAAGTACAATCAGAAGTGAAAAATGTATTTTTTTCAATCACAAACTTTTTGATTTTACCAATACAAATAACGTGCAAGTTTTATTGGTACCGTAATTACTCTCGCTTCCCCAGTTTGTCTTTGTGGGTCTGTCTTTCAACCACTTTGCTGTGTGTTTTTCCTTTTCTTTCACCACAGACCAAGTAGTAAAGCTGAAAAGTTCTTGCTTGAGCTGGAACACTGATTATGCTCTAACTCACTCTTAAATAATTCAATAAGAATTTATTGTTCCATAAAAATTATCTCCAATGTTCACAACATCACTGCATTATGCCTCATTTTTAAAGATTATTTCATCCTGTTTAGAGTTGCATCATATTTATCTACGGTAATTAACAGGTAAATGTTTCTGTATAAATCTAAATATTAGGTGATGTAGCCGGCAGAGGCGCAAACTCAAATTAAATTTGGAGAACTCTTTTGAGGGAAATTTTTGTTTTAGCTTTTCTTTAATTCATAATCCTAGACATGGACGGACGAGTCTTGTTGGTTGACTGTCATGTTCTCTAGGTACTAACAACCAATCAAAATATAGTTTGTTACAGTAACTTAAAGAAACAGTGTCCTATCATAGTTGGAAATAATAATTTTGTCCTGTAATTAATTAGGCCACTTCAGCCACACACCTTCCATAGGCCAAATCATAGATGTGGTAAGCTTGAATATTTAAGCCTAAGTACATACTGATAAATACCTAAAACTAAATTATAAATAATAAATAATACATTTCATTAAGTACAACAGTGTATATTAATGAATTCCTTTTTAATGTCTTGGATGAAAGAAGTTGTAGGTGATAAATGTGCTAAAAATCACCTCTGAGACTGAAAAATGAGACCAATGTTGCCTGTATAATTACGTTTGATCAAACTTAGTTATGTGTAGCATTAAGTTCATGCTCTTTGAACAACAGGTGAGTGATGAGAGACAGGTGAGTGCCCTGGCTACGTGCTGTGATTGTGTTCTTTCTTATTCTGTGCAACATCTTTGAGTTTGAAATTCAAGAAAGACAATGTGGTGATGACCAGAAGGCAAACTCAAAGCTTCTGTAAAATACAAACTAATGAAAAGCATCACTGATTTTATTTTATTTATTTACATAACTCTCACACTGGCTGTCTAACTTACTTTTGTCCTTTGTCTCTTGTCAGTGCACAGCCAGAAACCTCTACTAACAGTCAGCTTCACCTCTGGAGACATCAGCCTGATGAACAACTATGATGACCTCTCACCCACCCTCATCCACACTGGTCTAAAAGGTGCATAAATGTCTTATTCACATAAATGCTCCACCGGCTTTATAGTTTTATGTGCTTTACGTAGCTCAATTACTTGTTGGTTTCTTTACAGCTTCTGTGAGATCTAGTGAATGCCTAAATTATGTTCCTGCTGATTAAAATTATTTTTGTCTCCTGTGTTTTAGATGTTGTAGTTCTGTGGTGCTCTCAGGGAGATCTCCTGGCAGTGGCAGGGATGGAGAGAACCCCTCTTTCTCCTGAAACCCCCTGTCCCCCTCCCACCAGGAATGCTATTGTCAAGTTCTACAATGTTCGTGGAGAACACACCTACACACTCGACACACCAGCACAGGTGATGAACTCTAACTGCAACAGGAAATCTGCCTTAATATAAAGTCCCTGATGTATTTTTTAATTTAGCTTTACTATATATCATGTCGTCTTAAAATTGTAACTGATTGATTTTTTTTTCCTCTTTAACAAACTGTCCTATAAATAAATCTAATACTATATATGTATTATTTATTAAAGGATGCATTAATTAAAAGTAACCACTGGAAGAACAAAGTGAGTCTTTTAAAACATAATTATTGGATTACAAACCATGACATTTTGGTCAAGATGTTTCAGTTTGTACTTTCTGACATTCAACAATTTTAAGACTTTCCAGAATTCAAGGACTAAAAATGCACTACCAGCATAAAACTTTTATTCGACTTAAACCTTTTTATTTATTCACACATTTTGTTTGTCACTGATCAAAACTATATAGAAGTGATAAAGAAACAAAGTCATAAAGAATTTTAGCCAATAAAATGAAAAACTTTAACATTCAGCCCCTGAACTCTAACCTTGTGAGATAACACTGTCTCCTTTCCACCGCAGCGCCCTATCACTACGATCTGTTGGGGTCACCGGGACTCACGTTTGTTCCTGGCATCGGGCCCGGCGCTCTACGTTGTGCGAGTGGAGCACCGTGTTGCGTCGCTGCAGCTACTCTGCCAGCAAGTTGTTGCCACAGCAGTAAAGGAAGAAAAAGATGTTGCCAAGCTCACCATGCCTTCTCGTCTTTGCTCCTACGTCACTGCTGCTTTTGTCCCCACCATTAAGGTAACTCTGCACTGAAGGGGACAAAATCCTTCAAAGCCTTGAAAGAAACTGTGAAGAGCTTTGTCAAATTTTACCTGATCCATATTTGTAATGAATTTTTAAGATTCGTTTTCAAGTTTTTATTCAGCTGGGAAAAAAAAAACTTGTCATGTTAATGGTTGTTGTATATGTTATTATATTTTGCTTTAACTTCACTTTTCCAGCCCCCGATTCCAGATCCCAACAACATGCGTGATTTTGTGAGCTACCCGACGTCTGGGAATGAGCGACTGCACTGCACTATGAAGCGTACTGAGGATAACCCTGAAGTGGGAGGGCCGTGTTACACTCTGTATCTGGAGTACCTAGGAGGTCTGGTGCCTATCCTGAAGGGCCGAAGGATAAGTAAACTGCGTCCAGAGTTTGTCATCATGGACCCAAAGTCAGATGGTAAAACAGGTGGGACTGAGTTTATTTCATGTCATTAATTTAGAGGAGTTCAAGAATACATAATGTTGCAAACCCTTCAGTTTGTTGGTTACAAAAGCATCATGATCTAGATTCTGAATGATAAGTCAAAACTCATACGATTTGTTTTCTAAAATACTTTTGCTTGTTTATTTCAAAATGATCTATTCTTGAAAATCCAAGTGCAACTGCTCACTGTGTTTCTGGCATCCTTCTGTAGTTTTCCATATTCTGCTGACTCGGCACACAGTGAGTGTTTAAGCTGCAGAAGGCAAATTGGATCCATGTTAATTAAAAGCTGTGTAATGGGAGCTCTGATGACCCTACTTTTTGTTTTGTTTTGTTTTGTTTTGTTTTTTCATAGATCTACCCACTTCTTCCCTAAACAGTGATAAATGAAGCCAGCCATGAAATGGTTCCAGCCTATTCACACTTTGATGCCCCTCAAATAAAGAATAGATTGACTCAAACTGGAGAGTCTATGGCAAACAAAAAATGAAGAATTATAATCACTTTAAAAATGGGGTTTGACTAAAAGAGTTTATGTGGTTTCCTGTGGTTTTGTCCTAATTTTGTGAAATTATAAAAAAAATACTGTAATTTCTGGACTATTGAGTGCACCCAAATATTAGCCACACCCACTAAAAAAAAAACAAAAAAAAAACTTTTGTACATGTATAGGCCGCACTTGTGTATAAGCTGCAGTTGTCCACGTTGTAACATGAGATATTTACACAGAAATATATATTTTTAACTTTTTAATTAAATACAAACCGGTAACATACACAAATGCATACATTAAATTAATTTAATTTTTCTGAACAGTGCCTGTTCCTGTGGCTGATTATATAACAACAACAAAAAATACAGTAGCTTACCAGGAAGTCAAACTGCTCCTCTGTCAGGATCCACTGGCAGACTGGAGCAGAAGTTGCTCTTTGAATGCCGCCAGTCATCCAAGCATCCCACCGAACTCCAAGTGTCACTTTAATACACGATTCATACTGGTATGTAGTGGCTGCGAATAATTTGTTGTGCCCCCACGACAAGGTCCCCCTCCTCGTTCTCTCCTCCGCTTCTCATTTTTTGGTCCACTGTGACCTGTGTGGTAATTTTATTGGTCCGATTTTTTTTTTTTTTTTTTTAACCTTTATTTAAACAGGTAGTCTCACTGAGTCACGAGGACCCACCCCCCAGGAGAGATGTGTATCGAGCAGCTATGCAAGCGTCGGGGTGTGATGAGGCGAAATGTTTTGGCGGCAGGAAGCTCGTTAGCCCGTCCAAAAAACAAAAATCCATAAATTATCCGCAGCATTGTATAAGCCGCTGGGTTCAAAGCTTGTGGGAAAAAGTAGTGGCTTATAGTCCGGAAATTACTGTACTTCTCTAAAAGTCTCTTGCAGTGCCAGAATACCAAAAGTCTAATTTCCTGAAGCAACTCTTATTTGTATGAATGCTTGATCTCTTTCAAAATTCAAGATGAGCATTTCAGCATTGATCATCACGGACATTAGTTCAATGTTTACAATGTATGTTTGTCATTTGTCGACTGTGTTCGTAGGGATATGTTGTTTAGTGCTCCATGTGAATTAGATTGCGAGTCCATTGCTTTGGATCATTCAGTTCCTATAAAAGGGTGCACAAGTCTGGTTTGCATTGTCAGCAGTAAGTTGGATCTCTTTAGGGTGCAAATCAGACCGTGCTGCCATCTGTCACCAATAGACTATATGCTACGGGTGGTGGTGACGTACTTCCGTTAAATTGTCGTAAGGTTCCATCATTTCCGGCTCCTATCTACTGCAAGTCATTTTAGAGTCAGCTCCCAGTAGTAGACCATGAAAACGACTTAAAACGGAAA
>JARVGV010000192.1:20878861-20895046 GCA_031762435.1 Hypsolebias longignatus | reverse complement strand
AAAAGAAACGTTTCGCCCCTCATCCAAGGGGCTTTGTCAATCTGAGGCCTAGCCATCTGGTTTTACCCAGAAGCCACAGTTTTTTCCTTTTTAGACATACAAATAGGAAACTGTGGGTACAAAAGGAGTCATACATATGATCGGTTTAAACAACATACTTAAATACAAACAAAAATTATTTCTATCTGTGCTGCCCTATGTCTACACATTACATCCTTAAACCTGACAAAAACGGAGAGCACATTTTAATTTAAAAAAAAAAAAAAAAGAAAGAAAAATCAAAGAATTCACCTGAAATATTTTTGTATATTTTGGAATGTATCAATAAAGGGGTCCCATTTATTTATTTATTTATTTTTTTTCCCAGTAGAGTGCTGAAGAGAACACCTAACTTTTTCTAGTTTCAAGCATAACAAAAGGTCATATAATTATTGTTTATGAGTTGGAGGGGCAGCACCCCTCCATCCGATTAGAATTGGATGCCTCGCTAACAAGGAACTAAAAGACAATACAGTACTTGTCTTTTGGAGGCTGATAGAGGTAACTCTTCTCCACTGATGCCAAACAGAGCAAGGAGAGGGCTAGGTGTTACTACCACTCTGAGGAATCTGGACAGGGTGCTAAAAACATCTGTCTGGAAGTGACCAAGGCTGGGACAGAGCCAGTACATATGAACCAGTGTGGCCTCAGCAGTTTTGCATTTTTCACAGTATGGGGTGATTTCCGGATAAATACGACAGTTTGCTTTTAGAGAAGTGGGCTCTATGTACCACTTTAAACTGAATAAGACAATGGCGCGCACACAAAGATGTTGTATTAACAAGTTTAAGTATAGAAGCCCATGTCTCATCTGGAATGGTCATGCCCAAATCCTCCTCTCATAAAATTTTAAGTTTGTGTGAGGAGGTCTCTATCATGTTCAACATTAGATTGTAAAGCCATGAAATAAGCCCTTTACGGGTTGGGTTCAATTGTAAGATGGTTTCCAACAGTGTAGACTCTGGTAGAGAAACTGAGCCTAAAAAAATGGGATTGAATACAATTTCTGACTTGTAAATATCTGAAAATGTGGGACTGTGGTAGACCATACTTATTGCTAAGTTGTTCAAATTATGCTAATTTATTCTCAATGAAAAGGTCCTTAAAATGAGTAAAACCGCTCCTATGCCACCCCAAGAACAACCCATCCTGAAGAGATGGTTTAAACAGATGGCTAAGTGCAATGGGGCTTAGAGAGGAAAACAATCTTGAAGTTTAAAATACTGTATTTCCTAAAGTGGCCCCATATTTTTAGTGAATGTTTCACTACAGGATTTAAAATGGAGTTGGGTGAGGAGAATGAAAGTGGAGCACAAAGCATAGCTGGTAGATATATATTATTTTTTAATTCCATAGTCACACAGACAGGGCAATAGACTATATGCCACGGGTGGTGGTGACGTACTTCCGGTAAATTGTCAGACGGTTCCATCACTTCCGGCTCCTATCTACTGCAAGTCATTTTAGAGTCTGCTCCCAGTAGTAGACCATGAAAATGACTTAAAACAGAAAGCGTCTGCGATCGACTGGCACTGGAAGGCAGTTCTGTTGTGTGCTGTTGCGTCCACTAACTGGTAAGTACAATGGAGTGGTTAGTTTTGCAATTTACCTGCCGATGAGGAGTTCAGGCAACAATGGATCGTGGCTATCCGCAGGGAAAACATAGCATTATATGGTCACACCCGCGTTTGTAGTTGGCATGTCAAACCTGAGGACATCGATGCAGTGATCGAGTGAAAAAAGCCATCACTAACTCCGTGTTGCCTGCTAACCGGAAGTGCGCCGCCAATCCGAAAAATGCGGAAGTGGTAGAACGGAAGTCCGTGGCATATAGTCTATTCTGTTCATAACTTTTATAGACATGATTTCTTGGTGCAACCAGGAGGCAAGGCTCAGTTTTGTGACTTCAGGGTTCCACCTCTGCTCTTTTCAGATGTCCTGTTGGTATTCTCATGCTGTGTTCTCCATTTCCTCACTGTATCTGTGTGCAGTGAAGTGTGAAGGGGCAGGGATTAACATCAGCACCTCCAAATCTTAGACAATGGTCCTCAGTCAGAAGAGGATGGATGGACTCCTGGTTGGGAGTGAGGTGCTGCCTCTAGTGGAGGAGTTTAAGTATCTTGGGGGTTTTGGTCACAAGTTAGGGAAGAATAGGGCATTGGATCAACAGACTGATCAGTGCGCCTTTTGCAGTGTTGTGTACTTTGTGCTGGTCCACTGTGATGAAGAGGAAGCTGGGCTGCAAGGTGAATGTCTCTGTTTACCAGTCGACATCTGATTACTGAACGTGTCCAGCTGTTAGGAGACCCCAGGGAAGATCCAAGACATGCTGGAGAGTCTGGTCTGGTCATGCTGGTCTGAGAATGCCTTGAACGGCATTCCAAGGTGTTGGAATGGAATCCTGGAAGAGCCTTGGAATCCTGGAAGAGCTGGAAAAGGTGGCTGGGGAAGTCAGTGTCTTGAGTCTCCTTGCTCAAGCTGCTGCCCCATGACCCGACTCTGGAACAAGCAGCTGATGATGGATGGATGGATGTTTGTCATAATTAAAGTCTTTCATTTCTTCTGAATGACATTCTGTATACTGTATATTTTTCCCAGATGAGATCTATGGCAACAGTCTGATATCAGCGATGATTGACAGCTGTAATTGCTCAGACTCTAGTGACATTGAGCTGAGTGACGATTGGGTTGGCAAGAAGTCTCCAAAGATATCGAGAGGAAGTAAATCTCCCAAACTCCCAAGGTAACTGAACTAGTTAATTGACCTGCAACAAACCGTGCCAAACGTCTGCTTAAAAGCTAAGTCTGGTCCTCTGGACATGTCCAGAGGACCAGACTTAGCTTTTTTAGATTTTTCTACCTGGATTATTGAGCATGCATCAGGGCAAACGTCTGCTTATTTATTTTTACATCTTAAATTAGACGTTCCTGCAACGCTCCATGTAAAATGAAAAGTACAGTAATGGCCTGTTCACTGCAACTTTAAACACGATTGAAGTGCAAGTCAAGGCATTTCTGACGAGCAGTACAGCGGTTATGTTTTCCTAAAAACATCCTGTTGATTGAGAAAATGCAAATTAAGGATGTAAAGTAAATTTTAGATGTTTTTTTTTTTGTTGTTGTTTTGTAGAGCAAGACAATTGACTCCCACATTCTATTTTTTAATCTAATATTATACAACCTTTAACACCTTTGACAGCCACCTTTAGACTGCAAATTTAACTCCACTCCTACAACTTTTAAAACATTTTTTCCCCTTTGACCAAAAAAAAATGTTTAATTTTAAAACTGAATTGTGCAAATATCAAGATGTGCTCACTAAAATGCAAAACGTTAAATATTATGACATCTTTGACTTGTGATAAACAATCGAACTATAGCAGAAAGAAGTGGAAGTTGCAGAGAATCAAAGAAAACAGTGTTTAAAATTTGTTGTTTAGTTTTTATAATGGATTTGTTTAATTAGAGCTGAACGAAGCAATTTATGCACAACCATACTTGTCTTTTCTTTTAGATGGCTACAAAAGTATTCACAAAAAAAGAATATTCAAAAACATATTTTTGAAAAAAAAAAAAAAAAAAATCCAGTAATTCTTTGTATTGATTATTGAAAATTTATGAAGTGATGTCCATGGAGTTATGTAATTTCTGTGATTGTTCATGTATAACTGTCCTGCTATTGAAATTGAATACCCTTTCAAAGTTAACTAAGAACTTTAAATTAAATGTTTTATTTGTTTTGTTTTACAGCATGCTTAAACCATCTTTTTCATTTGCTACCTTCTCTGTAGAGACTTAGTTTGTCCCTTTACCAACAGGATTAATATTGACCCCAGAAAATCACCCAAACTGTCCCGAGCTACGCAAGAGATCTCTAGGTCTCCACGCTTACCCATACGGAAACCCTCCATTGGTTCACCCAGTCTGTCTCGAAGAGAATTTCCTCTGGATGATATTAATCAGGTAAATTGCAGATTAATTTTGGTGGGGGAAAGCCTTTCAGGGATCGTAGCCCTCTCTTGTCAATTGGCAATGTCTGTGTGGGCCAGGTAGGCCAGCATAATATGGTAAAGACCTAATGTTTCTCCAAAAAATATTTTATTAATTTGTAATTTATAAAATGTTTATTTTAACACTTAGTAACAGCATTTTTTATTTGTGTCTTGCAGCAAAACTACCTTGCTCAGGTCACATCCAATATTTGGGGAACAAAGTTCAAGATAGTGGGGCTGGCTGCATTTTTACCAACCAATCTTGGAGCAGGTAACCAGTCAACTCCTTAACCTATCAAGATCCTAATATTTGTTGTTTACATATTAATTTGATTTTTTTCCCTGTTTTGTTCTCCTCTTAGTTATCTACAAGACAAGCCTCCTCCATCTGCAGCCTAGACAGATGACCATCTACCTGCCAGAGGTGCGCAAGATCTCTATGGACTACATCAACCTGCCTGTTTTCAGTCCTAATGTTTTCAGCGAGGATGAAGATGACCTACCTGTCACAGGTCCTGCTGGAGGTGCTGATGATAACCCTCCCTGCACTGTAAACATCCCCATTGCCCCTATCCACAGTCCTGCACAGGCCATGTCTCCTGCCCAAAACATTGGTTTGGTCCAGTCACTCTTGGCTAATCAGAACGTTCAGCTGGATGTTCTAAGTAATCCCACTGCATCCCCTGCTGGTCCATCTGCCAGTGGGCCAGACCAAAGCCAAGATACAATTTTGACAGCCCAGTACACCGTACCCACCAGGTACTCCAGTCCTGGTCAGGTCATTTTTGGCGGACTGGAAATGGGGCGCCTAATGGTTGGACCTCCACCGTCTCATCCATCACAGCAACAACAGCAGCAACCAAGTCAACAACAGCAGCAGCTACAGCATCAACAAATTCAGCACCACCAACAGCAGCAGCTTCAGCAACAGCAGATGCTCCAACACCAACACTTGCAACAGCAGCAGCAGCACATTCAGCAGCAGCTTCAACAGCAGCTCCAACAGCACATACAAATGCAGCAGCAGCAGCAACTACAACAACAGCAGCAACAACATCAACAAATTCAGCTGCAACAACAGTTGCATCATCAGCTTCAATCTCAACAGCAGCTTCAGCAGCATCTTCAGATTCAGATCCCTGTCTCCTCCGTGTCATCAGGCCAAAGCTCAGGTGCTGCTCTGCACCAGCTGCAGCCAGGTGTCCTGCAGATCCAAATTCCTCACCCACCAGCTGATTTAGTTGTTGATAGAACAGTGGGGGGTGAACAGGAGCACTTACTGAAAATCAAAACAACTCGGTCAACTCCCCAGCTGGCTGACAGTGATACAGTTGTGTTCAGTGCCCCGTTAGAGCTCAGTAAGATGAACCCACCACCCCCTTACCCTGGGACTGTGGCTGCAGCCATTGCTGCTGCAGCATCTGCAGCTGCCTCACCGTCATCCGCCTCTGCAGTTTCCAACTCCTTATCTGTTACAGGACTGGGCACAGGTGGAACTCCTCCCCCTGGTGATCTTTGCCTGAAAAAGGGAGATTTCCCACTTTATCCATCAGGTCCACAACAAGCACAGTATCCCACACCAATGGGCTACGAGAGAATAACAACCTTTGATAGCAGTGGGAATGTGGAAGAAGTGTGTCGTCCTCGAACGCGCCTCGTCTGCAATCAGAATGTCTACACTCTCCAAGGACCTGGCAACTCTGCCACTCTCAGGGTCACCTCTTCATCCTCAGCAGCGGACAAGAAAATTCAGCTGCCCTACACCTCTGCTACTCTTAACAGACTCACTGCACCTCGTTATTCTATACCCAGCGGAGACCCACCTCCATACCCTGACCCAGCCAATCACAATAATGTGGCTGGGAGGAACTCTGGTCAGAGGCTTGATAGTGGTCTGATTCATGCAACCTTAAGGAGGAACAGCCGAGAGGCAGCCCTCAAAGTTTCCCAGATGCTGGAACCACCTAGACCACTGCCTCCCAAGGCTAAAAATAATGCACTAACATCCTCATTCCAGCAGAGGGTGTCAACAGCCTTATACACCTGCAGTCAGTGTAGCAGCGGGTCCAGTGTTGGAGGCACTGCACCAGGGAGCGCTAATGGAATAGCAGGGGGAACAATTATCAGACAGGATTTCCCTCTGGGGAATGGAGCACCACACAGCACAGTTATAGTTCACTCCAACAGCGCAGCTCCTCTAGCCTCCCAGTCCTCGTATAGTTTGATGAGCTCGCTTGAAGGAACTGGGAGTGCAGCAGGAGGAGGAAGCAACAGAGACAGGGCTGATTATGTGAATTCAGCATTTACTGAGGATGAAACGCTGAACCAGTCACTGAGGCATCTGGCATTAGGAGGAAATGAGGCATTAGGGCTTGTTGTTAAACGCCCACCCCCCTATCAGTGGGACCCAGCTGCAACAGAGGAGGTTTGGGTTCCTCAGGAAAGGACAGCTTCATTGAACTCTAATCTCCCACCTGCACCTCACAAACCACCCCCTCTTATTCTTGGCTCTGCCCAGCACTTGGATGTAACCAGAATGCCTTTAGTCCTTTCTCCAAAGTCCCCCACCAGCCTTAGCGCTGCATCATTCCAAGCTGCAGCAGCAGCTACAGGCTACCAAATCTCTCTTCAGTACCCACCTGCAACTGCCTATAATGGAGCCCACCTGCAAGCTATCCCTGGGTCTCCACGCCCCTGCACCTCCCCAAAGGAGGTGGTGGCGCCTGTTCCCCTCTCACAGCAGGAGGATACCCTCGTCTTATCACCAGGTTATTCTGCAAACGTTGCCAACTTGGCCTGCTGTCCCCTCCCACCTTTGTACCCAGGAGGAAGTGCTTGTGCTGGACTGCCCATACCTCCCATTGCCCTTCACACACCGTGGGGAACATATAATTCTTGTCCCCCTATGCCCAGTCCTGCAGTACCACTACCATCCAAAGTGTCCCACATGGCAGTAGACAAAAATGTGTTCTCACCTCCACCACCACCCCCTCCTCCTCCTCCTCCTCCTCCTCCCCCACCACCACTACCACCACCAGCAGAACTACAAAGTCACAGTGCTTTACAAGAGGGCGTGGCAGAGGCAGGGGAAAGTTTCCAAGAGGTGCTCTCTTTGACTGAGAGCCCTGTGCCACAGCGGTCTGAGAAGTTCGCCAAGAAGAACCGCAAGCGGGTGGATGGTCGGGCCGAGGAGGCTAATGTGTCTCAGCTAGCTGAAGGGAGCAAAATAAAGAAGGAGGGCAGAGCTCTGGGCGATTTTAACTCCCTTATTTCCAGTCCACGGCTGGGAGGAAGAGACAAGAAGAAGCTGAAAGGACAAAAAGAACAGCAAATGAAGACGAAGAAGCTGAGCAAGGCCACTGCCAACAGTGAGTTCCAAGATAGTTCAGAAAGTGAACCAGAGCTTTTTATCAGTGGGGATGAGCTCCTCAATCAGTGTCAGAGCAGTAAGAAGGGCTGGAAGAATAAAAGGAACTTAAGGGCTGCCAGTGAGCTGGATGAAATCAAGTGTCGAAAAGCTAATGAGAAAGAAGACCGAGGACTGGGCAGCCAGGGGTTCGTTTATGTCATGGCCAACAAGCAGCCACTGTGGAATGAAGCCACACAGGTGTACCAGCTGGATTTTGGTGGACGCGTCACACAAGAGTCAGCCAAGAACTTTCAAATTGAACTGGAGGGCAGGCAGGTAAGACATCTGCTCGGATCAGGTTATTGGGAGAAATCATCTTTACACATAATAAAAGGTCATTCGTTTGCGTTGTTATTGACAATACCTTTTTGTATAATTTTGATTCATAGGTAATGCAGTTTGGCAGGATTGATGGCAACGCCTACATCCTGGACTTCCAGTACCCATTTTCTGCTGTCCAGGCTTTTGCTGTGGCTTTGGCAAACGTCACTCAACGCCTCAAATGAGATGACCCCTCTCTTCTGACCCTGAGTTTATCTGGAATTTGAATGCATTTCCACTAAAGGGGGCCTAATTGTTCCATTTGAGCTGTATAAACTCTCGGGGTGGATTTCATAGAGAAAAATTGAAACCACAGAGAGAAATACAATCTCACTGCACTACATAGTGCTGCCACTACATATGGTGCAATAGGCATTATCAGCGTTCTCTAACGCTGCCAAATCCGCTCCGTTTGGCAGTCAGTGGCACCCTCCAATCATGTAGGGCCAAATAACTGAGCTTGGGTAATCATCATGCAAATAAATGCTGCTTTAGATAGAAGATGCTTGTAGATTAAAGGTTGAGGAGCAGTTTTCAATAAAAGCAGCAGTAATACTTGAAAACCACACTCTGGAGATTAAAGGTTACTTTTTTGTTTTTGTTTTTTTTCCCCAGAGCGCACAGGTACTACTGGGCACTGAAATCCATTGCTGTATAAAACTTTTAGTGAAACAGTTACCACATTAATAGACTGCTTTTGCTTATATTTTATTAAATGACAAAAAAAAAAACGGGGGTATATAATGAAAGTTAGGAGGGTTTATTTGTTTTTACTCTGTCATTCCTGTTGTTTTTTTAATCAATGTGCCCTGGCTGGGGTTGAAGCTGATATATGCATCATTTAGGAGCACTATTAAGAGGTGAGACTTTTCACTGTAAACATTTACAAAAGGTAAATAATACGGCTGAGGTGAGGTGCAGTCGATCATATTGAAGTTTGCAGGTTGAGGAAACCTTTGCTACATGGAATAATTTATATGTACATGTTTGTTATTTAGATAGAAACTTTTACATATATTGGTAATAGTTAAATACCCTCATCAGTTTTCTTACCTGCTTTGATTGGGAGACTGAATTTGAATATTGCTGTGCACTTCAAGTGGGAGTGGTTTACAGAATAGCTTTGGCTGATATCTCATGCTTGGATATCTAAATATGGTGACAAATGGGTGCCAAAGACGTCGCCACAGCCTCGGCTGAACCATTTAACCTCTGGCATGAAGTGAAAAATGTCACCTGCTGTCACTTCTGTGAAGTGAGTATGTATTTGGGGGCAGTCTTTGCTCTTTAAGAACACTAAACATTGAAGCATGGGACAGGAAATATTTTTGTATATTTCACCTATGCCATTTCATGCTCTTCTCAGAAGCCGTGTAAATAAATCAGTCGTGTAAATGTAAAGAGATTTAGGCAGCGTGGACACAATTTCTGTTTACACCTGCCTCCACTGGTTTAATTTCAGGCGTGGAGTAAAGCTGTAATACTGCTGAGGTCAACAGTAAGAGCCACAAAGTAACTGTTGTTGAGCTGAAACCTTTGTTTAGTAAGCCTCCGTGGAAAAATGAAGGTTTGGACATCTGTCTACTTGGTAAGCTGATTTTTTTTTTTTTTACCTGAACTGCTGGTTTATGTTTCTGTTTTAAACTATAGATCCCCAACAAGAAAAATGAGCAGTAATACATTAAAAGGCATGTCATAATGTATAATTTCATCTATAATGAAGAGAAATGCCCAGGCTAAACAAAGCTAGTCAGGTCCACCTTAAAGATTTGTGTCAAAACTGCAAGGTTTCTAAACTTAAAGTGTGAACGAGCAAGCAAGTTCATTATAGAGAACAGAAGTGATTTGAACCAACTCTATTTTGGTCTGATGTTGAGAGTCATGCATTCATTTCTGTGACCGTTTTCCATCTCAGCAAGCTGCATGAATGTTGGTAATGGGTTGTAGGAAAAAAATAACTTTCAAATCTTGAAAAAAGATCACAAGCATGTCATGGAAAACATTGTGTTGTGCAATATTTTGTATAGGGAAGAAACATTCTGTTGCTTTTTTTTTTTTTTTTAATCATGTTTTAATACTAATCTCTTTTTTTAAGTTCAGTATCTCAGATGCTGGTCCATTATATTTATGAGATTATTTCCCAACAGAGGTAAAAGTGTCTTTTCATTCTGTAAATGTGAAAATTCTGAAAAAATTTGTGTGTGTGTGTTGGTGGGTTTGCAAGAAGAAACTCAAGTTGTAAGATGGGAATTTGGAGTGTTTGGGGGAGTGGGGAGAGCAGGGAGTTTCAATTTAACATTGAAAAGACCTGAATGTGTAAGTTGCCCAGTTTGATGTAGTTGGTAGACTAGTTCGTAGAGTGAGTGTCCAGTAAAGGTGTGTCTGGATTCACCTGTGCAGTCCACCGATCCTGTCATTGTTAAACTTGTTTTTTTCATATGTGTTTGGTCATCACTCCATACACACACGTCATTCACATGTGTTCATTTGTGGAAACCATTCGGTTCATGTTCAACATGACCCATGGACTCTGTTAAGGATTCCTTTTAAACAGATGATGACCGGTTGTAGATACTGTAGGTTTTAGTTTTTTTCTGTAGAAGAGATTTGTGCATTGTATTTGTAGGTGTAGATCTAAAGGACAAAAAAACACTTGAAAAAATGTACGACTCTGATATGGTGACTGAATGTTTACGGTGGATGGATAGTAAGGCATGCCATGTAAATTATTTTTTAACTATATGTCACTCATCTTTTTAATAAAATGCCATTGAGGAAAAAAAAAACTAAAGAGTCTTGCCTTTTAAAATACGTATCTGAGGTTATTATTTACATCCAAGGTGATAGTTCAAAACATTTACAGAAAAGGCCAACTTTGAAACATTTTAGAAAACTGTATAAATCCATCAAAATAAACTAAAAAATCCACAAAATAGACTCCTTGGGTCAGGGTTCAGGTAAGACTCATGTAGTTAGTTTTACAAATGTACAATCTTACCCTGATTTATGTTGTGAAACTGATAAATGTTAGTCACAGAATATTGTCTTTGTGTCGTGTTTTCTGGAGATCTTTGTTAGAAAATCTAAATGAATTCAAAGAAAGATCTTAAGTGAAGTTGGGAGAGTTTTGGTGTTTTTTTTTTTTTTTTTAATTTTTTTTATGAAAACTTCAAAAGTACTGTACTCATTGCAATGTAATTAATTTGTAAAGTAAAATATATATTGATTACTAATAGGTCCTTACATAATTGTAAGCTAAATTTGTGAATGACTGCAGTTGTTTACCTACACAAACTGCTGATGTGACTGAAATTAGGTCAGTGGTGTTCATGAAAGAGCCTTTTGTGAACCAACTGCAGCAGTTCAGATGTGTTTGTACGTATTTATGCTCAGATTTGTTGAGCGTGTACATAAAAAGACGTGTTGAAACGTTAAAATCGCCGGTCCAGAAGAAGTGCAAATGCCACGTGTCTTTAGCTGCCAAGCTCTGCCCTTTTGATGCTCCACCGCCCCGTTTGATTCCAGTTGTCATTATTCTTTATTTGATGCTTGTTCTCTTCTTTTAAGTTTAACAGCAGAGCCTCTCTCGTTTTTCCACATGAAGGCCTTCTCCGAGCTTCTAAGCTGACTCGTCCATATTTGTTTACCTACAGTGTAGGTCAAGTTTCCATGTAGTTCAACTGAGTGCTTTGTTTACACTCAATACTTGCATTTCAGAACTGCATGTAAACACCTCTGGAAAAAATAATGGAGTGAACTGTTTCTAACGGCACCTTTTGTGTTTCTTCTTTTTTATTGGGTTGCGTTTCATGTTTGAAATGAGTACCTTAAAACTCCAATATGCTACACCTGGTGTTTTATTTTTTTATTTCAGTAGGACTCGTGAGCAACACTGCTGCAGCTCGTCCCTGTCCATGGTGCTGAAAGGCGATCACGTGACCTTCCTCCCTCTTGTTGGCGTATGTTTCCGCCCTCTTCATTTTTAAAGCAGGTGTCCTTTTTTTCTCTTTCTATGAAGCGACACAAACAGAACAGCTTCGGTTGCACTTTTCTTTATTTAGGGGCCCCCTAAGGCCTCTGCGCTGATCGTCGCCATTTCTTTCATTCGTCAGACGGACGCTGCTCGTTGGGGGAGAAATTATTACTATTGTTAATAATTATGGACAATGATTACTCGCCCGGCTTGGAAAATCCTCTGTACAGCGAGCTAAAATACTTCTGTAGGAAAATACAGGAGGCTTACAACGAGCTGAAGGAGGACCTTACACCTTACCGTGATGATCGATTCTATAGGTAGGTGATTGGAAACAGAGCAGCTAGCTCTCGTTACGGGCCTACGATGCTAACAAACTCGTTGTTGATGCGTTAACGCTTAAAAATATATTTTTGGTTTGTTAACTTGTTTTAATTTTTATATGTGAACGCTAAACGTGATGGAAACCAGTAGACAACTAGATGCGGAAACATTGAAAACCAGTCGTACTGATGACATTTGAACGCATCATGTAAGTGGAGATGTCACGTCGCAATTTTATTTTATTTTTTAATCCGTAATTAAATGCAAACTTAACGTTAACTTGCACTCCTGGGTTTATAACTATCAGAAAAACGCATAGAAATCAAAAGTGGACGTTTACGTGCCGATTCGTTCTGCTACGCATGCGCACAAAGCTCATTTTCACAAGGCCTTCAGTCCTCGGGCAACCCTCGAGGCTTTACAGCTCAAACTTTTCAAAACATACCTTTTAATCTTCTAGAATGCAACTTATAATTAACATTTATGTATCTCTATCATCATATCATAAAGTCCTTCAAAATGTTCTTGAAATCTATAAACAGCGATTTTCTGAACATTAATAATCCATTGCTAGATAACAAAAAAAAAACACTTCGATATTTCTAATACAAATTCGGAATACTGTACCTAAAAACATTTAACACCCACAAATGTAATTTGGGCTCTCTATACGTAGTTTAAAGAGACTGGCATAACCAAAAGTATGCTTTGAATATTTATTAAGAGCTTGGTGGAAAGTCAGTTTAACTCAAAAAATGGTTGGAATTCAAATTATACCTAGAAAAATTACTACATTACAGATATTTGAACCATGCATCCTCTGGTTAAGAATCTAAATGCAATGTTCATTTCTCATAGGAACTTTGTACAGTATTTTAAATAATTGAAGCTGAAAGCCCATGAATAAGAAAAGTAGTGTACAGTATTTTGTCCTTGGAGCAGTGGTGATTGAAATAGCCAGATGGCATGGCAGATTGGTTATTTGAAATGTTGTTTTTGAGTAGAATTGTAGATCTCCATAAAGTAAAGCAATATAATGGCAAAAATTAAACTGTTAAAACAAATAGTTTATCTTTTTTTTATAAATGAAATCAACGCTGTGGGGATATTTGCATTTTTTTCCCCACTAGAAATACTGTGTCAGATCTGTTTATTTTAAATTCTTGTATAAATACAGTATACAAGATGAATGTTAGACTAACAGGAGTATGTTTATAGTTTAAAAACTTTGCGAAAAAGCTTGATGTTTGTTTGAAAACAAAGACACCTATCCTTTCCTTTTTCTCTTTTTTTATGCAAAATCCAAGTAAAGTGTGGTTCAATTACTTTATCAATTGTTACGCACTTTTTTAAATATGCAAGTCAGCCTTATTTTAACTAACGGGGATTCTGAAACAAAAACTGGGCTAACAATTATGTGATACATAGACTTGCCATAATATCACGTGATACTGGCTCCTCCTCCTCAGTCGCGTAACGTTGACAGTACTGTAGTTGCCTTGGGCTGATGTTGCTACACGGATGTGGATTCACGGTGAAAGTTTAACACTTTTTCTCGCTACACCTGCCGTCAGCCGAAAGAAATGGAACTGTGAGTTTAATGTTTGTATCCAGCGGACACATCCGTGATGTGTATTTGATGCATAAATTTGCGACGGATACACGTTCAAGCTCCCGTGCCGCTTTCTCTTTCCATCTGCTAGCATCGCGCTAGCATTGTGTTTACATTACACATCCGCATTGACCACGATCCAAATTGTTACAACAAACGAGAGTTTTTTTTGTCACTTTGTGTTCGTGTTTATTCTAATCACTGTCTTCTCGTGACAGACTGGCCCCCATGCGGCTCTACAGTTTGTCTAAAAGACATTTTGTCTTGGTTTTTGTGGTCTTCCTGATCTGCTTTGGCCTCACAGTCTTCATTGGAATAGCAGGTTAGTCATCAGTGATCAGAGTTTAATCTGGATTTTTCACATATATTTGTGCATACATAATGTCATATTTATATATGCATATGGGTATTTTTTGTATCTTTGTCAGCCAGATTCTGATAAAATAATACATTTTGGTACAGGTGCTTGAGTTGAGGTGAACCCACCCACTTTTGTTAGGTGTACTGTATATAGTTTGCTCACTGCAGGTAGTTTTCTTGTTTTGTCACAAAACGCTGGGTCTCCACTTTCCTGCGGCAGAAAAGTTTTGATTAACTTCTACCAAAATGAAACATGCTTGCAGTGACAAGTGACAAAGCATACTACCACCAACCTCAAGTAGAGAAAAATATAAATCGAAGGCTTAAAACATTTAGGATCCACTGATAGTACAAGGTATTGTGTAGGCAGTTTTTTAGAAACTACTGTATATTGTTAAAACCTTCCATTAGAAATTATTCCTTTATACAGAGTGCATGTAACTACAACAAATATAACTCTCTGGTCCTTTCAGGCACTTAAACAAGTTGTTAAATGCTGCAATTCTGAGAATGGTTAAAAAAAAAGGCAGATTTAATAACAACAAAATTTTATTAACAATTATTCAGCAGATTATACTCAAAGCCTTCAATGGTTCTCAGTTAGTTACTCAGACTGAGGCCTCTGGCTACAATCAATCCATCATAAACCCTCTTGTTGTAGGTCACCACTGACACCAGTGTCAGTTCATTTGTCATTTTTGAATGCAGCATTTTTCCTCCTAAATTTAAACAGAACTTAGAGATGCATACTAAAAGTTAATAATAAATAAAAGTAAAATGGCATTGGTAGCTGAGAGTAACTTATAATCATAAGTAATAATAATAAAAGTAATAATTTTTCTGCTGTAATTTGTCTTCAAGCTCTTGAGCACAAAAGGTTGAGTGGGGATGAGTCGGGTTTGAGGATTCAAACTGCAAAATACGTGTTTTTCGGCAACTCTCACAGCACCG
Source organism: Hypsolebias longignatus (assembly GCA_031762435.1). Taxonomy (NCBI): domain Eukaryota; kingdom Metazoa; phylum Chordata; class Actinopteri; order Cyprinodontiformes; family Rivulidae; genus Hypsolebias; species Hypsolebias longignatus. Next base: position 20,880,065 of record JARVGV010000192.1, on the reverse strand, counting down.
GTAGCAGAAAGACCACCTAATATTATTCATCCAACTGTTCTTTTTTATGTTTATTTTTGTAGGTCCAAGGATTATTACTGAGCAGGAGCACAGTGGTGATCAGTTAGTGGCAAAAAATGCTTCTGTAAAGGTGAGACTGAAAAACAAAACCAGGCGTAGTTTCCAGCAACACATTTAGCTGCCTGACAACTGACTTATGAAGCAAGTCATGTGTTTAACACCACAATATTATATAATTACTAATGAAATGACATATGCTTGTTTCTCATTTATTTCTTAAAAATCTTAGTACAGTATATTTTTAAAAAATCCCCTAATGTAAGAAAGATTTACCTGCAAGATACAATTTGCTGGAAAGGTTGTTTCCCCCTTAGTGAAAAGTTCCTCCAGCCTCTATGAAATATCAAATCTTTTTTGCACAAATGCATTTTTTTCTCCATTAGGGCATAAAAATGTGTGCAGTCAGTGCTATCGTACACTGCAGCGGTTTTTATTTAATATATTTTTACACTGTTTTCTATACCTATCTGCACATGCTGTGTCTGACAGTGTGCAGCCAACACTGGCATTTAATAAACCTGTTTTTAATATTTTCATACACATTATGTTGTCAGTACAAGAATCTGATGCACTTTCTTATGAATATCAAAAACTGAATTTACTATAAATAAACATATTACCCTGACTTCTGAAAAAAGAGGTAAAATTAGATATTGATTGTAAAATTAGTAATTAGAACTATAGCAGCAACAACTAAAGCTAAGAAAAGGGTTGGGAAAAAAAATTAAATATTTAGTAGCATACAAATTAAAACATGTACTAAAATGTAAAATAATGTATGCATATTTTGTTTTTCAACAAAAAAAATTTTTGTTCCTTGTCTATGTTTTCAGACTGGACCCTTTAATCTACCATCTCCTCCTCTCACCACCTACAACCAGCAGCTGTGGCTCACCTGTATGATGCAGGTTGAAAACAGCAACAGTAAGAACACAGAATGAGCCGTTTACCTCGACAGTTCAATGTTCCAAGTTTAAGTTGTTATTATTAACCCTACACTCTGACAGCATTACTGTTTATGAACAACAAAAAAGGTTGAATCATGTCATCTGGACTTCGTTTTTTTCGTTAAAAAGAAACGTTTCGCCCCTCATCCAAGGGGCTTTGTCAATCTGAGGCCTAGCCATCTGGTATTACCCAGAAG